>CM038682.1:472063918-472404313 GCA_021605205.1 Aegilops longissima
AATCGAAGAATGAAAGGCATGACATATTGACATGTATTCCCTCCATGGAAAAAAATGGATGGGTCTAGGTATTTCAGTTCTAGATACATCCTTTTATCCATTTGCAACATGTAATCCGGACGGAGGGGTATGGTGTAAGAGCTAGGAATCGACGGACAACCAAAAAAACACTAGTTGAATGTAAACTGTATGCTAGTGGAATACGTGCGAAATAACTAAGGCAACATACGTGTATGATTGGGAAAATAAGATGGCATTAGCAACGAGCACTAGAACACACTTCAATGTCAAAAAACATGGTATGGTAGAGCAGGATGAAGTACATCTTGATGAATAACAATGCATAAGATATTGAAGCATGATGTCCAAATTAAGCGGATGGCATTGCAATAGAGTAGAATAGCATGACTTGAATTTGAAAACATGTTATCATGAATGGAATAGTCTTGAAAAACAGAAGGCATGACATATTTATATGCATGATTAGCATGCTAAGCACATGGCATTACAATGAGTAGATACACTCCGGACATTATATGCATGTTGTTCCCATATCACAGGCCAAGTTAGAGCAAGGACCTTGTGGGGTGAAGAGGATTCATCATCTTTCGCAAGTCTTCTAAAGAACTGCCTTTACATGTTCCATCATATTGGGTATCATTGACATCAAGTTTATTGGCCTTTACATTGCTCGTGAGGTTCTTGTGGATATATCGGTGTGTGCAATTATATCGACATGCATGGAAGACAACTAGTAGTTAGATTTATGTAATGAGTGCACATGGGAGGCGACATAAATAGTAGGACTGGGGTTAACTAGCAACGGTCTCATAAACTAAAGGAGAACACAAATGAAAGCTATAGAATATGTATCGTTTGTACTCGAGATTAACTAGATGGCACACAAAAGTATTAAAGAACAACATAGGTAATACTAGAAGTGGTATAATACTATAATCACCAGCCTGTGGGATAGCATTGGCTGATGGATGATAACTATGGAACTGCGTTACCTAAAGAACAAGTATCTTAGCTGAACTATGGAACAACGTTAACTCTGAACAAGACCCGTAAGAGATCAGCATGAATATCTGATTAATGTGATGATCTATTTTCCATGCTTAGATGAATAACAAAGCCATAAATGTTGCACACAAGTAAGATGAGGTACAACCTATCGGCTGCCATTCATAGGAGTGAGCATCATGTCTGACTTGTCGATGGCCCTGCGATTGTTGTGGCTGTCCATGTAACCGCGCATCGATCGAGGAAGCTGTTGAGTGGGGACTATAGCTCCCTTCGGTGTATGCTTCCCTTGTTGGAGAAGCTACGGTGAGTCGGAAGGCGGTGTGTGCGAAGATGAGATAACGCATAATGTTAAACGACATATCTCTTTGATCGAAGAAATACACTAAGAGATCAACACAAAGTCGAGAGTGGTCACCGTCTTGTTGAAGACTAAATTAGGGTCCTACGATTTTACTTTATTTTACCTTGTCCGATCTCGCCGGATAGGCTGGCCGTCTTGTGCCTCGGTGACAACTTGAATCTTCCCGAAGAGCCGGCGACCAGCAATGAGCACACTGCCTCCGCTCCGTGGCCCGGCGAAACCTCGCTCCCCACCCGCGCTTTGCGTGGTTGCGCCCAGGCCAATCCACAAA
Source organism: Aegilops longissima (assembly GCA_021605205.1). Lineage (NCBI taxonomy): Eukaryota > Viridiplantae > Streptophyta > Magnoliopsida > Poales > Poaceae > Aegilops > Aegilops longissima. The sequence continues at coordinate 472,065,580 of CM038682.1, forward strand.
GACTCCCGTCATCCGAATCCGGCGGCGGTACCTTCAACGCAACTCTAAAGATATCCATCTAAGCCTGCTTCCTGGCGAACTGCGACCCGCACCTTACGTTAGACACCAGCCAACGGCAGCCTAGGAGCTCCGCGCCTCGGTGCTGCTTCCCATTAGGAATCGATTGACCCGAATAAAAATTAGACAAGCGGCGCCTAAATAAAGTGATTTGAGATGAGGTGCGACCTATCTGGCGGCATGGTGAAGTAGCAGAGTCCATTGCCGGTCGGTGAGCGGCGCGGTTGCGTGGCGACCCGGCGAGAAAAGCGATGTCGCGCGGTCGATGGCTATCGGAAGCGTGCAGGACTCGGGCGGATCGAAGTTGGCCGCTCGGCCTGCGTGAACAGCGGCGGTGAATCGGCTCGATATGGTTCCACGCGGCCGTCATCGAGCAACACCGGCAACCGCGGAGTAAGAGCACACCCGATCCGCGGCGGCAAATGGACAGCGTCTCGGCATTAGGGAGGAGGCGGGCTGTGAAATGGTGCGGTGGGGCGCTCCATGGAGGTGGGGATGAGGTTTGGCGGCTCGGGAGAAGGAGCTTCGGGGAAGAAATTTGGCGCCCACGAGTATGAATGAGGCCGGTAGAAGTGTCGATTGTTACTAGGTAGGGTACCAGTATCCCGAAATGTGAGGCGATTCGCGACACCTTGCGGCAAGGCTTCTTGGGGTGATGGCAAGGCAGCGAAGGCTGCGGGAAAGGTCCTCCCGGGGTTCCTTGGAGCCATTCAAGAACAAAGTATTCAAGCCAGAGAGACAAGGCCCGGCAAGAGGAGCTTGCGGAAGGCCAGCAAAGGCATCTCAACAAGGAACTTGCCGCGAGCGCCATGCGTCCCGGCAAAAGGCCGATGGCGACAAGCTTCCGGACCACGACAAAGGCGACAAGCTGCGGCGGGCGCTGCGGCGGCTGAACTACTCACTGTATCTGCGCTCCGGCACATCCACCAGCGTGTAAGCCACAGGACCTTTCTGTGGCCCAGCGTGGCAAGAGGCTGTCTTGACGGCGAGCCGCATGCGGCGGTGACAAGATTGCTACATCGTGGTATAGCGGTGGCGCGCACTGACGGTCCCCACTTCTGCACTTTGTTGAGGCGGCGTGGGCGGGCATTTAATGCCTTTGTCCCTCTGCTGTCGAGGAGTTAGGTATGATACCTTTGTACAAGTAGTTGTTACCCTGCGCGCAACTCATTTTCCATTTTACCCTTGTCTACGTTGCCACCTGTCCGGAGACTACATAAGCATATAAAAGAGGCCCATGCGCTAGCGTGAGAGGGGGTTGAAGACACTCACGCTCGATCTCGTTAGCAGCTAATTGTGTCTGTATGCTTTTCAGCGCTCTCGAGCAAGAACACAATATACTTTCGGACATGCAGCGCAGTAGGAGTGTTATCTCTAGGAGAGCTCGAAGCTGGAGTAAACTGCTAAATGCTTAGCGCCTCGATCCGCTCTTCGTCACGATCTCCGCCCCGCCCGAACGAAAAGGGGCTCGGTCTGCGCCCGGTCCCGCAGGTGTTAGTGGATCAGCTTCCCGACATCTTTGGCGGCGCTTGAGGTAAAGGCGTCCGAGATATGTGAACCTGATCCGGCGTTCACGATGAGCTAGATCTTCATTTTTCTTCATCGACATACTGCGAAGAAGAAGGCTTGGCGGCAGCTATTTCATCCACGTCGATCCCGCCACCACCGAGCAAGCGGGTGGTGGGGTGAGCCGCCGGCGGAAGCAGGCGTCGGCGAGGGAGACCCGCGGTGCTGCCGAGGTCAAGGATAAGGCTACGCGAGACCTCGGCGTCCGTTACATACTGCGCCCATCTCGGGAGTGCGGGGCCGAAACGGCGTCCATGGTACTCGCGGTACCATGCGTTCGTTGGGCCAAGATCAAGCTGGTGGATCTCGGGATGCTCAAGACCAGCATGCATGCAACGCTTGCACTGGCGACACGCGATGCGCTGGGCGGAGATCTGCTCCTTCTAACATAGTTAGAAGTCGAGGCATATCCGCTCCTTACATCTTCGCCTCTATGCCCCACCACTCCAATGAGAAGCATTGGCAAAGAGCTCCTTTGCGCTCTGGATTACCCTCCAGCGGCCCGGACAAGATGTCGATGAATGGAGGCCACCATTCGAGTCTCGCCGGCTTTATGGCGAGCTTATCCCAGACAATGACCGCGCGCATCGCTGCAGCGGTAGAGACTGCCGAGCACTGGCGCGCGGCTAACTCGAGTGGGGTGCAACCACCATGCACTCTCTCCACCGAAGGCCAGATCGCCGACTACGGATCCACCTCGGCAATGACTCCACCGCGTCGCCGGATCCACGAGGCTTTCGTCCTCGGTGGCGCCAAGTTCTTCAAGAGCAGCAGCAAGAAAGGCGCTTCGAACTTCGCGCATCGGCGCGCGAAAGAAAGCGTCAATCCTACGGCAGCTTTGCTGCCCTCTGTCGACATGCATGCGCCCGAGAGGAGACGAGCGACTTGCGTCACCTGTGATGGGGTTGCCCTCACGTTCACTAAGTGAGCTCTGGCAAGTCGATGTGGCCCATCACGAAAAATTTCAAGCCGAGCCCACGTGCAGAGAGAAATGCGGCGGCAAATTACATATCCGTCGGAGTTCTCGACATCTACACCATCGCGGTGCAAGCTTGCCGGAGGAAGGGCGACAAGATCTCTGGCCAACTAATTTCGGCTGGTACTCAAGCCCAATATCAGATCTGGCTCATGCACTAGCGGGACAACTCCATATCCTCCTGGAGCAGATTGTGCCATCGGTTTGTGGCGCCTTCACGAGCGACCACAAGCCTCATAGCGAAAACGACCTTCATCTGCTACGCCGGAAGGAAGGCCCCTGCGCAAATACATTGAAGATTCAGCCGTGTGCAGCTACAACATCGAATGTCCACCCTGCGCGGTAATCAGCGTATTCCATCGAGCGTCACGAAACCACAGGATCACGGGAGGAGATGGCGATGTGCAAGATCGAGGCGTCGGTGAGCTATATGCCTGGCCGACAAGTGTGCCGCGTCTTGAGGAAGGGAGAACTCCGGAGAGAATCTGAGAAGCGGGGAGGATCTAATAGTGAGGAGACTACGGCAAAGAAAAACCGTGGCGGAACAACAGAAGAAGAAAGGCAAAGATGTGCTAGTCATTGAAAGCAGTCCGAAGCGGAGGTGGCGCCAAAAGCCAAAGGCTGGTAGCTCGGCAAGGAGGTTGCCTTGAAGCACCAACTACCGAGAGGCGATGGCGTTCGCCGACAAGCGAGAGCACCAGCAAGCAATACTCCAGATCCACCGCACCAAGGGCCACCAACCTCGGAGCGCAAGAAGGTCGAGCAGCGTCGAGCAGCGAAGGCTGAATCTGACTGACGACGACAGGAGAAGCCCGGGAGGTGCTGGAGGAACCAACAAAGAAAGCCCGGCCGAGGAGGGCGCGCGGCAAGGCCAAGCAGTGGCAGGAGGCAGACCTCCCAGCGGCGCGACAAGGATGAAGATGGCAGCGGCGATGAAGATATGGATGATAGCGAGACCGATGAGCAGGAGTTCGGAAAGCCACGGAGGTCTTGTGCGTTGTGGCGGTGCTTCTCTGCATACTTCACACCGCCAGCTCAAGCGGTGGATCGCGGGGAATTCAATGCGGCGAGAACCATCCGTCGAGTCACGCAAGCCTCGAGAAATGGTCGATGCGCCTATCATCTTTGATATTGAGGACCACCCTGATCGCGCATAAGCTGCGGTCGGTGCTTGCCGATGTTGGTTTCACCAACTATCCGCAACCTCAAAGTCACTAAGATGCTAGTTGATGGCGGGGCGGCTTGAACCTGATCTCCTCGGCCGGTACTCGAAACTCTAGATCACGATGGCGAGCTCGAAGAGACCGGCACATTCAAGAATCAATCGGGAAGGAGCAAGCGAAGGAAAGATCACGTTGCGGTGACATTTGGCGAGTTGAACCGAGGCGAGAGGTCACTTTTGGCGTTGCTGACTTTCCATTTCCTACAATGGGATGCTTGGCCGTCGGCTTTTCGCCAAATTCATGGCGGCCTCTCACTATGCATACAACATCTTTGAAGATGCGGGCCCGATAAGCATCATCTCATCCTGGCGACAAGAAGGATGCTCTTATCTGCGCCGACAAGATCTACCGGGAAGCGGCAGCCATAGCAGATCGCAAGTCACTTGCCGTTGAAGCTCCGGGCGAAGAAGAAGACCAAGTCCGGCAAAGTTGATGCCCACTCCGGCAAGCGCACCTCTTGGTGCTGCGCTACGCGTCGACGCCTTTCATTGAGCTCCACGGCAAGTGTAAGAAGACAATGGCAGCTCCACGAGAGACCAAAGGGTGTCCGCCAGGAGGGCGGCCTTGGTGGTACCTTCACCATCGGTGCCACTCTCGACCCTAAATAGGAAAGCGGCCTTCGTTGCTTTCCTGCTGAGCGAACGTCGGCGTATTTGCATGGCAACCGTCGACATCCCGGTGTTCCCGGAAATGTCGAGCACCATCTTGCCGTCGTCCTCATCTGGCGGCCCGTCAAGCGAAAGTCGAAAGCGAGCGGTGGGCGCCAGAATTCATCGCGAAGAAATCAAGAAATTGGAAGCAGCAGGCCTTGTCGGAGGTGCTCCATCCTCGTGGTTGGCCAATCTTGTAGTCGATGCGCAAGGCAAGCGGAAATGGAGGCTTTGTATCGACTTTACCGATGTTAATAAAGCTTGTCCCAAGACCCATTTCCCTTGCAGCGTATCGACTAGATTGATGACTCCACGGCGGATGTGACTTTCTTTCATTTCTTGATGCATACTCGAGGATACCATCGGATCTTCATGGCGAGAAGAGGATGAGGAGAAGACCGCATTCATCACCCCATGTGGCACATCTTTGTTTCGTCTGGATGCCTTTCGGTTTAAAGAATGCTGGTTCAACATTTGCAAGGGTGGTCCATGGCGCTTTTGAGCATAAATGCTGCGAAATGTGGAAGCCTACATGGATGACATAGTGGTCAAAGCAAGGACAAAGCGACTACGATTCAAGATTTAGAGCGAAACCTTTGCAAATCTCGCAAGATCAACCTCAAGCTCAACCCGAGAAGTGTGTGTTTGAGTCCCCTCCGGCAAGCTTCTCGGGTTCTTCGTGTCTCAGCGGGAATTGAAGCCAATCCCGACAAGATCAAGGCCATTGAGCAGATTGAAGCACCAAAGCGGCGTCAAGGATGTCTGAAGACTTGCGGTTGTGTGGCTGCTCTCGGCGAGGTTTATCTCTAGAGCTGCTGAGTGAGCCTGCCATTTTCAAAATATTGAAAAAGGCAGGTCAATGAAATGGACTCGGAAGCGGAGGCTGCGCTGCGGGACTTAAAGAGATACATGTCCTCCACTCCAACACTTGTCGCACCTAGGCCACAAGAGAAGTTGCTGCTATATATAGCGGCAACCAATCAAGTGGTTAGTGCTGCGTTAGTAGCGGAGAGGAGGCGGATGATGAAACGGCAACCACGGCAGATGCATCCAGCGACAAGCAAGAGACTTCACCGGCAAGCTCTGGTCCCGACAAGGATGGATCTGTGAGCGTGTAAGAAGATCTTGAAAAGAATGGTGCGGCGCCAGTTTACTTTTATCGTTCCCTTACGCAGGGGCTAGATCAAGGTACTACGGTGTCACGAAATTGCTTTCGGCCTTCTCATAGCCTCGAGAAAGCTGCGCCATTACTTTCAAGCACATGAGATCACGAGTCGTCACTCGTTTTCCGTTGAAGAGGATCTGCAAAATCCGAAGCAGCAGGCAGGATTGTCGAGTGGTAGCTGGAACTGTCAAGCTTTGGCCTCAAGTTTGAAGCACTTCAACTATCAAAGCGAGCATTGGCGGAGTTCATAGCAGAATGGGCGTAACACAAGATGAAGAAATTCGAAGCAAGCATCCCGTCAAGGAGGCGAGCAAGAGTGGCTGATGTACTTTGATGGTGCCTTCTCGCTGCAAAGGCGTAGTCTTGGCGTGTTACTTGTTGCACCCACGGAGAGCACCTCAAGTACGTAGTCGGATGCACTTTCCCAAGGAGCAAGCAACAAACAATACTGAGTATGAAGGTTTGCTTGCCGGTCTCGAGATCGCAGCAGACCTTGGGATCAAGAAGCTTATTGTCGGCGACTCACGACTTGTCGTCCGCCAAGTAAACAAAATTATCGAGTCCGTTGATGGAAGCTTATGTTGATGAAGTGAGAAAGTTAGAAGAGCACTTTGGCGGCCTCAGATGGAACATGTTCCAAGAGCTCGAGCGACATTGCCGATGGCTTTGTCAAGTCGCCGCACTTAAGTTACACATGGAACCAGGGATCTTTGTGCTCAAAGCCCGACTCAACCGTCATAGTAACGCCATCAAGCTGGACAGAACAAGAAAGAAGGAAGTTGATTTACGGTGACTATTTTCCGGCAGAGCTCCCGCCGCTACCAAGAAGGTCCTCAAGATCAACACCAAGGATCTTTGAGGAGCGATGCTGCTCCGGCAAGCCCGAGGTTTGTTCCGTTGAAGCGAGCGCTCCCGACAAGTTTTGCTCCGGCAACCTTGCGAAGAGCGTCAAGCTCGGCTGAGCGCGAGTTTTCACCGTAGAAGCGGATGTTCCCGCAGCAGCAGATGTGCCTTTAGTCCTTGTTGTCGAGCCGCAAGCTCCGGCATGGGAAAAGCAGATTGTCCGTTTCCTTGAGACGGAGAACTTCCGAAGAGCAAGAAGAAAGCGGAAAGAGTAGCCCGGCGATCAAGTATGTACCGGTTTGTCGACAGACTGCTTTGCATGAAGAAGACTCAATGGTGTGAAATTGAAGTGTATTCACGGGAAGGCGGACAAAAGCTGTTGGCAAAGATACATGGAGGCATATGTGGTCACCACATTGGCGCAAAAACACTAAGCAAAGCGTTCCGGCAAGGTTTCTTTGGCCGCAGCCCTCCGGATGCAAGCGCACAAGTAACCAAGTGTGAGCGTGCGATTCCATTCCAAGCGAGATACACCAGCCAGCTCAAGCTCTCCGGGCGATCCCTTTATCACGGCCATTTTTGATGCAGGGGCTCGACATCCTCGGCCCCTTTCCCGAGCTGCCGGGGCTTTGAGTACTTATGCGTTGCCATCGACAAGTTCACAAAGTGGCCCGAAGTGGAAGCGATGAGGAAGGTGACAACACGGTCGTGATCAAGTTCTTGGTCGATTGTTTGCCGTTTGAATCCCTAACGGGATCATCACCGACAATGGCACACAATTCCTGACCGCACCTTCATGCGATATGTCCAAGATCTTGGCGCCAAGTCTGCTTCCTTACATTGCTCATCCGAGAAGGAACAGTCAAGCGGAGAGGCGAATCTTTGAAGTGCTGCGTGGGCTCAAGACCAGGACTTTCGACAGCTGCACAAGTGCGGAAAAAACTGGATTGAGGAGCTGCGGTGGTTCTTTGGTCGATCAGGACGGCGCCAAATCGAGCCAGCGGCGGACACCTTCGCTCTAGTCTATGGAGCAGAGGCAGTTCTCCCCACGGAACTTCGTATACGGGTCACCTCGAGTGCTCGCTATGATGAGCTTGAGCAAGAGCAATTGCGACAAGATGACGCCTTTGCTCCTTGAGGAGGACCGTCTTGAGTTGCTCTACGAGCTGCTCGATACCAGCAAGCTTTGCGTCGCTACCATAAGCCGCAAAGTTAATGCGGAAGTCTCGAGGAAAGCGACCTTGTTCTTGGCGCGTTCAGTCCGCCAAGAATTCCAACAAGTTGGCCTTGAAGTGGGAAGGCCCTTACGGGTGAAGCGAGTCACTAAGCTGGCGCTGTCCGCCTTGAGACCGAAGATGGCATTCGGTGAGCAACTCTGGAACATTGAGCATCTTCGTAAGTTTTACCCGTAGAAGCGCGGTTGCGGAACTGTTCGGCAACCACCTTTATACAAATCTTGCCGATGTTGCATGTAATCCTTTGTACAAAGCGGGCGCAGACCCGAATCCATAAGTAAAGCTCATGTGCTCGCACATCTTGTCAATTAATGCTTTCTACTTTGTTTTGCATGCGTTATCGACACTTTGTGCAGCACCTACCCCGGTAAGCAATAACGAGCGTAAGGCTCCATATCTTTATTTTCTCTTCTTTCTCTTTCTCAAAGAAAGGAAGGTTCCCTCGCCCACAAGTTTGCGGGGTAAGGAGAAGATGATGGTGTGGACCAAGCGTCGCTCGAGGAAGTTTAGCCTTACGGGAAGCAAGCGACAGAAAAGCTAAGTTGCTAAAGTTTGAGCAATCAGTTTTAAAATTTTAAGTTATCTTCCTCGAGCGACCGTACTTTGTATGGAAAACCTGTGCTGAAGGAACCAACTCGTGGCTAGTTAAGCGCCTTACTTTGTTTGAGTCCGCTCACCAACTTAAGTGAGCTGCGACTAGTTGCGACAAGGTTTCTTGTCGTTAGCGGCACGCTTGACGGGCTACTAACGTCGCACTCAGCGCTTCATGGCAAAGGTGCCTGCGCCGACAAGTTCCCTAAAAGCGTAAGGCAAAAACATACAAAGGAATGAATCAAGTAAAGGAAATAACATAGCAATCACTACCCGAAATAGAGTTATATTACAAGATAGCTTGTCGCAGCTCTAATAGATTGTTCTCATAACATGACCAGGCGGCAAGAAAAAGCGAAAAGCAGGCGGCCTAATCTCGCGATCGCCTCAACCCTCTTGATCTTGCTCACCTTGTCCACAATGGGTGCGACAAGGGTCTTGGCCTTCCACATCAACATCCGGCGGCAAGGTCTTGAGGGCGTTGGTGAGGTTGAGGCCTGGATTGCGGAAGGCCACCTTCATCAGCACCTTTTGAAGAGCTCCAGCAGATCTGGCGCGACTCGTCGACCAGCTGCTTTGGGATCTCTTCACTGGAGTCGGCTGGAGGGCCGTCGCCCGCCCTTGAAGAACAAGCTGAGCTTGGCGCTGGGTTGGAGGTACTCATGGGAGGAATACCGAGATCTTCCATCCCAGCTGCGCCAGCTCCTGTCGATGGCTGCGGCAACATCCACGAGACCCTCGGTCCGATGCTCCACATTCTCCTGAAAGTGTTACAGGCGGCGGCCTTTCGCCCGACAGCGCCTCGTCGGCCTTGATCTTCTCCTTCAAGGACACCTCCTGCTCCCTAAGCGCCGTCCGGCGTCTAAGTCAAAGTAGTCAGCTTCAACTCAAGATCTGCGTTGGAGTCCTTGGCGGCGCTAAGCTCCTTGCTCCTCTCGTGAGGCGACCCTGCAGCTCGCCAAGAGTGTAGGCGTCCTTCTCGCGCTCACGCTTGGCGCAGCAAGCTCCTCGCCGCTCACCTTGAGGTCGGCCTCCAGCTACGTCACCCGTCGTGCGCAGCTCCTTCTTGGCAGCCTCGGCAGCTGCGGAAGCATCCTTTGCTTCCTTGAGAGCCCGCCAAATGTTTGCTGCATGTAAGCTCCTCCTCGTGGCTATCAAGGATAACTTTCCGCTCACGCCAACTTCGCCTTCCTGCACAGATAGCTTCGGCAGCAAGCCGCTGTTGCTCTTCAACTTGAGCCTTCTCGAGGATGAAGGCTTTGCGCTCCTCGACGAGTTGCTCCCACTCTCTGCCGGGGACGGAGAGCTTCTGGTGGAGGCCGGAACTCCTCGCGCGCTTCTCGATGTCTGCTCCGCCTTGGCGACAAGCGCTTCTCGGGATTCCAGCTTGGCATCGAGCGCGGTAGAAGCGACAACAACTTCGCATTGCTCCTCCTCGGGCTCGTCGCTGCTGCTGTTGTTCAGCGTCGACCAGCGTCGGCCAGTGAGGCGAGCACCTCTTCATCAAAAGTTTCTCCTTGACCGGCGCCACGGAGCTCGGCGCCCGGGAGCTTAATGAAAACGCCATCGCCCGGCCTTCAAATATCGCCGGGCTGGGGCTCTTCGAACTGATGCTGCAACAGCGGCGGAGGGATCGTGATCGGCGTGCGCCGTCGCTCCTGCTGACCTCAGGGCCGTCGGATCGCCGGACCCCTCGCCCGACTCTGCGGCGGCAGCCTGGCGGCCTCTTCGCTGGCGGGATCATCGTCGGCTTCTTCCTCGGCAACGGCAGGCGTCGTCGGTATTGCAGCGCAGCGTCCTCTTCTGGCGACCTCGGTCTCCATTGGCTCTGTGGCGAGATGGATCGGCGACCGGAAAAGAAAGAAAAGTCAAGCAAATATTCAAAAAGAAAATTAGAAGAAGAAGAACACAAGGGAAGTTTTCAAGCAAGAGGATTACCTATACTAGGATCTGCAGCCGTGGTCTCAGCCACCGGAGGGTCGCTGGTGCTATCCCTTGCGGAGAATTCTCCCTTGCGGGGCAACTCCTTTGGGGGAATCCTCCTTGGCGGTGTAGCCGGCAGATGGCATGTCGGGAGGCGGCTTGGGGCACTCTGGTGGGGCTGCTCTACTCCTACACAAACCAGCAATCAGATATCAGCAAAGAAAGAGCACCCATGCACGCCTAACAGAGGAAGTAAACCATACACTTACTGCTGGGGCTGCTGCTGAGAACTGCTTTGAGAAGGGTTGCGGGTCCGGCAAGGTGGTCTCGAACCTGCATACTGCTGCAGCGGTGGGTTAGATCCTCGATGACAATCACGGGACCTTGGCTCTCTTCGGCGCTCTACGGGCCAGCGTCACGAAAAGGAATGGGTTCGAGTGAAGCAAATCAGATACAAGAAAATGCAACAAAGTCGAAGAACTACAAGTACAACAAAGAATCTTACTCTTCTTCTTCCTCGTCGGAGCTGAGTGCGGAGAGATCAAGTCTGGCTCGCCTCGGTCGGACAGGCGGAGAGTAGGTTCCTTGGCGCTTGGTGGGGGCAGTGGCGGTGAGCCGGGAAGGCCCGCTCCGGTTGCCTTGGCGGCGTGAGGTGCTCCAGCTTGCAGTGCTTGCTGCGGTGGGCCGCGTCATGTGACAGACTGTTGACCCGTCTGCCGCCCTACTTCCCGGCCTTGTGGAGCGCCTTCTTGGTGGAGCTGGGGGCTCCGCTTGCGGCAAGCTGTCGAAGGTGGGGAGGCGCCCTCGGCCGGGCTCGCTAGACTCAGCCGGGCCCGACGGAGCTCTTCCTCGCCCGGCAAGCTCCTCTCGCTAGACAAGGCTTGCCGCCTCTGCTGCCTCTGCCTCCTCCACGGTGAATCCGAACTTCGCCCATGGCGGCCTTGCTGCCGCCTCTTCCGGCCCCTGGTGGCGATCGCTGCATATCATCATCGGTGGTGTCGTGGGTGAGGCTCCTCTGTTCATCGGGCGGACCGACACTTCTACCGGGCCGTCAAAGAAATCCCGCCACAGCGTCATCTGCGGGCTCTTGCCAAGTTGGGACAATTCCATGCGAGTCGCTGTATCATCATTACCGCGGATCTGGTCGGCGAGGTGTTACTGTGAACGACACCCCTCGGCAACCTGAACATTTCGGGATGATCGGGATCGGGCTTGAACAGTTCCAAGAGCATTGCGTCCGGTTCAAACAGTGAAGTTGAAGTTGAGGCCGGCGCAGCCTCATGATATCCGCCGCATTCGGAACTCCCGGCGGGTCTCCTCCTGTCCTGCGGTGGAAGCGTCTGGCGGCGAAGAAAATCCGCGCCAACAACGCCTACGATAAGCCGGCAAGTCTAAGGTGTAGGATCCGGGTGGCGGCAATCTTCGACCCTAGCATCTTCCGGAGCCACGCTGCTCAATCGTTGCCGCGCACTATTGGGGTTTGCGCTGGGCGGTAAATGGCTGCGGGTTCTTCTCGACAATCAGCACCAGATCGCCCTCCATTCCTCCCACTTGCTGCGGAGCTCTCCTCGAGATAAGCTTCCTTCTTGCCAATCCTCGAGATCCAAGTGATTCCCATGACAAGAGGCTCCCTCTCTCAACTCGGGGCATAAAGAAATGGCGGAAAAGAGCTACGTTTGGATGGACTCCGACAAAGTTTTCGCGAGAGATGTCGAAAACTGCCATGTCGAAACGGCATTGGGGGTGAAGTCAAGGCGGAACCGTAGGTGTTCATGATATAACAGAAAAACTTCAGAGAAAAGCGGGCGAGCCGCGATAAACAGCGAAGAAAGGGTATCCATTGAGCCAGTTCAGCGGCAGGTGGGAGTACCTTCGTGCGGCGGATGCGCTCGCGTCTCCGTCGACGAGAAGAGGTAGTAGTACTCCCTCAGATCCGCCAGCGAGCTGAGGGAAGATGCCGCTCCTTTCGCGGCGCCGCGAGCAGCTGCGCCTCGCCCGACTTCACGACCTTCCCTTGTCGGCTTCGGAGCCATGGCGGAGGTGGTGGGGAGATCGGCGGCGTTGGTGATCTTGGTGGCGATGAAGGCGGGCGCTGCTCTCTTTTCAGCCTTGGGAAGAAGGGGGCAGCGGAGGTTTTGAAGATTGGAAGAAGCAACGGCGAGATGGACGAACTGCCCATGTTTCCTCTGCTTATAAAGAGGAGAAGCGGGCGTTCCGCCTTTCCTAATAAAGAAACCACCACGATCTCTCCCACGGCGCCGCATTCGGCGCGTGCCGTTCGTGGAGGCGTGGTGGGTCCAGTGAATCTGGCGTAACCCGGGCAGCGTGCCCGTGCCTGTTTTGGGCCTGGCCCAGCAGCGCTTCGGCACCGTGTGGCCCGAGCCGGGGCTCCTGTCGGTGTACTAGAGTAGGGTACCCTAGTATCCCGAACTTGTGCCGAGCATTTGCAGCACCAGCGGCAAGGCTTGCGGGTGACCGCCAAAGGCCCGGCAAGAGGAGCTTGCGGGAAGGTCCTCCGTGGTTCCTTTGGAGCCATTCAAGAACAAAGTATTCAAGCCAAGGAGACAAGGCCACGGCAAGAGGAGCTTGCGGGAAGGATAACAAGGCATCTCAAGGAACTTTCGCGGCGCGCCATGCGTCGGCAAGGCCAGTGGCGACAAGCTTCCGGACGCGACAAAGCGACAACCGCGGCGAGGCGCTTGCATGACGAACTACCACTGTGTCTGCGCTCCAGCACATCCACCAGCGATGCCATACAGGACCTTTCCAGCCCGCGTGGCAAGAGGCTGTCTTGACCCGGCCGAGAACGGAGGCAAGCGGCGACAAGATTGCCATCGTGGCAAGTGGTGGCGCCCTTAGCGGCCCCTTTTCTGCCTTTGTTTGGGCAGCGTGAGCGGGCATTTAATGCCTTTGTCCCCTGCCGTCAGGGTTAGGTATGATACACTGTACAAGTAGTTGTACCAACCGCAACTCATTTTCCATTTTTACCCTTGTCTACGTTGCCACCTGTCGGAGACCCCTTGAGCATATAAAAGGAGGCCCATGCGCAACATAGAGGGGGGTTTGAAGACACTCACGCTCGGTCTCGTTAGCAGCTAGTGTGTACTATAGCACTCAGCGCTCTCGAGCAAGAACACAATATACTCAGACATGCAGCAGTAGGAGTGTTATCTCTCCGGAGAGCTCCGAAGCTGGGTAAACTGCTCGTGTGCTTCGCCTCGATCCGCTCTTCGTGCGATCTCCGCCCCCCGCCGAACCGAAAGGGGCTCGGTACGCCGGTCCCATAGGTGTTCGTGGATCAGCTTCCCAGAAGAAGTGGGGAGATTGGGAGGAGTGGAACCATGTCTTCTGGACGCATTTGTGTGAAATGTGAGGGGAGTTTCAGTTCTACCCTTGCCTATAGGCTTCTCGGCTTGGGTCGTGTCTTGAGGTCGGGGATAGTAGAGTAACTGCTTCTCCCCAAATAGTGGGCGGGAAGCGATTTGAGGCGAGGAGGCGTGTTTTAACTATAGTGGGCGCGGCGATTTGAGGCGAGGCGTGTTTTGAAATAGTGGGTGCGAGCTATTTGAGGCGAGGAGAGCATGTTTTGCCGACCATGGTTTATGAATTATTTGTCACATGTCATTTCGGCCGAGGAGAAAGCGCTTGGATGAAGTTCTGAACCTACCCTCGATGTACAGCGGGCCAATTGATCGTGTCCCACATGGGACGGTAATTTCCGTCTCCCATTTATTTGCTCGGCGAATTCCAGCGGAGAGAGGATGTTTAACAGTTCGTTCAAATTTTGGGAGAAACGAGCATCCACGTCTACCTTACCAAGTCAATTCGGATCAAATTTTTAAATATTAGCTTGCCACTTCTTTTTAGATGGAGAGATGATGCTCGGGAGTAATGTGTTTTACATGCTCGTTGCTAGCGATTTACTATATGAAAATAGTTGACCCACTCAAAAGCGAATCAAACCCAAAATGAAATATCTCGATTCAATGAAATAGCTCGTTCGATGAGGCCAAAATAGTGAACTAAATCCAAAATTGAACACCTCAATCGAGTAGCATGTTATACAGTATTATAGTACTCCATGAACATGTTGAAAGTCAAATTAATGAACTTGTTTGATATCGCATATATCCGTTCATGTGTGGATTGCAGACAACATGTTCTCCAATTTAAATATTTGAATGCAAGTTTATATGGAAACATGGTTTATATCAGTCTTTGATGCATAAAAGCGGCCTCCCCTCTCCGGGCTCCTGTTCTCTTCTCTCTCTCTCTCTCTCTCTCTCTCTCTCTCTCTCGAAAATCTTCAATTTCATCATACGCATTCGACACAAAAACCTTGTTGGTCCCTCTCCTTTCTCTCCATCTCTCTCTCTGTGTGTGTGTGTGGGGGGGTCTTTCTAGTTCGCATGCATATATACACCATCTATAGGTCTCTCTACACTATGTATGATACTCTAGCTAGTCCAAGCTAGATATCTTGGTGCACTCATCGTGCCTTTACACAAATTCCTTGGCTCTTTGCCCGTAACTCTCTCACGCACCACTATGTCTTCTCGGAGCTCTTCCCCCCTCTCCCAAACTCTCCATCCACAGGTCACACATACACATGCATATCTCACTGCACTTTCGATAGGCCCATCTAAAACTCTATCTCTCCCCTTGTTCTCTCTCCATCTCACTGCCACACACACACAATCTCATGCCCAGCTAGCCAAGTATGATGGTCTCTCACTCAATTGTAGGCACACGCAGTCCCCACTATATGTATATGACTAGCTAATCTTAGTCTCCATCACAAACATGTGCATGGTCTATCTCTATTTCTCTCGGGGCATCTTTCTATCGTGCACGCACTCCCTCGATCTCCCACCCATATAGTCCCCTCATGATCTCGATGGGATCTCTCTATCACAAACACACCCTCTCCCCCTCCCCATGCGTCCATGCCATCCATGTGTCCCTCTCGACCTTTGTTCCTTGTTGGCCAGACCTCTATTGGACATTTGCTACAGGGGTGTCTCTCTCTGTTGCAAACAATCACACACTAGCTATCTTCGTGTATCTCCTCGCCTCGCTTTTCCATCTCGGAGATGCGTGCGTGATATGTTCGCATAAGAAATGAAAAAACACACACTCTCTCTAATTTATCATTTGTTGTCACTTTCTCTTTCACACACATACTCTTTTTGCACACTTACTCATTCTCCTTCACACGCACTTGATCTGTCTCGACTGAGGCACTCTCCTCGGTCCATAGCATATAGATTTATTGAAAAGTCAAACATCACAAAGTTTCACCATGTACGTGGAGAAAAAGAATTACATCTAGTACGGCAAACATATACCATTAGATTCACCATGAGATGTAGTTTTGTATGATGTATCTTTGGTATTGTAGATATAAATAACATTTCGTAAACCTGATCAAAGTTTCCAAAGTTTGACTTCTAAAAATTTACATGCCTTTGCATTATCGGCGGATGGAATATCTCTTTCCCCTCTCAGCTATCGGCGCACCACTCAGCCTTATCGGGGCTCCTCAATCTCTCTCAAACTTTATTGGTCAGTTTGGTTCGTGACGTGACCCTCATGCCTTGATGGCGGTCTTGCGGTGTGGGCGTGAGATGTAAAATATTTCTGCTGGCGGGCTTGTGTAGTCTTTGAAGCGTTTGGTTCATGCACAGGCGAGCAAAGCATCAACGTCCATCAATCAATCCATGCATCAATTATTTAATGCTAATATCCATCCATGTTGTTGTTAGCCTCGTGGCCACATGACCGAGCGCGGCTAGGTGTTGAAATCGATGCGCTGGGCGAGCTACTTGCGGTGTCTAGAGTTCAGCCGGGCTAATTAAAGTGCAAGGAACCCAGGCGAGGCGGGCTTTCTTTTTCACGGGGTAGCAACCAAACAAGCGTGCATGAAATCCAGCCACAACCCAGGCAAGGCAAAAGATGCTCGGGCCTTACGCCAAAGCGGCCTTATATCTCCTGGTTCACACATACACATGTCTCGCTTCGCGCTATACATATAGACCCATCCAACACTCTCCACCCTTGTTCTCTCTCCATGTGACACGCACCCCCTAAGTACCATAATCCCTCACTCCATCATAGGCGCAAGCACTCCCCCTCCTAAGTATGATTATCTCTTACTAGCCATCGAGAACACACGTATTGTCTCCTTCCATCCATCGTCTATCTCGATATCTCTCGGGGCATCTTCTATCGCGCACACACCTTGTCCTCGATCTCAACCCATGTAGTCGCATCACGATCTCGGGGATCTCTCTATGACAAACATACACTATCTCCTCCCCATGTCGCATTTTCTCCATGTCGTCTCTCTCGACCTCTCTCCCTTGTTTGTGAGACCCCTCTTGGCCACGTGCTAGGGGTCTTGCTCTCTCGGTTCAAACAACCACACACTATCTCCTCACCTTGCCTCCGTTGTCGAAGATGCATGTGTGATATGTTTGCACAAGACACATGCGCTTTTCTCTACTTTTATCATGTGTTGTCCATGTCTCTTTCACACACACACACACTTTTTCACTCACTCTCCATCTCTCTCTCTCTCTCTCTCTCTCTCTCTCTCTCTCTCTAGTTAGGGACTCTGTCCGTCCATAAGCATATGGATGTTTTGAAAAGTCAAACCTTAGAAAAGTTTGACCAGGTATATGTGGAAAAACATTTACATCTGGAGCGATCATTAGATTCATCACAACATGTACTTACTTCATACTATCATTTATCTTTGGTATTGTAGATATAAGTAATTTCTTTATAAACTTGGTCAAAGTTTCAAAAGTTTGACTTAAAAAATGTTGGAACTACATTATCGAGCGGAGGAGTAGCTCTTTCTCTCTCTCTCTGCTGTCTCTCACGGGCCTCCCCTCTCACTCGAACTCTCTATACCGATGGATTATCGCTCCTTGTGTCAGCGTATAGCTCCGTATATTGTTTAGTTGACGGTCAACCAATCCACATGCTGCCTTGTCGGCTCATGTTACTGTATCTTCGTGTCTGGCCCATGTGGCGGTGGGTGAAAATAAGTAAACTAGAGGCCCATCGACCGCGGTGAAGTAAACAAAGTTGAAACCACTCAAGGTAGCACCCTTGCGCTAGTAAATTGAGGGTGCATTGAGGACAAACTTCTTGCGCGAAGGACACACTCGGGCACAATTCACCACTGCTTGCGGCGGCATGCATGAAGGGCCTTTTCGCGCACACCCACACACAACACACACCACCTGCGTGTACACGGCGTCGCTGCCGGTTGAGATGGACGGCGAGACAGCCAACAAGCGGTGGCGTCTCGAGCCAAAACCGCATCCGGCGAGCCTGGACTTCATCAGCAGCCTCCCCGATGACATGCTGCTCGTCATCATCGGCCTCCTCCCCACCAAATCTGCCGTGCGGACTGCCCTGCTCTCCCGGCGGTGGCGCCCCCTTTGGCGCTACGTCCCCCTCAATCTCATTGTCGACAGCTGCCTCTGCGACGGGGATTGCAAACGCATGGCCGCAATCTCCAAGATCCTTTCATCGCACCCTGGGCCAGCCAGACACCTTGACATCCGCATGTTCAGTACCAACTGCAAGGTCCAACCCAAGTTCGACGAGTGGTTCTTATCCCCTGCCCTAGATCAGCTCGAGGAGCTCAGCTTTGAAGCTGGACGATGTCGCTCTCTGCCGCCGTCCGCGGTCCGCCTCATGCCAACACTGTGCCACGCCAGCTTCAGCTCCTGCTATCTTCCCCAGATTAATGCCGCGCCCGCCCTTCTTCCCCCTCAACTCAAGCAGCTCGACCTCTTCGACGTTGTCATCTTGAAGAAGGCTATGGAGCACCTGCTCCGCAGCTGTACTACGCTCAAGTACCTTCGTCTTGAGTAGATCCACGGGTTCATTAGCCTCCACATCGCCTCGACGAATCTCCGATGGATTTATGTGTCTTGCTGGCCCCATAACAAGACATCAATTGGGAAGAGATCACTCCAGCTGTTCCACGTTATGGTCATTGAGAATGCGCCTTTCCTTGAGAGATTGCTTGTATCGGATCTAGAAGGTCCAACAAAAATCAGGGTTATTGACGCGCCAAAATTGACAGCGTTGATGTACTCGTTTGCCAAATTCTCCGAACTCTTTATTGGATCCGTAATCGTTCAGGTACAACACTCATCTTCTTCTCCGTCTTCTTGAAATTCACATTTTAAATTTCTTCTTGATGTATTCGACCGTCTTCGAAAATGATTCCCACAAGCTTGACCCAGTCCATGCGCACGGTGAAGATCTTAGCACTAAAATCTATCGGCATTAATCTGGATCAAGTTGTTGGATTCCTTACATGCTTTCCGTGCGGAGAAGCTACTCATCAAGGTGAAACTTCTTTCCTATAAGTAAGCGGTAATCACAAGTAGCTCAATTTTTTCGTAATTTTCCCAAATTACGATGACAAGTGTAGTGTTCAAAACTGCATCTCGCCTTTGCACCAAAAGAAATGTTTTAGTATTTTTTCTCACGTGATCACTGCATCGTTTTTATGCTGTACTACTATAGTAGCCTAGGCTAGTCATAGTGGAAAGTAACTTAGACTACTCAAGTAACTCTATGGTTACCCTAAGAGCAAGTACTACCTCCGTCTGGTTTACTCTTCCAATTTTGTAGTATCAAAATTTGACCATAGATTTAAGCGACAAAATGTTAATGCATGTCACTAAGAACTATATCGTTGGATTAGTATTTGAACATAATTTCAAATGGTGTAATTTTTAGTGACATGCATTGGCATTTTCTTAGGTAAATCTATGGTCAAAATTTTATACTAAATCTGAGTAGTATTCCCTCCGTCCTAAAATTTTTGTCTTACATTTGTTTAGATACGGATGTATCTAACACTAAAATGTAACTAGATACATCCATATTTAGACAAATTTAAGATAAGAATTTTGGGACGGAGGAGTACAAAAGTGGTCTATGTAGGCTAAAACATGTGCCAAATTCACTTGTGATGCATTTGGCATCGATGCCCTCCATTGCTCACTGGTGCCCCAATCTGGATCACCTACTTTGCTCGGTGCCAAATTAACGGCCTAATGAAAAAACTGCATGTGAGAGAGAGAGGACTGAGGCAATAAAAACACTTGTTTGGGAGAGTGAGAGGCTGGTGTAGTTGGTTTGATTGATTTGTTTATACATGTGGGTCTGTGTGCACAGTGGTGCCAACTCTCTCACATCGAGACCGGTGCCAAAATCTTTTGATTTGACATCGATGCATATTATGTGGCATACTTTTGCAAAATATGGCATCGGCCACATAGTGGAAGGCAACAAATGCCCAAGATCTTCATGTGCTCCTAGTTAAATGAGAGGAAACATAGAGAGAGAGAGATAGAGAGAGAGAGAGAGAGAGAAAATATCACTAGCCAGCCAACCCTATCGTATGAGCGAATGATATTGGTACCTCTTGATGACACAGAATCTTATGCAGCCAGCTGCTCTAATATGTTCTCTTCTGTTGCAGATAAAAAAGACCGAAAGTGAAAAATGTGCTGCACTATAACAATCTCATCGAATGCCTTGATCTCCATCTTACGAAATTGATTTGATCGCCTACCGAGGAGCACATCGAGATTAAATTGGCGAGTTCTTTGTTACGGAGGCAAGTGTGCTCAAGGTAATGAGGTTTGGCGTTCTCTGGCGCAACAATGAATGGTGTGCTGATCACATAAGCATCTAAGCCTAAATGACAAAGTCTCCATGAAGCTGAATTTGTTTTGAAACATCAAGTGGCCAGAGACTCGAAAACTTATTTGCCCATTAGTGACTTGTCAGGGCGGTGGATTTTAGTTTGTATGATAATGCTGCATCCACCTAAAGTAACAAAAGTTCTTACATAAACTTCCTAGTAATTCCCTCTTCGTAGGTGCAGCATTACTCCTAACATTTGTAATATTGCCATGTCCTATTCCTGCGTTTTCAAAATCCTGCGAATCAAACAGGTCCTGAGTTGGTGATGATGTTGTGCCTCCCATCTTTCACCAATAGCCGTCGGATCTAGATCTGATGCATACAAACCAAGCTTCTCCATTTTTGCAAAAAGATGCCTGCACTTGTTCCCTATTTACAAACAACTCCTTGTCTCTCACAATCAGCCTTATCTCCTCCCCACCACATCTAGAAGGCCGTGGAAAAATCTGGCGCGATGGCCGCTGCCGGAGCCGTCCACCCCCAATCTTGGTGTTCCGTGCAATGCACGGGCATCTACGCACGGGAAATTATGTTGAACAGGGCTAGTTGTAAGCAGGCTAGCTCTACAGCCATGATGATAGTATTGCAGACGGTGAGGCTGACCATGGTATGCGAACACGGCGCCTATACTCAGTGTCATCTCGGCGCGAGGTCTTGTCACTTCCTTTGTGAGGAGCGATGCGTAATAATTTGACCAACGAGTAGTATAGTGCTAGTACTCCTACTACTACATTGGTAGTACTACTACTAGTACTAGTAGCACCACCGTCTGGATTTAGGAGTACTACCACGTCCATTTGGATTTTAGTATTTGACTAGCAATATCTAGTAATGCATGTCACAAAAAATGTACTACTCCCTCTGTAAGTAAATACATGGTGTTTTATTCCTATCGTGAGAGAACTTAATGTTTTTTGCTAACTAGAGTACTAATAGGATTACATGCAATGAACTAAACACTGCATGTCATGTTTGGTATCAAGTCATTGAAAGCATGCACGGCCCACATCTCTCATTGGTTGATATGTCACGAAATAAGAAACAAGGAGGGAGTTAATGCACCGTGCCTAAGTATTTTGGGATTATTTGGTTTTCGTAAGGTGACTTACACAACATTTTTGTTTACATGGATTAACATTTTATTAGTTAAATCAAAGGTCAAAACTTGGCACAAAATGCAAAGGGACCAATAAACGATAAACATCAAACTTCTCTCGTTTGGCCCCAACTAGAGTGCGGTGAGATGACTATATTGCACCGCACGGAGGGGACACAGCTTCATTGACTTCGGCAACTGCCTTTGGGTGAATGACACGTGGGCCTGGGGTGGCTGGCCCACCTATCATACAGCCAAAGGCAGGTGCAGTAGGGCGAGGTAGTACTAAATCCCTCGCACCTCGCACGCTAACCAAGGGCAAGTGATCACTCGAATCGCAAGATCAGTTGACTAGAAGCTAAGCTAGACCCATGGGGCGATGGCGAGCATCGGCCGGCTGTGCCAGATGGTCCACGACGCGGCCTGCGGCCCGACACGACGAGCGTCTCGGGTAGTATTGCTTGAGGCCGCCCGAGGCGAGGGCGCAGACGACAACCGTCTCCTTGTTCGACGAGATCCTCATCGGTTTCCTCGACAAGTTCACTTTCATCAAGAAGCTTGCGGACGACTTTGGCGTAAGCCTCCGGCCGGCGTGCCCGAGGCTCTGCGATGCCGCCACCCTCAGCGGCCACTATGGTGACAACCTCTTGACGCCTTGGTGGCCCTGCGACTGCCGCCGTCGCGCCGAAGAATGTCCACCTCGGTCGCGCTCTCCGCGCGGCGCTGGTGCAACAAGACACCATCGACATAATCACCCGTCTACGCAAATCGTCCACAAGGACTACTACATGCAAGAGGAGGGCGATAGGGCGCTGGCCTTCTTGGACCGCAGGGCAACCTTGGACGACACTGTTTAGAAGCACGTTGAGCTCGCCGCCAACGTCGCTGCTCCTCACACGTCAGTTGGTGACCCGACGCACTAGGGCTTGAGGATGTCGTTGATGGATCCGTATGTATTTTTATCTTTCTGTCAAATCCATGTAGTAGTATATGATACTACAGTAATTATCTTACCTTTCGCATCAACTTCATAATTTTCGTCGTACTCCATGCATGAGCGGCGCGAGCCAAACTTCTCATTACTCTAGGCAAAATCGTTATTTTCTATCTATCGGTCGCGCCATGGGCGAACCAAATTTTACAAATTACGAGTTCAAAGGAAAAAGCCTGCCGTGTTAGCGTAGCACCCCACAGGTTGGTTTGTACGCCGCTCAAGTGGGAATGTGTGCGGTGTTGCATTTTCACTTACAAGTGGGACCACATTGAGCAAACCGACTATCGGCAAACCCCCACCTTGCCCACCGCGCGATGGCTAAGAAAACCGGAGGGAGAAGAGATGGCTGTAGCACAGACTCCAAGAAAATTGATGTCGGATGGGACTCGTGTGAGTGGCGTGTGCCGTACTGCTAGATGTGAATGCTAGTTATGGCCCATGCCACCCCACTATATCGAGCCTATATCGAGGTACGTAGAACAAATTTCCTGTAGTCCGCGCTCAGACCTCCTCTATCTCTCTTCTCAGCCAGCCAGCGTACGCGCGGAGCGCATCGTCTGTTTGCTCACATGCGGCCCCACATGTCAGTGATAACGCAAGAGGACCCACTGAACCTGCACATCTTTCACCTCAATGTGCTGGTGTTGAAAAACAAATCAATAAAGATCTTGGTGGCGCTTTTGGAGTTACTCAAGAGTAGTAAGATTCTATTACAGTTTAACCCAAGATGCACATCTCGTGGCTTCAACTACCACTCTATTTTCTTTCATGACCGACACTGGATCTTGGATGTCCCACGTGTCGGCAAAAGGAGGAAGAACCCGACCAAATCTTGGTTGTGCTCTAGGATTAGACTAGTTGTGCTAACTTAAATTTTTTTATTGTGTACTCCCTCCGTTCCAAAATACTTGACTTCCATTTGTCCAAAAATGGATGTACCTATATACTAAAACATGTCTAGATACATATATATTTTGACAAATAGAAGGCATGTATTGTGCAACGGAGGGAGTAGAATGGATGCAACTTTTTGTATTGGGAAGATGAGTACATCCATATATTGATAGAGCGCAATTTAGTAGATGTTCTATCACTTCTAGCTAGCACAGAGGCTAGAGATGAGATTAGTGCACTTGTTGATACTCCTACTAGAATAGAGGCTAGACATGAGACTCGATGCAAGGAAGCAACGTCTACTTCTTTACACTCGAAGAAGAAAGAAGCATGCAAGATTGAGCCTCCGTAGATCAACAATGAATGCATCGAGAAGGCACTAATCCAACTTACAGGAGTAGTAAAATGTATTCTTGTGGTTCTTGTTTTCTTTGGTCTTGCTTTTATAGTCAAAATTATCGTTGGAGTTCGTGCAAAATGGAGGTCCATTTGGGGTCGTGCGTTGGACTTGGCCTTACAAGTGGGACCGCAGTTAAGGAAACCGACTATCGGCAAACCCCCACCTCGCCTGCCGCGCGATGGCTGAAGTTAGAGAAACGACGAGGTTGAAGAGATTGCTCTAGCACGGACTCCAAGAAATAATATGGTGTCAGATGGATGTCGTGGTGGTAGCATGTGCCGTACTCCTGGACGTGAATGCTTGTTCTGGCCCATGCCACCCTACTACTCCTACTACTTACTCCTATTATATAGTAGTACTAGTATCAAGGATTCGAGGTGCTGGTTACGTACAGCAAACACATTAACATATGGCTATAGTAAAAACACCCCCTGACGCGCGAAGCATGTGAAGCTAGTACAAATAGTGTACTACTATTGTTGATTGGCCTCATCCGATAACCTGTTGCAATGCACGTACAATTATGTATTCGGAAAATATTTTTTTGCCTCGTCACACCACTCACTCAGAGAAGCGACTCGAAAGCCATTCATAAATTTAGTAAGTTTATCACAGGCATATCATTTTAATACATACAACAGGTCATCAACCCACATCGACAACAAGGATACATTATAAATACTAAAGTTTTCACCACACAACAAATAACAAGCAATGAAATGAACTTCAACTCAACCATTCCTCCTCGGCGTTGGAAACGCTTGCTTTGAACCACAAGTGATTCTCTGGGACAGGCCATCCATTGTCGATCTGGAGACCAACGCAAGACCGATCATCCAGGCTGAAGCAGCCTACTATATCAGTACTAGGGTAGGGAACCACCCAAATGTCCGAGGTATAGACACAGTTGCTTCTCATAAATGGTGCTAGTAACATTGTGTCAACAGCAGTTGGATCGCCTTTCACCATCATCGGATAGTTTTGTCCAAGGAAGAGCGAGTTTTCTCCAAGACTATCAATTCTGTACCAGGGAGAAGGAGTTGGCGCTAGCACACTAGTATCCATCCCGAATACCATGCAACGGGTGTTGGAATAGGTCCGGAGAGTGCGACCATGGGAGACACCTGCTTCCTTAGCAATAACATCATTAGTGGGCTGTATACACACAAGAAGAGGTGATCCATCGGAATTAGTTGCCAAGCGCCACAGAGTATATGGGCGCTGCTCGTCCTCATGCTCGTGATCATCACCATCATCATCTCCCCCTTGGTTATAAAATATTTCAAGTATAGGTGGTGGGATGTTCACAGGACCTTGGAAACACAAGAAGAAGGTTAATTAGTAAAGGGAAACTTGCTAACCCGCATGCATGTGGATGAAACAATTATAATTATGGTGGAAGACAAACATACGAAACTACGAGGATACCATGCAAAAAGCAGTGCCACAGTGGTGGCAGCAAACACAAGGCCCTCATATTGAATTGCATCACAATACTCATCCGTGTACGAAACTGATTTTGAGCAATATCCATCGAGTCAAACCACTAAGGGCGGCAACAAACTTGTCGAAGATAGCAACAACTTCATAGTTGTTGTAATTCCAAGCGGTTGGGAACTCGACAAATTGCTATCTTCCGTGAAGACAGTCACCATGATCGTATTTGAGCGTGCGTACAATACCGGTGTGCTCAACCTCTGGCAGTCTGTTGAGATTTTTGGAAGTGGAACCCGGTCACGAGTGTACACATTCACAAGTTCCCACTCGCAGTTGGACCCAATGTAAAAACCCAATCTCCATTTGCGCCGCCCAAGCCTTGCCCTCAGCGATGGCATCTTAACATCATACGTATCATTATCAAGCGGCATCAACTTGCAGGCGAGGCCTCCGTCGTGCGGCGCCGATCATCGTGGTCACGGCGAAGAAGATAGGGGAGATCAAACCACTCCTTGACTGTTGGGTTCCTTGTAATGATGTTATTAGTTGAGTCGAGAATGGGCTTGAACGAACCTGCCATGCTAGCCGAGGTGATGACGTCGCACCGATCAATGAGTTCCTCCACCACGTCATCTTTCAGATCGGGGCAAGAATAACGGGGTCGTTTCCGGCCTATTCCCTCCATGGAGAAGACGATCGAACAATGGCAAAAGAAAGGGTGAAGGGCTGAAGGAAAATGGAGGTAGAGGAAGAGCGTGCGACAGCAGTTCCAAATCGAAAGGGAAAGGCGAAGAGTCGGTGGATGGTTGCGAGTTTGCCACGGTTCACGAAGAGGCGCCCCGGCCTACACGTCCGTTCGGAAATACTCCTACTACTCGCCGTCGTCTCACTGATATGTTGGAACGGGACCACATGTCAATGAAACATGGTGTGTAATTTCTCGTGCAAAATGCGATCTGGCCGCGTTGGCCCGAGGTGCCGCATTAGTTATCGGCCTTTAGTTTTTAATTGCATGCCGATCAGTTTTGAAGCACGACTAACTGGTACTGTACACAGAGAAAATATAAACTACTCTACCACTACTCCACCTCCAGTACCAGTAGTATAAAAAAGATATATAGGCTGGAGCTTCGGCGCTTTCTTGCTAAGGGCTGCCCACTTGCTTCTCACACTACCACCCTCTCTCCGGATCTAAAAAGCGGGCCCTCTCTCCTCCTCACGGTGGTCACAGATCCATGGGGAAGAAAATGGCGATGCAGCGTTGGCCTTTTCGTCGTCGCGGCGAGTCACGATTGGCGATAAGGCCGTCCTCTCAGACCTAGCGCCCGTGCGGGATGGCCTCCGTCCCCAAGCTCAATGCCGTAGTGTGTGTGGAGGACGACGACCACGAGCGAAGCCAGTTCCCGCCGACCCTCAAGTATGCTACCTCTTTTCGAACCATAACCTTGTTCTATTGCCCCATCTGCCACGTCGTTGCATGTGGATATTTTTCCACTCCACCATCTTCCCAATTTGCTATCCTCTGCTCTGCTGGCCACACAGACGAAAACCATAATTTGCACTATTAAAGGAAACCCTACTTCATGCAGACTAATCCATGTCTGGGTTGAATAAGGAAAGGAAGGGAGACTGTACTGTCCAAGAGAGTAGGTATCGAACCCACATCTAGGTTGAAAAGGGGAAAATCAGTAGCTAAGGAACAAGTCTTGTCGTGGTTTTGTCACGGCAGTTGTCCTCATGAAAGGACTTAGTCGTGGAGCCATCGCTACGAGTTAGCTTAAAGGGGTTAAAGCGGACAAGGGACGCAAGAGAGTTTTATACTAGTTCGTCCCCTTAAGATGAAGGTAAAAGCCTACGTCTAGTTGTGATGGAATTGATGGGGTTTCGATGACCAGGGAGCAAATACACTTTGCCTAAGTCTCGAGTTGTTGTCTGTTGTCCTGAACCACCGCCGGGTCGTCCCCTTATATACATGGGTTGACACCCGTCGGTTTACAGAGTCCCGAGGCCGGCTCATAAACATGTGCGGCTCGGTCTCCGCTCTTTCTACCTTACAATGCAAGTTACATATCAATGCCGGTTTATAGCTACATGCCTTAAACCGGTTCTGGGCCTTGGGCCTTTACTCATCTTCACCGTCTGTCTTCATGGGCTTCAAGTTAATCCGGCCCCTCCTGGCTGGTTTACGCCCAATAGTAATGTCCCCAACATTAGGCCCCATACTGATTTGAACTAGTTCATGTCAGTCCTCAAGAAAACTTCGTCTTCAACATTTTCACATAATTTTGTAAACTGCCGTGACGTCATCTTCCCAAATCGTGGTAAATCGTCGTGACGTCATCTGTTATAAAACTGTGTATGACACATCTTCATTAATGGGTCTCCGACAATTGAGGCGACAGCTCCGCTTTCCAAATTTTCTGGCTCCTCGATTTTCACACCTGACACTTATCCCTTGCCTTTATAAATAGGGCCGAGGGGTCATTTTCACCTTTCCCCCTCGTGCCTCTTCGCGCTGTCGTCTTCCTTGCGCCGCTCAGCCCTTGGAGCTCTGCCGCCACCGTCGACCGTCGCCTCTGCTTCGACTCTGGCCGCTGCATCACCCTGAAGCACCAGAAAACTGCGGCGCCTCTCCGCTTCTTCATCAGCACTGGTAAGCTCTCTGCTCTTTTCGCCATAGATCTGTTCTAGGGTTTCGGTGTTCGTCGATGTTCTTCGGTGTTCGTCAGTGTCCATTGCCTGCATAATAGGGTTTTGACCCAGACCTTGATAGTTATCCTGTTCAATGATAACCGTAGCTCTTTTTTCCCATGTAATGCGCCTTGCTAAGATAGAAGATCCCATCTGAACCTTCCTCCATTGTTTCGGCACCACTCGTTAAGTCTGAATATATTTTCCTTTTCTGATATGCCGCAGATCCAAAATTGTAATACCAACTTGTGAAATATGTTTTCCTTCACTTATACATCTGCAGTCTTGACTCTTCAATGTTTTAGACTAGGCGGTTTAACTATGTAGAAAAAATGACAACCTGGTATATACCATTAGTCCCCTTGTTGAACCGCCAATGTATTTCTACTTATCACCTTCACTAGTGCACTGTTTCACTGTTAAACTCCGGTTTGTAAATAGCTGACTCCGGTTTAGCAATATACTTACATCTTGTATCACTGTATAGCTGTCCAATGTAAATCTTAAACTGGAAATCATTATATTGTAGATCTTCATTGCCATGGCCAAACAAGTGTATGAATGCAATTGGGTCCCTTCTCGAGTAACAGAGGAACAGGTAGACAATCTTGTCAAAACGGGCGCTTTAAGCAGAAAAGATGGCATTCACTGGAGGGTCCCTAGCCCGGAAAGTCCTCCTACTCCCAAAGACGGAGAAGTTGTTGATTTTGCTGATCATCTAAGCTGGGGTTTCAACCCTCCCGGTTCAAAATTCTTCCGGGATGTACTGGCCAACTTTCAACTGCGCCCACAAGACATTGGCCCTAACTCTGTAACCAACATCTGCCACTTTCAAGTGTTTTGTGAGGTTTACCTTCAAGAGGAACCTTCAATAGAGCTATTCAGGGATTGCTTTCATCTGAACCGCCCGCACAGAATTCAAAGATGGGCCTAACACAGAAATCGGCGGGATGGCGATTCAGAAAAGAAAATAAGTCACCTTTCCTCATGCCAATCTCCACAGTCACCCAAATAGTGGAACCAGACCTGGTTTTACTGCAAGGATACGTCTCCAGCTGATGAAAACCCCCTGCCGGGTTACCGTCCTGAACGCCTGAGCAACAAACACCCTTTTCCTCAAAGGCTGACTGCTAATGAAAGAATCAAATATGCTCCTCAACTATCCAAGCTTAGGGCCTTTATGGCCAACGGTTTGATAGGAGTTGATTTTGCACGCTGCAGGATAAGCTGGAGCGTTTTGCCCTTGAGCCAACGCCCCGGTTTGATGTGTGAATACACAGGAGAATTGAATGATGCTCAACGGCACATTGATATTCAGCTTACAGATGACGAAGTCACTGAGGCTGTAAAAAAGATGTTGAATGAACCGGAGGCTACCTGTGCTCAAACCGGACTACCCCCTTTCTGCACCATCAACAAACCGCCAGCTGTAAGAATCATACTATCTGTTTTATCTGAAATTGCTTCTGTCCCGACATGTTCTGAAAATGTGACCACTTTTTGGCAGGCAATGATCCATTCTGGAACAAGAAACCTCCGCAGGACAAACCGGTGAAGCCAACTCGCCAAAAGACCAAAGCTGTGAAAAGACCTGCCAACCGGAAGAGAACCACTACATCCTCCGATCCACCGGCTGATGATGATGTGGGTAACTCGGATTTTGAGGTAGAACTTGACTCACTTGGTTCATTTTTCATGCACCTTATTGATGATGATTATTGCCAGGACGACGCTGAAGTCAGTCACGCCGACGCTGTAGAGGTAATCGTTCTTTCCTCCGGTTCAAACCCTTTGCCTTCACTAAAAATCCGTCGAGCAAACCGGAAAGTTAAATTTTCACGTCCTCTTGCTTATTAGGATCCAAACTTTCTTGTGAAGACACAACATCACGAAGCTCGCCGCACAACCCGGCATAGCAGCCACGTAGTTACCTCCGCCGGTTTACCGAACAGTCCGGTTCAGAAACGCCATTCAGAGGTCTCTAATGCCCTTGACATGTCATGCCCCAAAGTAGGTTGTTTTTGTCAACCTCTTAATCCGTCTGATTCCAATTATCAGGGAACTTCTCATACATCCTCTGGCGAGTCGTCAGCCACCAAACTTCCACCCCTCAAAACGGTTATTGGGTAAGCTGTTCACTTGCCTTATTCTTAATATGCATTTTATACGTTATACTGACCTTCATGTTTTACTTTGTCAGCGCTAAGCCCAGACCAAGCAAGAAAGCTCGCCTGAACAAACCGACAGAAGAAGATACAGCTGCTGAACCGGAGAAAACTCCAGATCCTTTAGAAGCCAACCTTGATGATGTGTTGAATGATCCACCGCCTCAAGACTATGACTTTGTTACTGAACCGGAAGAAATTGACACCACAGGCCATGCTGACGAACCGACCAGTTCTCTCCGGACTGACAAACCGGCAAGTCCAGCAAAGAATATCAACAAACCGGCGACCCCAGTACGAGCTCCTGCGGAGAAGGATGATGATGTTCTGATTACTGGTGTTGGCTATACGGATCCAGGGAATCCTGTCGCTTCGTCGAAGCATACCGCCAAGGAGGAATTTTCTGCAATCGGCAAAGGCAAATGGAATGCCGATCTGTCCACCTACGCCCATCTGAATGCTCAAGACCTTCATTCCGGCAATCTGAACCGTCTGTTCACCAGCTATGACTATGAAGCCGGTCTGGTCAATATGATGAAGGAAAAATATGAGGTAACTTAGCAACTAGCACGAAAGCCGTTGCGCCAAGACAGAAAGTAAAGACAGCAGGAATCGAACCTAGGAATAGTAAAATGATGATTCAAAGCGCTACCAGGATGCAGCTCTTGTTCGAGGCAGGTTATGCATGCTTCTCTTTCTGTATTGTTTTTGCAGTTTATCAACTGTAGTAGCCCCCAAGTGACGGTTTAAGATAGCAACTTAAACCGGGACTTTAATACCAATCTCGAGCTTGCAAAATTGCATTTTAACTTCACCGATGTAGCCTCCAAAGGCCGGTTTAACTGTATAGAGATGAAGCGGGACTTTATAGAAGAATTCCCTTTTTAGCAAGTTACGAGAAAATACACATTAGCCCCCAAGTGCCAAGCTTAATACTTGTATTGTGCTTTGGGACTTTGAAAAATTGTCTGACAGAGCAAATATGCATTAGCCCCCAAATGACAAGGGCATAACTTGTTATGGGCTTGGTACTTCAAGTATTTACTATTACGACGGATATTTGTCTCTTTGTAGGCTGAGCTGAGCAAAAAGGAGAGCCAAATCGCTGATCTTCAGGAAAACCTTAAATTGCAACAAGATGAAACCTCTAAGGCGAAGGCAGAGCTGATCAGGGCTCTAGGCGCTATGGAGAAACTGAAAGAAGGCTTCAACAAGGAACGGTCGGATTGGGAAAGTGAAAAATCCGATTTGATCAAAAGGGCTGAGAAAGCAGAAGCTGCTCTTAAACCGGTGGCTGATGAACTGACCAGCATAAAGCGGCAGGTTCATGCCATGACGACAGCCGTGTTTGGTAAGCATCTGTAACTCCTGATCTGACCATATTCTTTCCTGTATCCACCGGTTTACTAACCCTTGCAATGATATAGGAACTAGTATTGGCCACTTGGGATCTGACGTTTAGAAGAAATTAAAAGTAGCCTATACTCTGATAGAGCAGCTTTACACCGGCGCGCAACGGATCATATATACTGCTTCTCACAACAATCCTCATCCCACCTTGATTAAAGATACCTTAGAAAGATTATACATGCTAGCTGCACTGGGTTGTGAACTGAAAAAGTCCGCTGCTAGGGCGGGTGAAAGTGCAACTATCCTAGGTGGTTTTGGTAATTCATAACAACATATAGCTCATTGAGCTAATACTATTCAAGACAAATATTTCAGGAAAGCTCAATGAATGGCATGGCATGGATGATGAAAGTGGATCCCTCAAAATATCAAGGATAAAAGGATTGGCTCAAGCTCAAAAGCTCAAGACTCTGCATTTTACATTTTAGTGATCCAAGATCACATTGAGTCTATAGGAAAAGCCAATACTATCAATGAGGGATGAGGTGTTGCTTAATGAGTTTCTCGCTCCATAGTGCTTAGTGATATGCTCCAAAAACCCTCAACAACTTTCTCACGTCCACATATGACCTAAATCCAAAGTCAAACTCGGCCCCACCGATTCTTTCTATCCGGCGCCACAAACCCTAGGCAAATCGGTCTCACCGATAGGGATCTCGGTCTCACCGAGATGGGATTGTAACTCTCCCTGTTTCCCTTCGTAACGTTTCGGTCTAACCGAAGTGAGCGATCGGTCCCACCGAGATTGCAATGTAAACTCTCTGTTTCCTTTTCGTAACATTTCGGTCTCACCGAAAAGAGCAAATCGGTCCCACCGAGTTTACCTGACCAACTCTCTGGTTAGCTGTTTACCAAAATCGGTTTCACCGAGTTTGTGTAATCGGTCTCACCGAGATTATGTTATGCCCTAACCCTAACCAAATCGGTCCTACCGAGTTTCTTGTCGGTCCCACCGAAATCACTAACAGTCACTAGGTTTACTGAATCGGTCAGACCGAGTTTATTTATTCGGTCCCACCGAGATTGGTAAATTGTGTGTAACAGTTAGATTTTGTGTGGAGGCTATTTATACCCCTCCACCTCCTCTTCATTCGTGGAGAGAGCCATCAGAACAAACCTACACTTCCAACTTACCAGTTGTGAGAGAGAACCACCTACTCATGTGTTGAGGCCAAAACATTCCATTCCTACCATATGAATCTTGATCTCTAGCCTTCCCCAAGTTGCTTTCCACTCAAATATTCTTTCCACCAAATCCAAATCCTGTGAGAGAGAGTTGAGTGTTGGGGAGACTATCATTTGAAGCACAAGAGCAAGTAGTTCATCATCAACACACAATTTGTTACTTCTTGGAGAGTGGAGTCTCCTAGATTGGCTAGGTGTCACTTGGGAGCCTCCGACAAGATTGTGGAGTTGAACCAAGGAGTTTGTAAGGGCAAGGAGATCGCCTACTTCGTGAAGATCTACCGCTAGTGAGGAAAGTCCTTTGTGGGCGACGGCCATGGTGGGATAGACAAGGTTGCTTCTTTGTGGACCCTTCGTGGGTGGAGCCCTTCGTCGACTCGCGCAGCGGTTATCCTTCGTGGGTTAAAGTCTCCATCAACGTGGATGTACGATAGCACCACCTATCGGAACCACGACAAAAACATCCGTGTCTCCAATTGCGTTTGAATTCTCCAAACCCTTCCCTTTACTTTCTAGCAAGTTGCATGCTTTACTTTCCGCTGCTCATATACTCTTTGCATGCTTGCTTGAATTGTGTGAGGATTGCTTGACTTGTGCTAAAATAGTTAATATCTACCAAAGACTAAAATTGGGAAAAGCTTAAGTTTTTAATTGGTCAAGTAGTCTAATCACCCCCCCCCCTCTAGACATACTTCAAGGTCCTACAAGTGGTATCAGAGCTTTGGTCTCCATTTGCTTTGATTTCCATAGCTTTTGGTGGTCATAGCCTTGGTTTCAAAACCTAGAAGAGTATGTCGTCTAGCGAGGGAAACTATCACCGTAGAGGTCCTTACATTGATGGCACTAATTTTGCTAGTTGGAAGCATAAGATGAAAATGCTCATTCTCGCACATAACCCCGCCGTTTGGGCTATTGTGTGTATTGGCTTGCAAGGTGAATTCTTTGATGGGAGAGAACCGAACCGTGAAGCTAGTGCGGATGAGTTGAAGATGCTGCAATACAACGCTCAAGCTTGTGATATCCTCTTCAATGGATTGTGCCCCGAAGAATTCAACAAAATCAGTCGTCTTGAGAATGCAAAGGAAATTTGGGATACT
The DNA here is from genome assembly GCA_021605205.1 of Aegilops longissima. Lineage (NCBI taxonomy): Eukaryota > Viridiplantae > Streptophyta > Magnoliopsida > Poales > Poaceae > Aegilops > Aegilops longissima. The sequence continues at coordinate 472,098,925 of CM038682.1, forward strand.
TTGATTGATATGCATGAAGGTACCGACTCCGTCAAGGAATCGAAGTTGGATGTGCTCCAAAGTCAGCTTGATAAGTTCAAAATGAAGGATGGTGAAGGTGTCGCTGAAATGTACTATAGGCTTGCTCTTATGTCACGCCCAATATGCGACCCTATCCAAAAGGAACTCGACGGTCCCACCAAGGATAGACCCGCATATTGAAACGCTTTTGCAAGGTGGATATCATTACATCAACATTACATAATAGATGAGGATACATACATAAGGCACAAATGCCACAAGAATACATCAATATTATATACAAGATCAACATCCGACTACGGATGAAACATAAACAGAAACTCGAACAATATCCACCCTGCTAGCCCAGGCTGCCGACCTGGAACTTATCCCCTGATCGAAGAAGAAGCAGAAGAAGAACTCCAACACAAGCAAGCATCGCTCTCGCGTCAAGAGCATCACGAAACCTGTACCGCAATCTGGTGGTGTAGTAATCTGTGAGCCACGAGGACTCAAAGCAATCCCATTACCATGGGTATCAAGACTAGCAAAGCTTAATGGGAAAGGAAGGGGTAAAGTGGTGAGGTTGCAGCAGCGACTAAGCATATATGGTGGCTAACATCGCAAATGAGAGCGAGAAGAGAAACAAAGGCGGTCGTCAACTAGTAATGATCAAGAAGTGATCCTGAACTCCCACTTACGTCCGACATAACCCGAAACCGTGTTCTCCTCTCGATCAACCCGAAAAGAGACACTCACGGTTACACACGGTTGGTGTATTTTAATTAAGATCAACCGGGTTTTCTACAACGGACATTAACAAATTCCCATCTGCCACATAACCATGGCACGGCTCTCGAAAGTTTATACCCTGCAGGGTGTCCCAACTTAGCCCATGATAAGCTCTCGCGATCAACGAAGGATATTCCTTCTCCCGGAAGACCCGATCAGTCTCGGAATCCGGCTACAAGACATTTCACAGCAATAAAACAAGACCAGCAAGACCGCCCGATCGCCGACAATCCCGATAGGAGCTGCACATATCTCGTTCTCAGGGCAACACCGGATGAGACAGGCTACGAGTAAAACCAACCCTCAAGTTGCCCCAAGGTGGCCCCGCGGCGGCTCGGTTCGGGCCAGCACTTAGAGAAGCACTGGTCCGGGGGGGGGGGGGCTAAATAAAGATGACCCTTGAGAGCGCGACTCCCAAGGGAAAAGTAGGTGGTGGTGAGGCAAATGGTAAAACCAATGTTGGGCCTTGCCGGACGAGTCTTATTCAAAGCGAACTGTCAAGGGGGTCCCATAAATCACCCGACCGCGTTAGGGACGCAAAATCCGGGAACATAATACCGATATGACGGAAACTAGGGGCGGCAAGAGTGGAACAAAACACCAGGCATAAGGCCGAGCCTTCCACCCTTTACCAAGTATATAGATGCATTAATTAAATAAGATATATTGTGATATCCCAACAAGTAAACATGTTCCAACAAGGAACAACATCTCCATGTTCCAACCAGGAACAAACTTCATCTTCACCTGCAACTAACAACGCTATAAGAGGGGCTGAGCAAAGCGGTAACATAGCCAAACAACGGTTTGCTAGGAAGGGTGCAAAAAGGTTAGAGGCTGACATGGCAATTAGGTAGGCTTGAGCAACAGGTAATAGGTAGCGCAGCATAGCGATAGAACGAAGCAACTAGCATAACAATGATAGTAGTGAGATCCAGGGTAGCGGTCATCTTGCCTGAAATCCGCAAGGAAGAAGAACGAGTCCATGAAGAAGACGAGCGGATGAAGCCGAACCAAGCGTGAGCGAGCGAATCCTCACGATCGCAAGCGAAACAGGAACTAACAAGAAGAAGCACACAACATAGTAAACGCACCACACATGAACATGACATGATGCACAACAAGCATGATGCATGACAAAGATACATGAAGCTACTCATGGCAAGAGATGAGGCAAACAAGAACAACACATCAAGGCAAGTTTAAATGAGGCGGGAACAACATAGAACAATTCGGTAAGTCCTCATATGCAAATTTCGAAATTGGTCCAGACCTGAATAAACCTTATGTTAAAGTTGTTAAACAGCAAGTTAAGATGCACCACGAAGATCTACGCGAAATTCTAGTCAAGTTACATATAAAGTTCATTTAATTTGGAGCTACGGTCTAGAAGATATGAGCAAAACAAGATAAACATGGCATTGATGCAAAATGCATACAAACATCAAGAAAACACATCAAAACAAAGATGCAACATGATAATATGAAGCTACATGCAAAATTAAGCAAGTTTCATATAGAGCACACTCAAATCGAGCAGCGGTTCAACACATACACCCTTTACAAGTTTAAAGAACAAGCTGTCCAAAACAGCCACTAGGCATATTGCAAGCATCAAAACAACATGCTACAGGACCTCAACATAATAACAAAAGGCATGGGCATGATTTACAGGTAAATCATTACAAAACATGAACACTGAGCTATCTCCAGAAATGACTAGAACATGCTCAAAAACACATGGCAAGATTGCAACTAATAACAGTTTCAGGCATTGGTAGAAATAACATCAGGTTGCAATGTTTAGAGCTATGAAAAAACATGTTACAGGAACTTATCATGGCAAACAAATGCATGGCATGAATCTAATAATTGCATAGAACAAAAGTCCTTTAGTGACCATAAGCCAAAAAGGATCAGAAAATATAGTAACACCCATGTCAATATCGAAAGTTTCGTTAACAGATTCAGCAACATGGCATGTCAAAAACTGATAACAAGTAGGCATGTTTAGAAGCTCAATGCACTCACTACAGAGCCTTATATGAAAAACTAAGTATACACACATCAAGAAGACATGGCATAGAATACATACATGGCAAGAACAAGAACATAGCATATACGGTTCAACCACAACAACCTAGGCAAAATTGAATAACATGTAAACAATCTGCCAGGAAACATTTGATAGCAAACGTAGAGCTCGATTGACTCAAGATATGGTACTCCATAATTGCAAACAAGGGCATGGATGGATAGAGCAAGACATGTATAACAAAACATCCTTACTGAAGTATCTCAAAATATGCATGGATCTCTCTGTAGCATCAAGTTAACATGGCATCAAAATATCAGCAAAACAGGGCTGAAATCAGCAACAACAAGACACCTAGTTTGCATGCTTGTGCTAGTCACCACATAGATCACAAAAATACATGGCAAGCACCACTGGAAAGATGGCATGGCATATTACGAAACACATGTAGGGCTCAAGTCCATAGGATGCATACATCAATCATGGCAAAAATGACAAAAGAGCAAGTTCTGATAAAAATCAGAAACTAACATCACATAGCACTCTTCCAACAGCATTTCGGGCATCAAGATGAGATCAAATGAAAATGATGCAATGAGATGAAATGATCTACTCTTCGAGAAGAACATTTTGACATATTACAAGCACACAACGGAGCTACGATGACAGAGATATGATGCAACGAAAATGCAACAAAATATATGCAGAAAAAGGACTTAGGATATTTCGGGTCAACCTCCAGATTTGCACGGTTTACGATGCGGCGACGGATCTCGCCGGAACTTCGCCGGAGTTGAAGGGGAAGGTGGCCGGAGCTGCGGGAGAGGTCGGGGAGGCCGGGAGGAGGCGGATCCGGGGCTCCTCCGGCCGGAGTTGACGAGGGCGACGACCGGCGGGCAAGGGGAGGCGCGGGGGCGCACCCATGAGCTCGCCGGAGTTCGCGGGGGAGGCGGCCGGAGTTGACCCGCATGGAGCGCGGGGCCGAGGCGGCCTTGGCAGCGGCGGCCCCGGCGCTTGTGGCGGCCGGGCGGCGAGGCACGCAGCGTGGTGGGAGGCAGCGGCTGGGCGGCCGGGACGGGACCAGCGGCGCGCTAAGCTCCGGCGGGCGGTGGGTCGGTGAGGCGTGGTGCCCTGGAGGTGGGCGGCCGAGCGGGCGGGCGGCGGCGGCGCTGGGCCATGGGGGCCGGCCTCAAGCCAAGCGGGCAGCGTGTGGGAGGCCTTGGGCCAAGGGGAGGTGGCGCTCGGATTGGAGGAGAGCGGCGGAGGTGGCGTGGCGGCCTGCGATTGGCCGGGCGATGTGGCTGAGGCGGCTGGACATGTCCGGCGCGTGTGGACATGTCCGCCGTGGCGGGAGGAGGACGAAAGCTAGGGTTTCGGGGAGTTAGACCCGAATTTGGGGGATGGTGATATATGTAGGTAGAGGGAGCTAGGAGAGTCCAAATGAGGTGCGGTTTTCGGCCACGCAATCGTGATCGAACGACGGAGAGCATAGAGGGGAGTTTGGTGGGTTTTGGGCAACTTAGAAAGGGGAGTTGGGCTGTAACAAAAGAGGCTTTTGCGGTTACCCGGTTAACCGTTGGAGTACCAAACGACCTCCAAATGGCACGAAACTTGACAGGCGGTCTACCGGTGCTATACCAAGGCCGCTTGACAAACCTCGGTCCATTCCGAGACCGTTTAACACCCGCACATGAAAAGAGGTAAAAGGGGGCGCCGGGAGACATAGGAGTGCCGGATTGCAAAACGGACAACGGGGAAAATGCTCGGATGCATGAGATGAACACGTATGCCAAATGCGATGCACATGATAATGCAATGCAGATGATGACATGGCAAAATGCAACACGCAAGCAAATGACATGACAAAGACGGCGAATAACTGGCAGGCACCTGGCGCATCGAATCCGGGGCGTTACAACACTCCTCCACTAACAAGAGATCTCGTCCCGAGATCTTAGGACCGAGACGGAAGGGAAAAAGGAAGAGGCGAAGCAGGAACTCAAGAGAAGAAGCAAAGAATCGAGAGCACTCGAGAAAAAGAGAGGAACGACGAGAATGCCGAGAATTGAAAGCTCACGGAATCAGATAGACTATGAAATAACTCGTTCTAACCGGAGTGGTTAGATTGAGAAAAGGAACGAATAAGACTGAAAGGATTTAAGTAGCACTCCGGCTGAACGAGGAAAGACTAGAACATGAGCTTGAGAGGATGGAATGATACTTGACGAGATGAACAACGCAAAGCCTCCGGAAAGAATTGAAAGAATTTGAATGAAAAGAACTTAGAAGGAAGGGTTGACTGGAGTTGTTGAGAAAATCAACAACGAAGGAATATGCTTGTTGTGGACTTATAGGTAACCTCTCAAGATCATAAGATGATAACCGGCCACAAACGAAATGATTTAATAGCTGAGAAAACGAAGAAATGCAAAACTCCACTTCAAAAGAATACGGAGGATTAATTGCACTTCGAGATGCAAGAAGAAAAGATACTTGAACTCCACCAACAAAATCTTGATGAGCTCTTGAAGAAATGAATTAAATCATGAAGAACCACCATGAATAACTTCGATAACAAAAGGATGACGAGATTCAGTGAAGGATGAAAGAATAAGATTAAAGCTTGCGATGATTTAGATGGGGGATCCGACGAAATGGCTGAGGAAAATAATTGAACTCCGGAAAAGAAAACACTTGGAACTAGAATTTATTCCTCAAGAACAAACTCCGAAGGAAGGGAATAATCAGCTTGGATGGAATAAGAATAAGATTTATTGTATGCTTATCCTTCATCAAATTAAATTGATGACAAGCAATGGATTTCGCATCTTACTTATTCTTCTTGAAAAGAAATGAGAAGTGACATGACGCAAACTTGAGAAGGTCTTCATGAACCACCGGTGGGATTAGAAGAACGAATGGATTGATATGATAAACAAGGAAAAGAATCTTGAACGAACCACCGTAAGAATTCGAAAATGAACGAAGAGAAGAGAACGAATCGCCGGAAAGAATTAGAAACCACGAAGATACTTGAGGGAAAATTAGAGACAAGAGAACGAAGAGATCGCAAACTGATTAACGAATGCTTGGACGAAGCACCGGAAGAATATTGAGACGAACGAAGGGGCACGAATATGGAATAATTGGAGAACGACTTTGAAAAACTTAGAATGAAGAAATCTTCCGAAAAGATGGCCTCCGGATGAAAAGAAATAGAAATCAACTTCTGAAATACTCCGGATGGATGAAAAGAATTTGCATGACTGGAAACAATTAGATAGGATAACATCGAGCTAGCACCGCGAATCTCCGGGAGAACGGACAAGATTTAGGGAAAAACTTTTCTTCGCTCTTCGAATGATGACGAGAAAACACCACCAAAATTACTGAGATACTCCGGAAGAATAAAAAAAAACGAAGAGGTTGAGTCAACAATGAAATGATTTGAAATAGATCTTGGAAAAGGCATGTGACTGATGGAATCCATTCTTACATCACACTTTGAAAAGAATTAGAGAATAACTCCGGGGAAATTAGAAGAGTCAAGTAAGATCCTGGGAAAAGACCTGTGGGTTAGGGCCCACTAAAAGAAAACACCGTTGGAATGTTGAATAGATAGATGAAGCACCGGAACAATTGAAATATTTGACTGAGGTGACATCCTCGAATTAATTCAAACACAGACGAATCTCATGAGATGTCTTGAGCACTCCGGAAGGATAAACTGGCGAGAGGCGAACGAGCAGGAAAAGCACTTCGAAGGAAAAGAATATGATTAACCCGAAAAACTTGAATTGAGTCCACCGGAAAAAGAAAGAGATGAAGAATGACGTACAAGACGAGAATTCACCGGTTGAAATAATTAAGGGATGAATGAAGAAACTCCACACGAATGGAATTGATGGTCGAGAGAGATTCAGACTCTGGGAAGAAAAAGGGTGGGTGGGCGGGAAAACAAAGGCAACTTGGAAGGGCAAATCGACGAATAACTTCAAGAGGAAACACCGGTTGAAATCGTTCAGGAAAGAAAGCAAAGACTTCACACGAGTAGGATGGATACTCGATTACGGACTCCGGTTCCGAGAGGAAGAAGGGAGGGCCGGTGGGAAAAACAAGGACAACTTCGGACAAGGAAAACAACAACGTCGGAGGAAGAACTGAGGATTGAACTCAAAGATGAAGAGGCTCGAGTCAACTTGACGAGAAATGCACCGGATGAAAAGAGCTGAGGAACAACGATCGAAAAACCAACTGCGTGATCCTAAATAAAATTTGAAGGGGAAGAGGAGTAATTCAAAACACCTACGTCAAGATTTCTCACCAGAGCGACGAAGGGGCTGAGGAGTAAAAAGAATTCCTACTCTCCGATATAACTAGACTCCAAAACAGTTTTATTCTAGACTCAACTGCGGCCAAACTACACGATCAATCAAGGGGGCTCCTAGGGTCGGTCGAGGCTCTGATACCAACTTGTCACGCCCAATATGCGACCCTATCCAAAAGGAACTCGACGGTCCCACCAAGGATAGACCCGCATATTGAAACGCTTTTGCAAGGTGGATATCATTACATCAACATTACATAATAGATGGGGATACATACATAAGGCACAAATGCCACAAGAATACATCAATATCATATACAAGATCAACATCCGACTACGGATGAAACATAAACAGAAACTCGAACAATATCCACCCTGCTAGCCCAGGCTGCCGACCTGGAACCTATCCCCTGATCGAAGAAGAAGCAGAAGAAGAACTCCAACACAAGCAAGCATCGCTCTCGCGTCAAGAGCATCGCGAAACCTGTACCTGCAACTGGTGGTGTAGTAATCTATGAGCCACGAGGACTCAGCAATCCCATTACCATGGGTATCAAGACTAGCAAAGCTTAATGGGAAAGGAAGGGGTAAAGTGGTGAGGTTGCAGCAACGACTAAGCATATATGGTGGCTAACATCGCAAATGAGAGCGAGAAGAGAAACAAAGGAACGGTCGTCAACTAGTAATGATCAAGAAGTGATCCTGAACTCCCACTTACGTCAGACATAACCCAGAAACCGTGTTCTCCTCTCGATCAACCCCGAAAAGAGACACTCACGGTTACACACACGGTTGGTGTATTTTAATTAAGATCAACTTCGGGTTTTCTACAACCGGACATTAACAAATTCCCATCTGCCACATAACCGCGGGCACGGCTCTCGAAAGTTTATACCCTGCAGGGGTGTCCCAACTTAGCCCATGATAAGCTCTCGCGATCAACGAAGGATATTCCTTCTCCCCGGGAAGACCCGATCAGTCTCGGAATCCCGGCTACAAGACATTTCACAGCAATAAAACAAGACCAGCAAGACCGCCCGATGCGCCGACAATCCCGATAGGAGCTGCACATATCTCGTTCTCAGGGCAACACCGGATGAGACAGGCTACGAGTAAAACCAACCCTCAAGTTGCCCCAAGGTGGCCCCGCAGGCGGCTCGGTTCGGGCCAGCACTTAGAGAAGCACTGGTCGGGGGGCTAAATAAAGATGACCCTTGAGAGCGCGACTCCCAAGGGAAAAGTAGGTGGTGGTGAGGCAAATGGTAAAACCAATGTTGGGCCTTGCCGGACGAGTCTTATTCAAAGCGAACTGTCAAGGGGGTCCCATAAATCACCCGACCGCGTTAGGGACGCAAAATCCGGGAACATAATACCGATATGACGGAAACTAGGGGCGGCAAGAGTGGAACAAAACACCAAGCATAAGGCCGAGCCTTCCACCCTTTACCAAGTATATAGATGCATTAATTAAATAAGATATATTGTGATATCCCAACAAGTAAACATGTTCCAACAAGGAACAACATCTCCATGTTCCAACCAGGAACAAACTTCATCTTCACCTGCAACTAACAACGCTATAAGAGGTGCTAAGCAAAGCGGTAACATAGCCAAACAACGGTTTGCTAGGAAGGGTGCAAAAAGGTTAGAGGCTGACATGGCAATTAGGTAGGCTTGAGCAACAGGTAATAGGTAGCGCAGCATAGCGATAGAACGAAGCAACTAGTATAGCAATGATAGTAGTGAGATCCAGGGTAGCGGTTATCTTGCCTGAAATCCCGCAAGGAAGAAGAACGAGTCCATGAAGAAGACGAACGGATGAAGCCGAACCAAGCGTAGACGAACGAATCCTCACGATCGCAACGAAACAGGAACTAACAAGAAGCACACAACATAGTAAACGCACCACACATGAACATGACATGATGCACAACAAGCATGATGCATGACAAAGATACATGAAGCTACTCATGGCAAGAGATGAGGCAAACAAGAACAACACATCAAGGCAAGTTTAAATGAGGCCGGGAACAACATAGAACAATTCCGGTAAGTCCTCATATGCAAATTTCGAAATTGGTCCAGACCTGAATAAACCTTATGTTAAAGTTGTTAAACAGCAAGTTAAGATGCACCACGAAGATCTACGCGAAATTCTAGTCAAGTTACATATAAAGTTCATTTAATTTGGAGCTACGGTCTAGAAGATATGAGCAAAACAAGCTAAACATGGCATTGATGCAAAATGCATACAAACATCAAGAAAACACATCAAAACAAAGATGCAACATGATAATATGAACCTACATGCAAAATCAAGCAAGTTTCATATAGAGCACACTCAAATCGGAGCAACGGTTCAACACATACACCCTTTACAAGTTTAAAGAACAAGCTGTCCAAAACAGCCACTAGGCATATTGCAAGCATCAAAACAACTTGCTACAGGACCTCAACATAATAACAAAAGGCATGGGCATGATGTACAGGTAAAGCATTACAAAACATGAACACTGAGCTATCTCCAGAAATGACTAGAACATGCTCAAAAACACATGGCAAGATTGCAACTGATAACAGTTTCAGGCATTGGCAGAAATAACATCAGGTTGCAATGTTTAGAGCTATGAAACAACATGTTACAGGAACTTATCATGGCAAACAAATGCATGGCATGAATCTACTAATTGCATAGAACAAAAGTCCTTTAGTGACCATAAGCCAAAAAGGATCAGAAAATATAGTAACACCCATGTCAATATCGAAAGTTTCGTTAACAGATTCAGCAACATGGCATGTCAAAAACTGATAACAAGTAGGCATGTTTACAAGCTCAATGCACTCACTACAGAGCCTTATATGAAAAACTAAGTATACATACATCAATAAGACATGGCATAGAAGAGATACATGGCAAGAACAAGAACATAGCATATACGGTTCAACCACAACAACCTAGGCAAAATTGAATAACATGTAAACAATCTGCCAGGAAACATTTGATAGCAAACGTAGAGCTCGATTGACTCAAGCTATGGTACTCCATAATTTCAAACAAGGGCATGGATGGATAGAGCAAGACATGTATAACAAAACATACTTACTGAAGTATCTCAAAATATGCATGGATCTCTCTGTAGCATCAAGTTAACATGGCATCAAAATATCAGCAAAACAGGGCTGAAATCAGCAACAACAAGACACCTAGTTTGCATGCTTGTGCTAGTCACCACATAGATCACAAAAATACATGGCAAGCACCACTGGAAAGATGGAATGACATATTACAAAACACATGTAGGGCTCAAGTCCATAGGATGCACACATCAATCATGGCAAAAATGACAAAAGAGCAAGTTCTGATAAAAATCAGAAACTAACATCACATAGCACTCTTCCAACAGCATTTCGGGCATCAAGATGAGCTTAAATGAAAATGATGCAATGAGATGAAATGATCTACTCTTCGAGATGAACATTTTGACATATTACACGCGCAAAACGGAGCTACGATGACAGAGATATGATGCAACGAAAATGCAACAAATTATATGCAGAAAAAGGACTTAGGATATTTCGGGTCAACCTCCAGATTTGCACGGTTTACGATGCGGCGACGGATCTCGCCGAACTTCGCCGGAGTTGAAGGGGAAGGTGGCGGAGCTGCGGAGAGGTCGGGAGGCGGGAGGAGGCGGATCCGGGGCTCCTCCGGCCGGAGTCGACGAGGCGGCCCGGGCAAGGCGAGGCGCGGGCGCGCCACGAGCTCGCCAGAGTTCGCGGGAGGCGGCCGGAGTTGACCCGCATGGAGCGCGGGGAGGAGGCGGGCAGCAGGGCAGCGGCGGCAGCCTTGCGGCCGGGCGGCGAGGCACGCCGGCGCGGAGGCGGCCGGGCGGCGCGGGCGGCGCGGCGGCGGGCGGGGGACGAGACCAGCGGCGGCGCCAAGCTCCCGGCGGCGGTGGGGTCCGTGAGGCGCGGTGCCCTGGAGGCAGGCGGCCGAACGGGCAGGGCGGCGGCGGCGGGGCCATGGGGCGGCCTCGGGCCAAGCGGGCAGCCTGGTGGAGGGCAGCGGGCCAAGGGGAGGTGGCGGCTCCGGATTGGAGGAGAGCGGCGGCGGAGGTGACGTGGCGGCCTGCGATTGGTCGGGGCGACGTGGCTGAGGCGGCTGGACATGTCCGGCGCGACGCGGACATATCCGGCGGCGGGAGGAGGACGAAAGCTAGGGTTTCGGGGGAGTTAGACCGCGAATTTCGGGGGGGATGGTGATATATATAGGTAGAGGGAGCTAGGAGAGTCCAAATGAGGTGCGGTTTTCGGCCACGCGATCGTGATCGAACGACGGAGAGCATAGAGGGGAGATTGGTGGGTTTTGGGCAACTTAGAAAGGGGAGTTGGGCTGTAATAAAAGAGGCTTTTGCGGTTACCCCGTTAACCGTTGGAGTACCAAACGACCTCCAAATGGCACGAAACTTGACAGGCGGTCTACCGGTGCTATACCAAGGCCGCTTGACAAACCTCGGTCCATTCCGAGACCGTTTAACACCCGCACATGAAAAGAGGTAAAGGGGCGCCGGAGACATAGGAGTGCGGATTGCAAAAGCGGACAACGGGAAAATGCTCGGATGCATGAGGCGAACACGTATGCCAAATGCGATGCACATGATGACATGATAATGCAATGCAGATGATGACATGGCAAAATGCAACACGCAAGCAAATGACATGACAAAGACGGCGAATAACTGGCAGGCACCTGGCGCATCGAATCCGGGGCGTTACATCTTATCACGAATGAGATTGCCGGCTTAAGAAGTGAAGAGATGACCGACAGATTCATCATCAAGAATATCCTAAGAGCATTGGATGGAAAATATGATACCGTGTGCACATTGATACAAATGATGCCCAATTACAAAGATCTCAAGCCAACTGAAGTCATTGGAAGAATTGTTGCTCATGAGATGTCGCTCAAGGATAAGGAGGAACTTCACAACAAGTCAAGTGGTGCTTACAAAGCCTCATGTGAAGCCCCAACATCATCAAGTGAGAAACAAACCTTCAATGAAGAATTGAGCTTAATGGTGAAGAACTTCAACAAATTCTACAAGAGTAGAAGTAAAGAGAGAAGCTCCAAGTCAAGGTCCTACAATGACAAAAGATCTTCTAGTAGAGAGCGCAATTGCTACAATTGTGGGAGACTCCGACACTATTCCAATGAGTGTACGGCACCCTACAAAAGAAGAGAAGATTCTCCAAAAAGAAGAAGTAGAAGAGAAGAATCACCACCAAGAGAGAGAAGGAGTAGAGATGATCGTTATGAACGAAGACCCTCACGGAGAAGCAAGGATTCGGAAAGGAAGGACAAGTCATCAAGGAGCTACACAAAACGAAGATATCAAGCTCATGTTGGTGAATGGGTATCCGGCTCCGACTCCGACAATCACCCCGAGAGAAGCTATCACTCCGACTCCGAATATACTCAAGATGAAGGTGTTGCCCGTCTAGCACTTGTGTCAACCATCTCCTACGACATATTTGATTCACCAAATGAAGGAATTGGAAGATGCTTCATGGCCAAAGGTCCTAAGGTAACACACCCCGAGTATGTTGATTTCAATAGTGATGAAGATGACTTGCTAGGGGATGATGATTTACTTGTTGACAACTCTAGTGATGAATACTATGATGAAACGTCAATCAATCATGCTAATCAAGATAAAACGAATGACAATGATAAGGAGAAGATTGAGCTTCTAACTAAAGAACTAAACACTCTTAAGTTAGCTCATGAAACTATCTTCGAAGATCATCGAGAACTTTTAAGGGCTCATGAGAAGTTACGCTTTTAAAAGCTCAATCTTGAGCAAGAGCATGAGTTCTTAAAGGCAATCAATGATGATCTCCGTAAGAAAAGTTCTTCTTACATTGCCAAGCGTTTACTCTTATCTACTTACATGCCTCAAGTCCATTAACAAGAACAAGAAAGATTCTTCCTCTAGTAGTAACAATAATCATGTTAAATCTAATATTGTTGCTTCTAGTAGTTCTATTGATTCCACTAATGATTCTCTTAGCCAAGTTACACTTGAGCAAGAAAATAGCTTATTGAAGGGAATTATAGAGAAAGGTGTATACAAGAGCCTTGCCGGGAGTAAGAAATTTGAGGAAATTGTATGCAAGCAAGGAAGGCACCGGAAGAATCAAGGTGTTGGCTTTGAACGAAAGTTCAATGCCAATGGATTTGAGTGGGAACAAGATCAATATCCCAACACGAAGTTTGTTCCTCAACTAGAGAAGTATGATCCTACTTCCTTCAAGGGAACACAAGCTCAAGATGATCTTCCACCACAAGACCATAAGAACAAAGGCAAGGACAAGCTTCAAGAGGAGATAGATGCATTTGAAGAAGCTCCTAAGGACTTGGTCAAGTGGGTTCCCAAGACTACGTCAAGTTCTACTTCACCAAGCACAACTACAACTCCAAGGATTCCCATCAAGATGATGTGGATCCCGAAGAATAAGAACTAGAGAGTTCTTGAGGGTGACTCCGCCAACATTCTTCACTCATATCATTATGGAAAGGACAAGTGCAATCAACCTCCACATCCTGCACTAGTTCAAGGAGTCACAAACCCTCTTGTTGGTAAGGAAAGGGACAAGGTAACCTAATGCTTTCATGGACATCATCTTGTGTAAACATCACTCTATGTCTATGGATATACTTGTTTGTTCCTTGTGGGACTAAGCCGTGTACGTATTGAAAGTGCAACTCACTCCAAAAGGATTGCTCCAAATGATCTTCATCAACATTGAGCATCCACATCTTCAACACCTACATGAAGTCATCATCGACAAAACTCAAGGTTAGTTCATCCCTCTAAGGGGGGATCTCACATCTAGGGGGAGCTTAACTCTAAGAATTGAGTCAAAGCAACTCTAATGGTCTGAACATATCAATGCTTTATGTAAAAGTGGTAACCCCACTTGAGCTTAAACGATGAGTATGACCTATGATCAGATGTTCTCATTTGACTCCTAAGTCAATATAATCATATATAGATGACCTAGTCATCGCCAACTGTTTGATAGATGCTAGAATTGGTTGTGCATGCTTTTCCACATATTTCATTTGCCATTTTATTGTGTGAGCATGTTGGTTGCATATTTTATTCATTCGAGGACATCCACTTGTTGTTTTGATTGATTGGTTTATATTTCGTTGGCCAAGTGGATGGACAAGAATGCCTAAGAACCTTCTCTAGATATCTATGCTCTTCTCGTCTCAAACTCTATTCATACTACATCACAAAATTTGATCAAGTCAGATTCGAACCACTCTGTGTGAGGAGCACTCAGAGTCCCCGATTCTTCATGGACTTAAACTTCCAAAACTTCTTTGTGCTTTTCGGTCTGACCGATTCTTCCATTTCGGTCATACCGAGATCACTAAGTCGATCTAGGTTTTCAATCTCGGTGCAACCGATTTGAACTTTTCGGTCTCACCGAGTTCTTTATAATATCAGCAGTTATGCATCTCGGTGCCACCGAGTCGTTCCACTCGGTCACACCGACAGGGTCGGGCTATATATCCACACGGGCAAAAATTTGGAAAACTTTCTCCAAACCTCTTCGCCCGTGCATAGCTCGCTCTGCCTTCTAGGTCTCCGGATCGTCGACTTCGTTGCCAGCCGCCTCCTGTCACTGGTCTCCGCCGCTGTCAACGGAATTCATCTCCGCCATTGCCGCCGTAGCGAGTTCATCGCCAAACTAGGGTATGGACTCGATCACAGTGCTATCCCCGTCCGATTCCTAGCACATTGTGTTCATTATGATGCTTGCCACGATTGAAACACCTCTATCCAGTCAAAACAATCGTTAGAATAGATGCGATTTGAAAATTTAGGGATAGGTTTCCGCCGAAACCATCTCGGACCCACCGAGTTGAAAAACTCGGTCCCACCGATTCGGCTAACGCCATTGCACAAGTGACTCTCAGTCTAACCGAGAATTGCTAATCGGTGTGACCGATTTTAGAACTCAGTGAAACCCTAGCAGTCTCGGTGCCACCAAACTGTGACTCGGTCTGACCGAGATCACTAGTTTAGGTTCCAAAAGCTGCTTCGGTATCACCGAGTTTACAAATCGGTTGATCCGAAATGCTTTCTGTGGAAAATTAAAACTAAGTTTTTGAATCATTTTTTTGCAAAAATCTCTTCATTTTGTGATGCTCATCCACTCTATCTCATCTATAACTATTCACAGGGTCAGCAGTCAGTGTTTGCAGCATGTCAGACCAAAGTGATAGCCAGAACAGGGAAGAAAAGCAGATTCACATGAGTGAGGGCACTAGTCCCTCTAGCACTTCAGGTGAGGGAAGCAGAATCACTCCCAACAATTTGCCCAAAGCTTCCACCAGGACAAGGAAGAAGAGAACCTCAGAATCTAAGGATGAGGATTATGTGGCAGTAGAGGATGAGGCCATTTCAAATAAAAAGGTGCTCAAAAAGGAGTATAGCTCAGCTGCAGTTAAGCCAGCACTAAAGATCAATAGGCCAGCAGGAAGACAACCCATGTCTAAAGCCAGAGCCTCCACTCAAGCATCTTTGGAATCCCAACCCAAAGAGGCTGCTGCAGAAGGGAAGAAAAGGAAGGAAAGGGTCAAGAAGACCATGGCCAGAGTTGTTGGAAAACCTTCCATGATGGAAGAGGAGGAAGAAGAAGAGGTTGTTGCACCAGCACCCAAGGCACAAAAGCTGATGGGTGATGCTATAAGGTCAGGGGCTGCATCATCAAAGCCCAAAGAAGCACCCAAAGCTGCCTCCAAGCCCAAGACTGCACCTAAGAGGAATACCAGGAACTTATCTGCTACTGAGAAGAACAAGGCCCCAGTGCCTGAAGTTGCTGCGGAGGAAGATGATGAAGGACAAGTCCTGAGGAAGCTGAAACCCAAGATTCCAGACCACAATGATGCTCATCCTGTGGCTGAGAACATGAAGATCAGGAGAGACTCAGGGTTGAGGCTATGGAGAGAGTCAGATCCATATGCCACTAGAAGAAGAACTGTTGTTGATTACAGGTTCCACACTAAGGAACAACAGGATTTCTATGAGACAGTCTTGTTGGACAAGAAGCCTATAGTGTGTGATATGAGGTGGGTCAACTGGACCTACATAAACGAGAATGAAGAACACTATCCTAGAGTGTATGACAGCTTCAGTGCGTGTGGAGTTGCAGACTTTGTTGGGCAGAAGCTAACAAACTGGAATGATGAGCTAGTTATGCAATTCTACTCCACAGCACACTTCTATCCACATGGTAGGATAGTTTGGATGTATGAAGGTACGAGATACGAATCAACTATTGAGGAATGGGCCAATCTGATCAATTCCCCAAAGGAGAGTGAAGATGACTTGGACGTTTATGCCAAGAAAAAGATGGATCACAATTCTATGTCACATATGTACAAGGAGATCCCAGACAAAGCACTTGAGACTTTCAAGTTTGGGTCAGTCCATTTTCTTCTGTCAGGGCTGCCAACGATCAACTGGATCCTAAGGCACACTCTTTTGCCCAAGTCAGGTGACCACAACATGATCAGAGGGCATGCAATTAATTTGCTACACATATTTGATGTGCCACAGAAATTCAAGGTCATGAGCCTCATGGTTGAGACTATCAAGAGGACAACAGCAGAGACTAAAAGAGAAGTTGTGGATATGCCCCACAAATTCAGGAGTTGATTAACTCAAAGATGGGCACAGTAAATATCATTGGATAAGGAACACTCTGTTCTCTATCCAGACTTTGAGGACAATCAAGTTGTGATGAATGAGAATGAACCATCTTCTGTGCAAGCTCAAGAGAAGAAGGAGAAGGCAAAGAAGGAGAAGGCTGCCAAGATGCCAACTCAAGAGGAGGCATCTGAGTACTTTTTGAAGAGCAAGCAGGACCAGCTTGGTTACTTGATAGCATCAACTTTGAGGATTGAGAAGGGGTTGGCCACCCTAACTCAGAACCAGGAGATCCTGGAAAGAATCATGGAACAAAAATTCTATGATTTAGATGTCAAAGTAACTGAGATTCAGTCAGTTGTGGAGCAGCTACAGGATGACATGCAGGAGAGGAAGGGCAAGACAACTACTGATGCATTTGCCAGAGTGCCTCGAGCTCAGAGATCAGCTGCAGAGCCAGTAACAGACACCAGAATCACTTCATCTGCACCAGCTACAGCTCCAGTGCAACCAGCTCCAGCACCAACTCCTTCAGCTCCATCCACATCAAATGAAGTCTTCGTCCAAGGAGCCATCTCTACGCCACCAACTGAAGACCAAGCCTGAGATATGAAATAGTACTATGCTTTTCTATGAACTTTTTGGTAACTTGTTGCCAAAGAGGGAGAAAAATGTATAGATCATAGGCTGAGAGAGAGAGAGAGAGAGTTTGCTTTTGTTCTCTCTTGTCTTCTTTCTTGAACTTTATTTTCTTTTGCTTGCTTGAGATACTATGCTATTGCATGTGAGACATTGATGATCATGTGTTTATTCATAAGCTACACTTATGCTTGTTGGATGATATTATCTTATTTATCTTTATTTGATCATTCACTTTTCTTGGTGATGAGTGCATGTATTCAATCTTTATTAATTTGAGCCCTCCACTAAGATGTATGTGACATGGAAGAGTAACCCATGAGCCTAATTCCTTGTGCATTTGCAGTCCAAAGCAAATCTTAAATCTATGCACAAATTTAGGGGGAGCTCTTTCTTATCACATACTTCTCAAAGCGACGATGCTTTTCAATCTTATTATCATTTGTAGAAGCTTTGATCTATATGTTGTCATCAATTACCAAAAAGGGGGAGATTGAAAGTGCAACTATCCCTAGGTGGTTTTGGTAATTCATAACAACATATAGCTCATTGAGCTAATACTATTCCAAGACAAATATTTCAGGAAAGCTCAATGAATGGCATGGCATGGATGATGAAAGTGGATCCCTCAAAATATCAAGGATAAAAGGATTGGCTCAAGCTCAAAAGCTCAAGACTCTGCATTTTACATTTTAGTGATCCAAGATCACATTGAGTCTATAGGAAAAGCCAATACTATCAAGGAGGGATGAGGTGTTGCTTAATGAGTTTCTTGCTCCATAGTGCTTAGTGATATGCTCCAAAAACCCTCAACTTCTTTCTCACATCCACATACGACCTAAATCCAAAGTCAAACTCGGCCCCACTGATTCTTTCTATCCGGCGCCACCGAGTTCAGATGTCATAGCCACTGCCACAAACCCTAGGCAAATCGGTCTCACCGATAGGGATCTCGGTCTCACCGAGATGGGATTGTAATCTCTCTGTTTCCCTTCCTAACGTTTCGGTCTAACCGAAGTGAGCGATCGGTCCCATCGAGATTGCAATGTAAACTCTCTGTTTCCTTTTCGTAACATTTCGGTCTCACCGAAAAGAGCGAACCGGTCCCACCGAGTTTACCTGACCAACTCTCTGTTTAGCTGTTTACCAAAATCGGTCTCACCGAGTTTGTGTAATCGGTTTCACCGAGATTACGTTATGCCCTAACCCTAACCATATCGGTACTACCGAGTTGCATGTCGGTCCCACCGAAATCACTAACTTTCACTAGGTTTACTGAATCGGTCAGACCGAGTTTATTGATTCGGTCCCACCGAGATTGGTAAATTGTGTGTAACAGTTAGATTTTGTGTGGAGGCTATTTATACCCCTCCACCTCCTCTTCATTCGTGGAGAGAGCCATCAGAACAAACCTACACTTCCAACTTACCAGTTCTGAGAGAGAACCACCTACTCATGTGTTGAGGCCAAGATATTCCATTCCTACCATATGAATCTTGATCTCTAGCCTTCCCCAAGTTGCTTTCCACTCAAATCTTCTTTCCACCAAATCCAAATCATGTGAGAGAGAGTTGAGTGCTGGGGAGACTATCATTTGAAGCACAAGAGCAAGGAGTTCATCATCAACACACCATTTGTTACTTCTTGGAGAGTGGTGTCTCCTAGATTGGCTAGGTGTCACTTGGGAGCCTCCGACAAGATTGTGGAGTTGAACCAAGGAGTTTGTAAGGGCAAGGAGATCACCTACTTCGTGAAGATCTACCGCTAGTGAGGCAAGTCCTTCGTGGGTGACGGCCTTGGTGGGATAGACAAGGTTGCTTCTTCGTGGACCCTTCGTGGGTGGAGCCCTCCGTGGACTCGCGCAGCCGTTACCCTTCGTGGGCTGAAGTCTCCATCAACGTGGATGTACGATAGCACCACCTATCGGAACCACGACAAAAACATCCGTGTCTCCAATTGCGTTTGAATTCTCCAAACCCTTCCCTTTACTTTCTAGCAAGTTGCATGCTTTACTTTCCGCTGCTCATATACTCTTTGCATGCTTGCTTGAATTGTGTGAGGATTGCTTGACTTGTGCTAAAATAGTTAAAATCTACCAGAGACTAAAATTGGGAAAAGGTTAAGTTTTTAATTGGTCAAGTAGTCTAATCACCCCCCTCTAGACATACTTCAAGGTCCTACAACGGGCACTTTGGCTGCACTGACCCAGGCAAAGGCATGGGTACCCGACTTTGATCCAATTGAAGCGGCCCAAGGCTATCCCAGTTTGAAGGAAGACGGGACAGAATTCGGCGAAGATGATCTCCGGATCATAAACCGGGAGGTACGCCCATTGGCTTGTCAACTAGTTGAAGAAGCGGACCTGTCATACTATCAAGCAAACTATGATGACAAGAACAAACGGGTTGCTGCACCAAACCCCCAAAGCTCAGAATCTCATCCCGCCAATCCGTAAGCACATTTACGCCCCTGACATTGAACCGTCGATGCTGATAAGTGATGAAGCTGTATTCCAAGCCCTAACTGGGATCGACTGGGCAACTGTTGATTTCCAGCCACTGGGTAGAGAAGAAGAAGCTGAACCGGCGCGAGATGACCCGCAACCGTCAGGCCAAACTGGTGACCAATCATGAACCGGAGGCCGGTTTAGTCTTCTACATGTTGTGACATGTATTTTGAGAAAACAATGATCCTGTTGAGCACTGGAAAGCCTTGTAATAGGCTTAGTTAAAATATTTGTTCTGATATGCCTTCGCGCATAATTATCTGCAATTGACACCAGCTTGATTCGTCATACATAATATATGATCTACATATTCATTTGTCCAAGCTGTTTCTGCAGACAAGAAGCTTAAAGTGCCCTGGCGGTTTACCAAGGGTCATGATATATATATATATATATATATATATATATATATATATATATATATATATATATATATATATATATATATATATATATATATATATATATAACCAAAGATGATAACTTAGGTTGTGACATATAACCAAAATGGAAATATACAATACCTGCAACTTTTATGCATGATGTTGGCTGGCCAACCTTGTAGCGGGGTTTATAACCCAAATCTTTTTAGGAGAAAACCACTCCTATTGATACAAGGTCGGTTTACACTGTTCAGGGTTATGATAAACACCGGTTTACTCCGTAATAAAATTTTAATTGAAAATCAGACCGGGCGAATAGCCTCCGGACTATGATTTGATCGTATACCGTCAATTTGTAATCGAAAGTCGGACCGGGTTGTTTAACGCCAGTCTAAAAAGCAACAAAAAATCTTTATCAAAAAATAGAACAGAACCCAAACAAAGGCAAATAAAAACCATTGTAGGCGAGGCTTTGAGCCGATCAAGAGGCGTAACCATGGTCCGGACACGACCAAGCCCCCAAGAAGGCGTAGCTATGGTTCGGGTTTGATCAGGCCCCCAAATGATGTTGTGGCATTACGCCGATCAAGAGGTGTAGCTATGGTTCGGGTTCGACCAAGCCCCCAAGTGATGCTGTGGCATTGCACCGATCAAGAGGTGTAGCTATGGTTCAGATAGGACCAAGCCCCCAAGTGATGCTGTGGTATTGCGCCGATCAAGAGGTGTAGCTATGGTTCGGATATGACCAAGCCCCCAAGTGATGCTGTGGCATTGCGCCGATCAAGAGGTGTAGCTATGGTTCGGATATGACCAAGCCCCCAAGTGGTATAATATAAAGCCTTCAAGAAGCTAAACCAAGGGGTAAACCGGACGCTGCTTTAGAACAAAAGCTCCATGTAACCACACATGATGTAAGAAAACAACAGATACCCCGCTTTAGCTGAGGTTCCGGTTTATTATATTGATCGTAATATATACATAGTCATAATATGTACATAAACAGAGCCTAGAGCTCAAGTATAGTAAGGCCGAAGATGAGCAATATTCCACGGCCGGCTGGTCTCCTCCTCCGATTTACGTGAGTCTTTGCGCTCTTGAACATCGATTAGGTAGTATGACCCGTTGTGTAGATTCTTGCTGACCACAAAAGGTCCTTCCCAAGGTGGGGATAACTTGTGCATATCCGTCTGATCCTGGATGAGCCGAAGCACCAAGTCTCCTTCTTGAAAGGTTCTAGTTCTAACCCGGCGGCTATGATAGCGACGCAGATCTTGCTGATAAATCACCGAACGGGCGGCCGCTATGTCACGCTCCTCATCTAACAGGTCGAGAGCTTCTTGGCGCGCCTTCTCGTTGTCAGCATCAACATATGCCGCCACACGAGGTGAGTCATGACGGATGTCACTAGGAAGAACCGCCTCCGCTCCATAAACCATGAAGAACGACGTGTATCCTGTCGATCTGTTTGGTGTGGTGTTGATGCTCCATATCACTGAAGGTAGCTCCTCAAGCCAACAACCTGGCATCCGCTGCAAGGGAACCATAAGCCGGGGTTTGATACCTCTCAAAATTTCTTGATTGGCCCTCTCCGCTTGACCATTGGACTGTGGGTGAGCCACCGACGATACGTCCAGCCGGATGTGCTCACGTTGACAGAACTCCTTCATGGCACCCTTTGACAGATTGGTGCCATTGTCAGTGATAATGCTATGTGAAAAACCAAACCGGAGAATCACCTTTTTGATGAATTGAACCGCCGTGGCCGCGTCACACTTGCTAACTGGCTCTGCCTCTACCCACTTCGTGAACTTGTCAACTGCCACTAAAAGGTGGGTCTTCTTGTCTTTGGACCTCTTGAAAGGCCCAACCATATCCAGCCTCCAAGTCGCAAACGTCCAAGTAAATGGAATCATCCTCAATTCTTGAGCCGGTACATGAGCACGCCTTGAGAACTTCTGACAGCCATCACATCTTCTGACCAGATCCTCAGCATCAGCATGAGCGGTTAACCAATAGAAACCGTGATGAAACGCCTTAGCCACCAAAGATTTTGAACCGGCGTGGTGACCACAATCTCCTTCGTGGATCTCGCGTAAAATTTCACAGCCTTCTTCAGGAGATACACATCGTTGAAACGCCCCTGTCACACTGCAATGATGCAGCTCTCCATTGATAATAGTCATAGACTTGGACCGCCGGATTATCTGTTTGGCCAATGTCTCATCCTCTGGTAACTCGCCTCGGTTCATATATGCAAGATAAGGAACCGTCCAATCCGGGATAACATGAAGAGCCACCACCAACTGAGCTTCCGGATCAGGAATAACCAAATCCTCTTCACCAGGGAGCTTAACGGACGGGTTATGCAGAACATCCAAGAAGACATTAGGCGGAACTGGTTCTCGTTGAGAACCCAAGCGGCTTAAAGCGTCCGTCGCTTCATTCTTCTGCCGGTCCACATGATCCACCTGATAACCTTTAAAGTGACTCAATGTCCACCTCACGACGATATGCTGCCATGAGTGGGTCCTTGGAATCCCAAGTGCCAGACACCTGTTGGGCCACCAGGTCCGAGTCACCGAAGCACTTAACTCGGCTTAGGTTCATCTCCTTAGCCATCCGAAGACCATGGAGTAAAGCGTCATACTCAGCTGCATTGTTAGTGCAAGGGAACATTAAACGGAGAACATAACAAAACTTATCACCTCGTGGGGAAGTTAATCGACTCCGACCCCGAGCCCTCAATTGCTGGACCCATCAAAGTGAATAGTACAATAAGTGTGATCGGCTTCTCTTGGTAGCTTGTAGTTCTGTCCAGTCGTTGATGAAATCCACAAGTGCTTGAGATATGATCGCCGTTCGGGGTATATACTTCAACCCGTGAGGCCTGAGCTCTATGGCCCACTTGGCAATCCGGCCAGTTGCTTCCCTTTTCTGGATTATATCTCCCAAAGGAGCAGAGCTGACCACTGTGATGGGATGACCTTGGAAATACTGCTTGAGCTTCCGGCTTGCCATGAAAAATCCATATACCAGCTTCTACCAGTGTGGGTACCTCTGCTTGGACTCAATAAGCACCTCGCTGATATAATAAACCGGACGCTGAACCGGATACTCCTTTCCTGCCTCCTTGCGTTCCACCACGATAGCCAAACTGACAGCCCGAGCATTAGCTTCCACATATAGCAACAATGACTCCTTGTCAACTGGGGCAGCAAGAGCCGGCGAATTAGCTAGCTGCCGCTTTAAATCCTCAAACGCTTCATTCGCGACGTCACTCCAGACGAAGTTATCCATTTTCTTCAGCATCTGATACAAAGGAATGGCCTTCTCGCCAAGGCGGCTGATAAACCGGCTCAACGCGGCAATCCGGCCTGCCAAGCATTGAACGTCATTGATACACTTCGGTTTAACCAAGGAGGTGATGGCCTTGATCTTTTCTGGATTAGCCTCGATGCCCCTGTTAGACACCAAAAAGCCCAAGAGCTTGCCTGCCGGTACACCAAAAATGCACTTAGCCGGATTAAGCATCATCTTGTAAACCCGCAGGTTATCAAAGGTTTCCTTTAAGTCATCAATCAACGTCTCCTCCTTCCTTTACTTGACCACAATATCATCCACATAGGCATGAACATTACGACCAATTTGTGTATGAAGATAATTCTGCACACACCGTTGATAAGTCGCCTGAGCACTCTTGAGCCCAAAGGGGATACATACATAGCAGAAGGCTCCAAAAAGGGTTATGAAGGCCGTCTGCTCCTGGTCCTTAACTGCCATCTTGATCTGATGATAACCGGAATATGCATCCAGAAAGCTCAAACGCTCGCAACCCGCCGTAGCATCAATAATTTGATCAATACGGGGAAGGGCAAAAGGATCTGTTGGGCAAGCTTTGTTGAGATCTGTGTAATCCACACACATCCGCCAAGTGTCGTTCTTCTTAAGGACCAGCACCAGATTAGCCAACCACTCAGGATGGAAGACTTCAACGATAAATCCAGCCGCTAAGAGCCTGGCCACTTCTTCTCCAATAGCCTTGCGTCTTTCTTCATTGAACCAACGGAGAAACTGTTTGACCAGTTTATACTTAGGATCAACATTTAGTGTGTGCTCAGGGAGTTCTCTCGGTACACCTGGCATGTCAGAAGGCTTCCACGCAAAGATGTCCCGATTCTCACGGATGAACTCGATGAGCGCGCTTTCCTATTTGGATCAAGTTAAGCGCGATCTTTGAACTGCTTGGACGAATCGCCAGGTATGAAGGCAACAAGCTTAGTCTCATCAGCCGATTTAAACTTCAAGGCCGGATCATGCTCGGTAGTTGGCTTCTTCAATGAGGTCATATCTGCCGGATCAACGTTGTCCTTGTAAAACTTCAACTCTTCCGTGGCACAAACCGACTCAGCATAATCCGCATCACCTTCTTCACACTCCAGAGCGATCTTGCGGCTCCCATGGACAGTTATAGTTCCCTTGTGACCCGACATCTTGAGCTGAAGATAGACATAGCAAGGCCGTGCCATAAACTTAGCATAAGCCGGCCGTCCAAACACGGCGTGATACGAACTTCTGATCTTCACCACTACAAAGGTCAAAGTTTCTGATCTTGAGTCATGCTCGTCCCCAAAAGCCACCTCCAGAGCTATCTTGCCAACAGGATACGCTGATTTACCAGGCAGCACACCATGGAACATCGTGCTGGACGGTTTAAGATTTTTATCTGTTAACCCCGTGCGACGGAAAGTTTCATAATACAGGATATTTATACTGCTGCCTCCGTCCATGAGTACCTTTGTGAACTTATAACCTCCTACCTGAGGTGCCACCACCAATGCCAGATGACCCGGATTGTCAACCCAGGGTGGATGATCCTCCCTTCTCCACACAATCGGCTGCTCAGACCAGCGTAGGTAACGGGGCACCGCCGGTTCAATGGAGCTTACTGTCCTCTTATGAAGCTTTCGGTCACGCTTGTCCAAGCTAGTGGTGAAGACATGATATTGCCCACTATTTAACTGCTTCGGCTCTAGTAACCCGACTGCTGCTGCTGATTATTGTAGCCACCTTGGTTTCCCTGATTACCTTGATTGTTATGTCCGCCCTGATTACCATGGAAGCCTGAACCGGAATTTCCTCCGCCATAACCCGGCCCATGAGACCCAGGGTACCGAAAGGCATTATAATTTTTGAACTCTTGCATGATGTAGCAGTCCTTCTAGAGGTGTGTGGCCGGCATCTCCTTCGTCCCATGTTTCGGGCAGGGCTGGTTCAATAGGTAAGACAGGCGGTCCGAGTTAGGGTTAGGTGCTCCACTGCGCTGGGGCGGTTTACCCTTGCACTGTTCGACCTTATCCTGTGCACTGGCATTGGCCACAAAGTCCATGCTGTGATCCGCTTTACATTTGCCGCCGTTTCCATGACCTGCCGGGCTGTGGTGCTGCCCCTTGGCGTTGCCGCTCTTCTTTCCCTTCCCTGTCTTATCATCATCCGGCTCGGGATCCTTACTATCGGAGTCAGCATACTTTACTAAAGCAGCCATGAGGGTTCCCATGTCATTGCAATGGAGTTTCATCCGTCCCAACTTCAACTTCAGAGGCTTAAACCGACAATTGCCTTCAAAGTTAGAACTGCGGTGTCAGCGTTGATGCGGTATGATGAATGCAAAATTTCTGAGACCCGGCGCACCCACTGGGTTGTTGATTCTCCTTCCTCCTATACACAGGCAGCTAAGTCCACGTCGACATGGCCTGCTTGCATGTATCCTTAAAATTCTAGATAAACCAGGCTCTCAACTCGGCCCATGATCTGATAGAGTTAGCCGGTAGACTCATTAACCAAGTATGAGCCGTCCCTTCTAGCATATTGGTGAAGTACTTCGCACAAGCTGCATCATCCACATCTACCATCTCCATGGCCATCTCATAGCTTTCAACCCATGTCTCTGGAGGTAAATCGACGGTGTAATTTGGCACCTTGCGCGGGCCCTTGAAATCCTTGGGCAGGCGAACATTGCATAACGCTGGGACGAGACACGGCACCCCAAAGAGCTAGAGGTAACTCCTCGTTCTATCGACGTGGTTGGACGAACCGGAGTAAGCTTACATGCTTCATGCCGTGCTGCTAACTCGGTCTCTCTGAGTGCACGAGCCCGGTCCACCACCTCCTGAGCATCACCAGCGCCCCCTGCCGGGTTGTGGCCACGGGGCGGTTTGTGGTTCCACGCATTGCTTGACACGGCCGGTTCAACGATACGCCTGCTGAAACTCCGGCTTGGACGGGGATGGAATGAATCCGATCACGACTGTATGAATAAGCCTCCTGTTGCACCAAGGCTGTCCGAAGAAGCTCTATAACCCGACGTGTCTCGACCGCCGCCGGAGAATCACCTTCAATCGGGATAGCCTCCAGCCGTGAAGCGGGAGCAACTAGATTGTCCATCGGAGTAGAATAATGACCCGATGGTGTTGGGACAGGCTGCGTCACAATGTTGTTCTGACGAGGCGGATCCATCAAACGGGGCTGAACCGGCGCCGCCGCTCCAGGTGCCTCTGCCCGGTTTGCTACCGGCGGGTTACTGGTCCTCGCACCTGGGGTGTTAAAGAGGTTCCTAGCATCTTAATCTGGAGGCAGGCAAGACCGGTGCCTTCTCTTTAGGACCTCGTGCGATGCATTCTGATCCAGCATAAGCAGGTAAGCCTGTGCATCCAAAGCGGCCCGCTCCGCGGCCATCCTGGCATCCTCAGCAGCCAAATCGGCCTTGGCCTGAGTAATCTGACCCCTTATGTTCGCGATTTCCGCATTGTGCGCATCCTGATCCGCCAGGTTAGCCTCCGCCATCAGTGTTGCCAACACATGAAATAGGTTAGATAAAACCTTAGCCGGCGGCCACACAGGGCCTCCTGCCCCGGCTGCCGTCGCCGCTACTGATCCAGAGATCATTGCTGGTGTGCTCGAAGAGTGGAGCGCCGGCTGTGTACCGGCCATGAAGATCAGAGGGGTCCGGAATACTGTCGCCATCGGAACAGCCTCCAATCCGGCCATCTTGTAGCTGATATAACGACTCGGTCTCTCCGGTGGATGACTCGTCGCCGGAATAAATGACGGTCTCACAACCAGATTCTGATCTGTCCTCGTATTCCCCTCCATGGATGACTCTCACGAAGGCACGCTTCATGGCAGGCTTGACCCGGGCAAATCGCGCACGCAGAGCCGTCTCGACGAGGTCGGTGCAGATGTCCGGCTCAGGGCCCGGCTCGCCGATCTTGCCAATGAAAATGTGTATGCCACCAAAGGGGACCCGGTACCTGTACTCGATTGAGCCAGCCTCGGGGCCCCACCCTGCATCGTCGATGCAGAGCTTGCCGCGACGACTTTTGGTCATCCGGCCCACATCGTAACCCTTGAGTCCTTCGAAGCTGCCCTCCAAGAACTTGAAACCATCATGCGATAGCCCCACGGTGGGTGCCAACTATCGTGGTTTTGTCACAGCAGATGTCCTCATGAAAGGACTTAGTCGTGGAGCCATCGCTACGCGTTAGCTTAAAGGGGTTAAAGCGGGGTTAAAGCGGACAAGGGACGCAAGAGAGTTTTATACTAGTTCGGCCCCTTACGATGAAGGTAAAAGCCTACGTCTAGTTGTGATGGAATTGATGGGGTTTCGATGACCAGGGAGCGAATACGCTTTGCCTAAGTCTCGAGTTGTTGTCTGTTGTCTGAACCCGCTGGTCGCCCCTTATATACATGGGTTGGCGCCGTAAACTTACTGATCTCGAGGCGGCTCATAAGCGTGTCGGCTCGGTCTCGCTCTTTCTACCTTACAATGCAAGTTACATGTCAATGCGGTTTATAGCTACATGCCTTAAACGGTTACGGGCCTTGGGCCTTTACTCAGCGTCACCGTCTGTCTTCATGGGCTTCAAGTTAATCCGGCCCCTCCTGACCGGTTTACGCCCAATAGTAATGTCCCCAACAAGTCTCGTGTCTCTTGGTTGAAGAAGGGTAGAAAGGCATGACAACGCAATAGAGAATGACCAGGTCGATCGGTTTGTTGTCCTCGCATAGGAAAAAGGTGGCTAAGGAGAACAAAAGTGGGACGTAATCCACATATGCTGCCTCGATATTTAGTGCTCTGGGCAACCATACCTCCCTCACCACTCTGCGTCCGTGGAGGTACATCGTACTTGTGCGCCCACTGTCCGAATTGGCCTCCCATGCTCTTATTGCCACTTTTTTGCTGTTAGTATAACGCCAGCAGTCAAGTCAAGCAATGCTACTGCTAAAGTGATGCCACATTTAACTAATACCGCTCTCAGTCTAATGCCACCGATAAATTTAAGCAGTGTCATTTAATGTCATTGGATTATCTCAGGGTTAGCTGTTGATTGTGGATGTATTAAAGATTTTTCAGCTAAGGCATTCTAATGCTGTTGCACAGCCAGTATACCAACGATGAAACTTGTTACTACCTTCAGATTTTTGCACTGTCAATGCTTATAGATTACATACCTCACTTTCATGAGATAAGTTAATTTTTTGTACAGTGTCACCAAAATGCCAAGGCGCTGATGTCATTTTATTTTGGTTAAACTGCACAGACAATTATGAAGACAAGAGGAAAGGTCAAGAGTGGGCACCTCCTCCTCCGGCTATTCTCTTGATTCGTTCAATCAAGATTTTATGTTTGATCGATTATCAAGATTGGGATAGCAATTTTTAAGGTTCCCCCGAGTTCGAAATGATATTTACCTTGGAGGTACATGGTTTGCAATTTTTTTATACTGTCATTAGTTAATAATGCTAGTTACCTTCAGACTTTTGTATTTGGTTTAATGCTCATGCACAGCTAGTATACCAATGCTGAAACTTGTTACCTTTACATTTTGTATTGTTAATTCTTATAGAAACCTTCCAGTGCTATAGTTTATTGAAATCTGTTCGGTAAAACCATTGTACTGCACCTGTAATAAACTAACTACTCTACTATTGCACTAGCCCTTTGGATTAGTGTATATTTGTAGTATTAGAATGGTGTTGCATTAGCGTATGGACATAAATAAAGTGTGGCAAGCTTTCCTGATATGTTCTCAAGAAAACTACTACCTGTTTTTCTAAATACTAGACGTTTGGGTACTTTAAATTGAACCGCAAAACGTCTTATATTAAGGAACAAAGGGTGTAGAGTTCACTCAAATTATCCGGTAAAGCTATTCACACCTTTGTTAAAATTAATGTTCATTATTTTATCGAAGGAGGTGCAGTATGTTTGTCTCTAATGCCCATCGACTACATACGACATCATGATGTAATGTTAAGTCATTTCCATTTGCAGTGGTCTTTGAATTGTCAAAGCGGTGATGTCATTTTATTTTAGTAGAACTGCACAAAATTTGCTTAAAAGAAGAGGAAAGGTCAGAATGGCTCAGTTTTCGAGAAAAAACTATGTATGCCTTCGACATCACCATTGTTGCTTTATTTATTCCTTCAAACAGGTGGTTAGAAACAGTCTTGCTACCTTTTCCCATTAATAAATTGGAATGCTTATATTTGTGAGTCTTTGCTTCAACTAGTGCCACTTTTAGAGTAATCACACTTCCAATATCTATGCAAACAGGGATGCTCGATTTTAGTGGAACTGCACAAAAAGTCCAACTGGTTTAAAACATTAGGAGCATGTTTTTTCCAAACCTTTATATCCAATTGGTGGCACTATGAGCTGTTCATTACGAAGGTACATGGTTTGCTACTATCTTGCTACTCTTTTTGTACTGTCATTAGATAGTAATACTAGTGGTTTGCATTTGAATTTATTGGCAGGGTGGACCTACATTGGAGGTACATGACAAGATTCAATGATTGGATGCTCAATTTCGGTTGTATCGATTTCACCTCTTCCATCACTGCGAATATGGATATCCTTTGTCTGATGAAGAATAGGCGCTATATTTCTGCTCTGAACCAGCAAATCAATTCAGTATGCCAGGGCAAAACATAACTGTATCAGATTGTCCAGTGCAAAACATGACAGATGCTAAGCGAAAGAGACATGTTAAAACCGAAAATACAAGGTGTGGTGTATGTTTACTAGCTGCTTGATATTTGGGCAGACAGAGATGTCTGCCCGTTGCTATTTGGCAAACAAACAAAGTGTTCGCAATTTTGGTTGAATTGCACAAGAGAATAGTATAGTCACTGCATGCAGTGCCATTTGAAAATAGACATAGAAAGATTGGATAATCACTTCATGGACTGCAGAAAAGTAGTACTGTACTATTTATTGGCCAACACTAGGTGCTTCATTGCTTTGGTCTGATTATACAATGGGCATCATTTTGCCTAAGTTAAGTTTGTATTCCGAAAATAGTCTCGCGGTGTGATCGAGAGAAGACCAAATCATATTGCAGTGGATGTTCCTCCATCATGTGTGGTTCATTCTCATGGTTCTAGCTGTTGGTGAAACCACTTACGTTTGCAAGAGGAATTGTAGACTTCACAAACAAATTTGTCTTTCAGTCTGTACTGAATGTTGGCCAAGAGAAGCATCCATGTTAGTAGAAAGAACAGATGTTTTTTCTAGATCTTTGCTTTTGGAGATACATATTTGTATATGATTTGTGAATCATTGAGATGCATTAACATGTCGATCTTATGTCCGGGAATCGTACTAGTTAGTTTTAGTTGCGATGCAAGATCCGAAGTGGCTGATCTTTGCTTTTGGAGCTACATATTTGTATATGATCTGTGAATCATTGAGATGCATTAATAGTTACTTATTTATGTTTTCTCAGTGTTTACAAGTTACTGATCGACCACTAGCTAGCCTACAAATGCACTCCTGGCAGTTTTATTTGTGACGAAGATGAAGTGGCAGTTTTTGAATAAAATGCCTACCTCTGAAAAACCGACAAGCTACACTATCGATCCTACACGGATAAATAGCAGATCACACGCGTACTACCTCCTTTCGGTTTGCAGGGCTCAATTCAAGAAACGACCTACTCGATCCTACACGAATAAATAGGGGATCACACACGTACTAGTACCTCCTTTCCGGTTTGCAGGACTTAATTCAAACCTTTCACCAACCAAGGTACTCCCTCCGTCCGGGTTTGTTAGTCCCATGAGCAAAGCAGCAAGACCAAGGCATGGCAATAATTAACGGCATGCAGAATTTTAAGCCTAATTAATTCCAACGATTTAAGTGGCTGCATGTGTGCCCTCGGCTGCGACTCGTTGCATGCTGCCGCGATCTTGCTGCGGCGATTTCGAGTGCTCGCATGCAGCCAGCCGTAATTAAGGCAGCTAACTGATGCGAAAAAAGATAGGCTTTAAATCCATGGAATCATTATTGACAAGGAGGGAGATGATTCGAGTGCACTCGTTTGACCGCCATGCCGGCGTGCGACCCAGACGGGACGGGACGACACAGTCATAATTTTAGTTTCTCTAGTTTTCCACGGCAAGCTGGCACGCTAAGCCATTATGCGTTGAATTCCGATGACCGTCGTGCTACCTTCCGCCTATAAGTACTGTTTCCCGGCCTTCTCCGGTGCCACCGTGACCCAACTCGCCATATCCTCATAAGCCCCCACCAGCCCGACGTCGCTCGCCACGTCCGCCATGCCCCCGCCCGTCCACGGTAGGCGACGCCGGAGGCAGTCACCGCCGGAACTAGTGTTCGGGTTTTCACCGGATGGCAGACGGAGGGACGAGGCATTCTATCTGTCTTTAGATGGCAATGCGGAGATCAAGGAGTTGTTGGAGCGCGACCGCATGGCGGAGGAGCAAGAGTTTTGGATCACGACCGCCTGGCGGAGGAGCAGCGTATCGCCGATTTGCACCGGCAGTGGGACATGGAGCAGCAGCGCACCGACGCTCTGAGACGCGAGCAGAGCGCCTACAACTGGGCCGACTACGTGGAGGCCGGCGCCCGGCAAATAGCCCAGAGGCTTTCGGCACGCATGGCGTCAGCGACGCCGATTTTACTACCAGCTCGTCAAGTGGGTTTCTGCTTGGAAGCGGAGCTTCGTGGACCACGCCGACATGGAAAGGGCCAGCAGCGAGCAGCAACGCGCCTATCGCACCTCTTGCAAGTCCGAGGCGCGCGACGACGCCGTGCGGCGTTTAGCGTGTACCCGGATGGCGGCCAACATCGTCTAGTTAGCTAAGAGTAAGTTAGTACTTGTACGCTACTAGAGTATTAGTGGGAGTAGATAGTTAACTTGGCTATGATGGTTGTCAACGTGGAAGTTCAGTACTCTATATGTGGATCAGACCTGTTACTTTGCTCTGAATGTTGAACTTTCCGTTTGAACATATGGAATGGGCTGTTATTTTTTAAATGGGTTGTATTTGTCCTCCACGGGTTTAGAGGCTGACTTGTGGGCCTAGCAAGTTGATGCGTACACAATCGGGAGATGATTATGCGTGGAGAGGATGACAGAGGGACCCGCCAAGGTCATGGCAGACGCAAGCAAGTGCCTCCTTAATTCAAGCCAATAAAAATGGCTCCTCCTAGTGGATTTCGACATCTGGGTCCCATGCCATTGTCAGCGTAGTCAATAAGCGAGAGAATTACTGTGGCGGTGACACGAGGGACCCAAAGAGCTCGCCCAGATTATTTTTGTTTTGGGTTAATTTGATAAATGCCACTCCAAATCTGGTGTATCAGAAATGCCACTGCAATTTAAAACTTTGAAAATCCCATTTCATGCCATTTCTAGTGGCATTTTTCAAGTCTGGAGGCGTTTTCAAAGTTTGCAAACTGCGTGGAGTTTTCAAAGTTTGCAAAATTGCAGTGGCATTTTCAAAGTTTGGAAATTGCAGTGGCATTTTTATGAATCGCCAGAATTGGAGTGGCATTTATCTAATTTGTTTTTGAGATGGAAGCAGGGTGTCACCTGGGCTGTGCGGGACACTCTGGCCTGTCTAGACAACATTTTCTTTTATGTTTACCACAGACCAGCCCAGTAGTTTTTTTCTTTTTGAAAATGGCTAGCCCAGTTTTTTTGTGATTTGTCAAGTAAGTCGCTTTATCAGGCTTGTTGGGCTGCAAATCTTTCAAGACGAGGAGAGCTTCATTCGGCTGGCCGAGAAAATGGCCTATCAGTAATGAGAAATGGGTTGTACATTTTTAAAACACATCAAACCGACAATTAGTTTCAAATATCTTTTTTTCATTTCGAGATTTTAAATTGCATTGATTTTTATGCATGGACAATTTATTGGATTTTATATTGATATACATCTATTTTTAAAATCAGTCTGAATGTGACTCAAAATTTCGGGATTAAAAACAGTTCAGACCGCACCGACATATGCAAAATTTCGTATAATTTTTTAACCGTGGCCACAATATGGGATGTAATGCTAACAAAAAGAATATGGGCTCCAAAAAAACCGTAAGAATTAGCAAACGGGCTGTAAATTATTTGAAATAATGGCAGATGGGCTGTATGCTGTTTTCCACAGATTTGAGGCTTTCCACAGATGGCCTGTATACTGTTGGATGTCCATCCAACGACCGTCGTGCTTCTTCAATCTCTGCTCTTCCTGCTCCAGCCGCTCAAACAAGCGCCGACGGGACTGCGTGCTCCCTCCTCCCCGCAGCCGCTGTGGTGCCGCACAGGCCTCACCGCCCCACCGTACTCCCATCGCTGGCCTAGCCATCCCTCTACTCACCCACACCTGCTGTTATTCTCCGGCGACGACAGAAGAACCAGTAAACCCTCGTACAGTCGTACTCACCTCCGCGTGGGAAACAAAAATAACTGTCGAGTGTTCCCTGCCTCCGTGTCATTCCCTTCCTAGGCCTCGCCGTCGTCCACCGCCCTGGTGCTCTCGGCGTGGCGTGGTCAACGACCGACATGCATCTGAAGTGGACTGTACGTGGAGAGGCTGACAGCTGGGTCCACGACCGCACACAAGGAAATGCCTCCTTATTATGCGCAAAATAATGATTCCTCCACTTGACATCTGGGACCCATCGAAAGGGCCTCTGTATTTCGCGAAAAAAACGTTACCGCCACTGACAGCTCGGACCCACCAGCTATATCTTCGCACGCAAGGAAGTGCCTCCTTATTACGCACGAAAAAATGAATACTCCCCTGCTAGCTGGGACCCAGTATAGTGGGCCTACTAAGTTGACGGGGACGAAGGGCTTTGTCAACTTAGTCAATATGCACGATTCTAGCTCGACTGACCGTACGATGTCCATCCAACGGACGTAGTGCTTCTTCAACCTCTGGTCTTCTTGCTCCAGCCGCCCAAAGCAGCGCCGTCGTGCCGCTGCTCCACGCCTCCGTGGCGGCTGTGCTGCCGTGGAGGCCTCACCGCCCCATACTACTCCCACCACTGGCCAGGCCATCCCTCCACTCCACTCACCCACACCCCCTGTTATTCTGCGGCGATGGCAGCGCAGCCGAACCAGTGAACCCTCGTACTCCTCTCCGCGTGGGCATCCACTGCTGCGTCTTCCCCGGCTCCGCGTCGTCCCCTTCCTAGGCCTCGCCGTCGTCCACCGCCGTGGTGCCCTCGGTGCGGTGTGGTCAATGTGGTCAACGACCGAATTCTATCGGAAGAATACTGTACGTGGAGATGCTGACAGCTGGGTCCACGGCAGCCGCAAGGAAGTGCCTCCTTATTACGTGAAGAATAATTATTCCTCCACCTGACAGCAGGGACCCACCGGACGCCCACCAGTATATCGCGAAAAAAACGTTTGCCCCTGACTGCTGGGACCCACTCGACGGGCCACCGTATTTCGTGAAAAAAACGTTCCCCCTGCTGTCAGCTCGGACCCACCGGAAGTGCCTCCTTATTACGCACAAAAAATGAATACCCCCTACTAGCTGGGACCCACCTTGGTGGGAGGCTGACTTAATGGTCCTACTAAGTTGACGGGATGGAGGGCTTTGTCAACTTAGTCAATATAAATGATTCTAGCTCGGTGGACCGTCGATGTCCATCCACGGCCGTAGTGCTTCTTCAACCATTGGTCTTCTTGCTCCGGCCGCCCAAAGCAGCGCCGGTCGTGTCGCATGCTCCCGCCTCCGTGGCGGATGTCTTTGTCGCGGAGGCCTCACCGCCCTACTATTCCCACTGGCTGGCCGGGCCTGCGGGCGGCAACCTCACACCGCAGCCGAACGGTGA
This sequence comes from Aegilops longissima, assembly GCA_021605205.1. NCBI lineage: Eukaryota > Viridiplantae > Streptophyta > Magnoliopsida > Poales > Poaceae > Aegilops > Aegilops longissima. The sequence continues at coordinate 472,134,486 of CM038682.1, forward strand.
ACCCTCGTACTCCTCTCGCGTGGGCTTCCCGCCGCGTCTTCCCCGGCTCCGCGTCGTCCCCTTCCTAGGCCTCGCCGTCATCCACCGCCCTGGTGCTCTCAGCGCGGCATGGTCAACGTGGTCATGACTTCCATCGGACGTGGACTGTATGTGGAGAGGCTGACAGCTGGGTCCACGGTCGCAGCAAGGAAGTGCCTCCTTATTACGCGGAAAATAATGATTCCTCCACCTGACAGCTGGGACCCACCGGACGGGCCACTATATTTCATGAAAAAAACGTTTCCCCCTGACTGCGGGGACCCACCAGCTACATCTTCGCACGCAAGTAAGTGCGTCCGGGCAAAAAAAAAATGATTCGCCCCCCTAACTGCTGGGACCCACCAGCTACTTCTTCGCACGCAAGGAAGTGCGTGCGGGCAAAAAAACGATTCACCCCCCTGACTGCTGGGACCCACCAGCTACATCTTCGCACGCAAGGAAGTTCCTGACAGTCGGGACCCACCTGGTCGAGCGTGCGTGGCGTTGTCATTCGGCCGCGTGACGTGTGCGTACATATATCTTGGTCGATGTAGAGCGGCGCGACGTGTCGTAGTAGAGGCGCGCATGTAGCATGTACACATACGTCTGATGGCGGGCGCAAGAAAGAAAATACGCCACGTATGTGTACATCTGGTAGCGGTCTCGAACGCCTACTCGCGCATACGTACGACCAGGGCTTGTGTACATGGCTGGGTCGGAACGGAGAAACAGCGTTGTCGTCGTGTTCATGGGGAGGCAACGGAATGCGTCGTGTTCATGGGGAGGCAACGGAAGGCGTCATGTTCATCGAGAGGCAACGGAACGCGTGGGAGCCAATCGACTGGGTTGGAACGGAATGCGTGGTCGTGTTCATCGGGAGGGCTTGGATGGAACAGGCGATGGAAATGAGGCTGGCGACAAGACAACGGAGGAAAGCGGCCTTGTGTTCGACCGCCATGTTCAAGCAGGATCCTGTTCGCCGGGAGGGTATGGCGTCCGCAAAAGCGGAGGAAGCGGACCTCCTACGGTCGAAACGAGGGTCTGTTGGTCGGGAGGGTGTGGCGTGCCGCAAAATGGATGAAACGGACCTCCTACGGTCCAAACGAAGTCCTGTTGATCGGGAGGGTGTGGCGCATCAGTAAAAGCGGATGAAACGGACTTGTGTTGGGCGCCACGGTCGAAGCGGGTTCTGTTCGCCGGGAGGTGTGGCGCACCGCAAAGCAGGACTCCACGGATCTGTTCATCTCCACTATCGACCTCCTCCGGCCTCCACAGGCTACCATCGACCTCCTCCAGCCTCCACGGGCTCCTGTTCATCCAGCCTCCACCGCGCGCTACTGCACTCCTACTGTTCAACCACCCCTCCACCGTCTACTGTTCATCCAGCCCTCCACACCACGGGGTCCTGTTCAACCACCCCTCCACAGGCACCCTCCACCATCTCTGTTCATCTAGCCCTCCACCACACCACGGGTCATGTTCATCCAGAGGCAACGCCACCACTCCTTTATTCATCCAACCCCCCCGCAGCGCCACTTTGTTCATCCAGAGGCAGCATCAATCGGCTTGATTAGCGCGAGAGCGAAGAATCGCTCAATCAGGTTCGATTAACAGCCATCGATCGATCGTCGGGTTCGAACGCGTAGCTCGCAGGTCTGTCCTTTCGGGTTCGATTAGAGCCCAACGCCTTGCTCGGGTTTAGTTAGAGCCAATGCCTCGCGCCCTGCAGCGTCGTGTACGAGAGAAACACGATCGCTTCGCCCCGACCTCCCACCGTGAAAGGAACTCCCGAAATTTTCCTCCCCTCGCTTCTACCACGGGTTTTCCGTCATGGACGGCCCAAAGAATGTCATGCAGCTGCGTCTCCGGCCCGCCCAGACGAAAAGCCCATTTTCTGTCATGATTTTTGTCATAAGTAGGAGCCCACCACATCTATGATGATACCGGGATTTGTCACAATTATCGTCATAGAAGTGTCATATGTATGACAGAAAAAAATTTCGTTCGGCCCAAAATGTCACGAATGTATCTTTTTTTGTAGTGTAGATGATGGGTTTCTAGAGTGATAGAAGCTTAAAACCTAGTTTATGCGTTGCTTCGTAAAGGGCTGATTTGGATCCATATGTTTCATGCTATGGTTAGATTTATCATAATTCTTCTTTCGTAGTTGCGGATGCTTGCGAGAGAGGTTAATCATATGTGGGAGGCTTGTCCAAGGAAGGACAGCACCCAAGCACCGGTCCACCCACATATCAAATTATCAAAGTAACGGATGCGAATCATATGAGCATGATGAAAACTAACTTGACAACAATTCCCATGTGTCCTCGGGAGCGCTTTGCCTTCTATAAGAGTTCGTCCAGGCTTGTCCTTTGCTCCAAAAAGGATTGGGCCATATTGCTGCACCTTAGTTACTTTTGTTACTTGTTACCCATTACGATTTATCTTATCACAAAACTATCTGTTATTGATAATTTCAATGCTTGCAGAGAATACCTTGCTGAAGACCGCTTGTCATTTCCTTCTGCTCCTCATTGGGTTCGACACTCTTACTTATCGAAAGGACTACGATAGACCCCATACACTTGTGGGTCATCAGATGTCAACGCAGAGAATACCAGGATGGCAACGGAACAGGCTCAGATCACGACTGATTTGGAGCGTGTAAGGGTAGAAGCTTGGTGGTTAAGCCAGGTTCAGAGTGCCTCTAGTGCAGTTATTCATGGAAGGCACTAGACTCACCCGCCTTTGGAGTATGAGCCCATGAATCTGTTCAACACACCAGGGGTAGGGACAAGCACTCCTGATGCAAGGGTGAATCCTCAGTTAAACCTGTATGGACCTGGAAGCCGGGCGGCGGCTCAACCTCGCTAGCCTGAGCCGGCACGGAGGGAAGATCGGGTACCTAACCCGCCCCCAATCAAACACCGCCTCAATGTTTCTTGACAGCACCACCTGGGCATTTTCAACCCGGTGGATAACATGTTAGCGGTGGCAACACGGTTGGCGGCTATTTCGATCGAGGGCGAGTCACCGGTTGCAGTGGAGACTCAGAAGCAGTGGAGCTCCTTCAAACGGCTGTTGCGTAGCAGGCGGCTTACTCATATAGTCGTAATCATGTTCACTCCACCCTGCGTCCAAGTCAAAGTTACAACCAATGTGTTGAGTCACCGGCGGTGTCCAGCAGCGAACGACATTGCAACCCGCCCCGCGATGATAATCTACTGATCAATGCTCAGGCGATTGTGGATCAAGCTCGAGCTCGTTGTGAGGTGGAAGCGGTGGCTCAGCATGGGGCTTATCAGCAGCCTCCGATGACCCCTTCAGCCTCCGTAGGGGCTGGGATGATTTCCAGGACAGTTGGAGTACCGTGTTTAGTACCGGCTTTGCGTAATGAGCATCTGCGCAAGGATTTCAAGGGCCCTCGTAAGGTGCCTAATTACACAGCCGATCTCCCTCCTGAAGGCTGGATGGAGAGTTATGAATTGGCCATGGAGATGTTGGATGTCAATGATGCAGTCTGTGCTAAGTGTTTTAATATGATGTTGGATGGGTCAACTCGTACATGGTTAAAAAGCTTGCCTGCTAATTCCATCAACTCATGGGCAGAATTGGAGGCGCGTTTCATAAAAAACCAAGGAATATGGAAGCAGCCTCTGACGATTATTGGTCAGGATAATTGCGTGCAGCATGAGGATGAGTCGGCCCACCATTGGGTCCGGTGGGTCTCGGCTATTATTCACTCGTCGGATAGCATTGTGGCGGGTCAAGCGGTTCTGGTCTAGGAGAAGAACTTTCACTTTACCCCCCTTAAGTAGAAGCTTGGGCGGCTTAAGCGGTATTCTAATGATATGGGTCAGCTCATGGTGACTCTCATTAAGTATGCATATTCGGATAATACTAAGGACCCTGGTTCTGATGATGAGAAATTGTAACACCCCGGAAGTAACTTTCCATTTTTGTAACTCCAACTCTTGCCATTTTCGGCATTGATATATGATATTCCCTCCGTGGTTGGGTTTTTCTTCATTTTGCATTTTGTCTATGTCATGCATTTTTATCATGTCATCATGTGCATCGCATTTGCATACGTGTTCGTCTCATGATTCCGAGCATTTTTCACGTTGTCCGTTTTGCAATCCGGCACTCCTATCTCCCCCGGCGGCCCCTTTTACGTTTTTCCGTGTGTGGGTACTAAACCTTCTCGAAATGGACTGAGGTTTGCCTAGTGGCCTTGGTATACCACCCGTAGACCACCGGTCAAGTTTCGGATCATTTGGAGCTCGTTTGGTACTCCAACGGTTAACCGTGACTCGCAAAGGCCTCTTTTAAGTTGCAGCCCAACACCCCTTCAAAACAGCCCAATAACCCATCTAAGTCACTTCCATGCTCTCCGTCGTTCGATCACGATCGTGTGGGCGAAAACTACACCTCATTTGGACTCTCCTAGCTCCCTCTATGCCTATTTAAACATCTCCCCCGTCCAAATCCGGGTCTTCCTCCCCGAAACCCTAGTTTTTCCCCTCGCGCCGCCGGACGCGTCCGCCGCGCCGGACGCCGGACGCCGCCCCGCCAGCAGCTGGGAGGCCGCCACGTTTCCTGCGCTCCAGCGCCGCGCCATGGGCCCATGAGCCCACGGCCGCCCCCCGCCCGCTCCGTCCCGCCGCCTCTCGCCTTGCTCATGGGCGCGCGCCCGCCGCCGCCGCCGCCGCCCGCTTTGCCGCGGCGCCGCCGGCCTTCCCTCCCTCGGCCGCCCCATGAGCTCATGGGAGGAGCGCCCGGCCGCCTCCTCCGCCCGGCCGGCCGAACCCAGCCACCTCTCCTCCTCCTCGCCCCGCTGGCTCCGGCGAGCCGCCGTCGGAGCGCACCGAGCCGCCGTCGCCCGATCCAGATCCGACCTCGGGTCGCGCGCCGCCGTTGACTTCTTCCTCCTCGTTTTTCTTCTAAGTGTTAACTCTGATGATATTTTGTGTCATTTTCTTCATGCTATATCTTTGCATCTGTAGATCCATTTTGCGCGTATATTATATCAAAATGTTCGCCTCGAAGAGTAGATCATTTCATTCCATTGCATCATTTTCATTTGAGCTCATCTTGATGCCCGAAATGCTGTTGGAAAAGTGCTATGTGATGTTAGTTTCTGTTTCTTAACAGAACTTGCACTTTTGTTATTTTTGCCATGATTATTGTGTGCACCCTATGAAGTTGAGTCCTACATGTGTTTTGAAATATGCCATGCCATATTTCCAGGGGTGTATGCCATGTATTTTTGTGATCTATGTGGTGACTAGCACAATCATGCAAATTAGGTGTCCTGATGTTGCTGATTTCAGCCCTGTTTTAGCTGATTTTGATGCCATGTTAACTTGATGATACCGAGAGATCTATGCATATTTTGAGATACTTCAGTAAGGGTGTTTTGTAAAACATGTCTTTCTCTATCCATCCATGCCTTTTTTTGCAATTATGGAGTGCTATAGCTTGAGTCAATCGAGCTCTACTTTTGCTACCAAATGTTTCCTGGCAGATTGTTTACATGTTATGCAATTTTGCCAAGCTTGTTGTGGTTGATCCATGTATGCTATGTTATTGTTCTTGCCATGTATGTCTTCTATGTCATGTCTTCTTGATGTATGTATGCTTAGTTTATCATATAAAGCTCTGTAGTGAGTGCATTGAGCTTGTAAACATGCCTACTTGTTATCAGTTTTTGACATGCCATGTTGCTGATTCTGTTGACGAAACTTTCAATATTGACATGGGTGTTACTATATTTTCTGATCCTTTTTGTCTTATGGTCAGTAAGGGACTTTTGATCTATGCTTTGAGTAGATTCATGCCATGCCATGTTTTGCTATTTTAAGTTCCTGTAGCATGTAGTTTTGTTGCTCTGAACATTGCAACCTGATGCTGTTTTTGCCATGTCCAGCCTGATATTTTGTGCACTTTTGCCATGCTTGTTTGAACCTGTTATGATGTGAACTAGCCGGAGCTCAGTGCTCATCTTTTGTCGAGCATCTTGTGTAGATCACTGCCATGTGCTTTGTTGACAGTTTTGGGTGCAGTAGCTTAATTAATTGTTGCTTGCTAAGTGGCATCATGCTGTTAATGGCAGATTTGCGTCATTCTTGTTTTGCTTGTCATTTGCAAACCGTGCATCCGATTCGGTGATCTTTATATCGATTTCAACCGAAATCATCTCATCTTTCCAGTGGCATACTTGGTTTGCCAAGTTGATGCCTGGTTCATCATTTACCTTCCGGAGCGCACATACGCATTGCATATCAAATCCCGCATATCATGTCATGTTTTGCATCATGTTGATTGTGCACTGCACCGTGATTTATTGTGGTTCCTTGTTTGTGTTGTTGCTTTGGGTAGAGTCGGGAGACGAGTACGTGAACGAGGAACCTGTTGAGAACGCTTACGAGGATCAAGCTTTCGACAACTCTGAGAACATTGCAGGCAAGATGACCATACCCTCGAAATCACTTCTATCTTTGCTATGCCTATGCTGCGATGCCTACCACTTGCTATATCATGCCACCCATATTGCCATGTCAGCCCCTAACCATCCTTTCCTAGCAAACCGTTGATTGGCTATGTTACCGCTTTGCTCGGCCCTCTTATAGCGTTGCTAGTTGCGGTGAAGCTGAAGTTTGTTCCTTGTTGAACATGGAGATGTTGTTCCTTTTGGAACATGTTTACTTGTTGGGGATATCACAATATATATCTGCTATAATTAATACATCTATATATTTGGTAAAGGGTGGAAGGCTCGGCCTTATGCCGGTGTTTTGTTCCACTCTTGCCACCCTAGTTCCCGTCATACGGTGTTATGTTCCTTGATTTTGCGTTCCTTACGGTTGGGTGATTTATGGGACCCCTTGACAGTTCGCTTTGAATAAGACTCCTCCAGCAAGGCCCAACTTTGGTTTTACCATTTGCCACCTAAGCCTTTTCCCCGGTTTTCGCGAGCCCGAGGGTCATCTTATTTTAAACCCCGGACCGGTGCTCCTTCGAGTCTTGGCCCAACTGGCGATGTCCGGCGCCCCGGGCAATCCAGGTCTATGCCAACCCGACGTCTTGCCCATCCGGATGGGCCACGAGAACGAGATATGTGCAGCTCCTATCGGGATTTGTCGGCACAATCGGGCGGCTTTGCTGGTCTTGTTTTATTCTTTGTCGAAATGTCTTGTAGTCCGGGATTCGAGATTGATCGGGTCTTCGGTAGAAGGAATATCCTTCGTTGACCGTGAGAGCTTATAATGGGCTAAGTTGGGACACCCCGCAGGGTAATATCTTTCAAAGCCGTGCCCGCGGTTATGGGGCAGATGGGAATTTGTTAATGTCCGGTTGTAGAAAACCGAAGTTGACCTCAAATAAAATACACATCAACGCGTGTGTAACCGTGATGGTCTCTTCTCGCGGAGTCAGGGAAGTGAACACGGTGTTGGAGTTATGTCGGCGTAAGTAGTTCAGATCACTTCTTGATCGCTACTAGCTTCACGACCGTGCTTTGCTCCTCTTCTCGCTCTCTTTTGCGATGTAGCCACCATATATGCTAGTCGCTTGCTGCAGCTCCACTTTACTACTCTGTCCTTCCTATAAGCTTAAATAGTCTTGATCTCGCGGGTGTGAGATTGCTGAGTCCCGTGACTCACGAGATACTTCCAAACAGTTGCAGGTTCCGACGATGCGGTCAGGTGACTCAGCCGAGCTCAAGTGGGAGTTCGACGAGGAACGTGGTCGTTACTATGTGTCTTTTCCCGATGATCAGTAGTGGTGCCCAGTTGGGACGATCGGGATCTGTGTAGCATTTGGGGTATCTTCTTTTATTTTGGTTCCGTGAGTCGGACCTTGAGTGTACTCTGAATGATGGATGTTTATTTATGTTGTGTGAAGTGGCATTGTAAGCCAACTATGTATGTCTTTCCTTATTTATTACATGGGTTGTGTGAAGATTACCTCACTTGCGACATTGCTTTCAATGCGGTTATGCCTCTAAGTCGTGCCTCGACACGTGGGATATAGCCGCATCGGGCGTTAAGTTGGTAATCGAGCCTTCCCGACTTAGAGCCCCTACTTGATTGTTTGTCATGCGTTGTTGAGTCTAGAATGGAAAATGTTTTGAGTCTTAGGATTATATATATCGAGAGTAGGATTCTTTTACTCCCGGTCCTTAAATCGCTCTGGTGAGGTCTCCGACGTAGTGTTTTGACTCTTCTCTCCTCAAATTTCACTAAATTTTTTAGGATCACGTGGTTATCTTGGAATCGTTCCGATGGTTTTGTGACGAGAACATTGTTCTTGGTGCCTCGACATTTAGGGGTTGTGGCGGTGTCCCGGGAGTTGAGCTCCGAGGTGTTGTCGTCACAATTTTATCGTTGCAGATTCTGGAATACCCGAGTTTTACCGACATCGAAAATCTCTTTTGTGCAGTTGTTGGTGAGATAACCCCGATAGCCCGATCGAGGCGAAAGGGAGTATTGCCATGACTTGTATAACGGATGTTTTTCAAGGTCGAGGTACACGATTTCCGAGGATTTCTTGGTTATGTGTTGACGGATGGATACAATTTGGATCTAGGTATTGTTAGTTTGGGTGATATATTTTGTGTCCCCTGTATCCCCAACACCAGATTGCATAACCAGAAAGTTTCGGAGTTTATAGGTGGGAATTCTAGTAGCTTACAGGATATTCTTTCCGACAGATATATGATTTGAGATTGGGGTTCAACGTCTAGTGGTCCGCCCATTCACGGTCGATTTACAGTGGTCGCGAGACATCTTAAAGAATCCTTGCCTATGCTGATTCGGGGACGTCTTGTTTGTCATTCGTGACGTCCGCTATATGTCGTGTCCGTGTGGGCCCCACCACGAACACTTTGGGCGAAGTCTCTATCATGTGTTTGTTCCGGCTCATTCTAGAAGCCAATATTTTGTTTTCAGTTGTGATATTCGATTTGTTTCTAAGACAGATGTTGTTTCCATATCTTTATCTAAGTGGCTTCTCACCTTAATGGACGTGTGATGATTAACTTTGGACTTCATTCGTTCATTCTTGTTCGAATGTTTATTGTGAAGACTATATGTTGCAATTTCTATCCGTTGATTCTACTTATCTTTTTGTCTATCAAAGGACTAACGGATGTCACCCTCTTCAGGATGGCTCCGCCAACGCGTCTGAATCCGGATCGCAATGATGGGGATCAGTCGAACCCTCCACCTCCACCTCCGCCTCCAGAGGCCTGGCAAGCTATCATGGCAGCCACCAATGCCAATGCTCAGATGATTTTGCAGCTCTTGCAAGAACGTACTCAGGGGCAAGGCAATCAAGGAAATCAAGGTCAAGGCAACAATCAGCCGCACTTTGCTACTCTCAGTCAGTTCCTCGCTAATCAGCCGAAGTCTTTCAGTTTCTGTGTCGAGGCCACAGACGCTGACGATTGGCTTGTGGACATCTGCAAGCATTTTGATTGTAGCAATGTCAGACCTGAGGACTTTGTCAAGTTTGCATCGTTTCAACTCAAGGATCAAGCTGCTTTGAGTGGTACCAGCGATACAAAGATTCCAGAGGAGGTCGTGTCATTACAGGATGAGTTCCGCCGTGATTTCAGAGCTCATCACATTCAAAAGTGTTGTTGAGAGCAAGCGTGAGGAGTTCCGCAATCTCAAGCAGGGCAACATGTCTGTCTATCAATACAATATCCAGTTCGAGCTCGCTCGTTTTGCTAAGCAAGACGACTGATGAAAAGAGTATGATCTATCAATTCAGAGGTGGTCCGAGAGAAGATCTGCAATTAGCTCTTGTGCTTTTGAGCCGATAAGTATGATGATTTCTACAACATGGCACTAAAGCAAGAAGCTGCCCAGCTCAAATGTGAGGCTTCTAAGAAGAGAATCAGGATGTAGTTCAGTCTTCTTCTTCCTCTCAAGTGGCAGCTAAGCAGCGAAGTTCTACCTTCCTCCTCCTCCGTTCCGTCGGCCTTATCAGCAGAAGAACTCAGGTGGCCGTGGATCTTCCCACCCACCCAACCCAAGCTATCGAGAACAAGTCTAATTCTCAAGCTCCAAGGTCAAGTGCTCCTTACCACCGTCCGCTCTCAAGTGACTTGCAACAAATGTCGCAGAAAGGTCACTATGAACAAGTGCTTCAACCAGAGGCGCCTTCCGCCTCCTCCTCTGTGAAATCTTCCAGCAATGCGGTGGTCAAGCATAATCCCAAGTCTGCAAAGGTGAACATGATGAATGCAGCTCAAGCGGAGGAATCTTCGATGTGATAATGGGTAATCTTCGATTAATGATATTCTGCAAAAGTCTTATTTGATCTTTGGTGCATCTATTTCTTTCATATCAAGACCTTTTGCATCCATGAACAATTTGCATCTCGTTGATCTGCCTAAGCCGATAGCGGTTTCTCTCCGGTTTGTTCATGAATACAAAATGATGGCCCCGGATGTTTCTATCAAGATGGGAGATTACAGATTTTCGCTAAACCAATGGTTCTTGGTGACTCGGATATTGATCTTATTCTCGAATGGTGGCTTTATCAAGATAAAGCTCAGCTTGATTATGCTGCCGGGAAATTCAATTGACTCACTCTTCTAATGATGTGATCATCTATGCCGCTCGTGATGAAACCATTGGTTGTTTTCTCTCAATGAGAAGGGCGAACTGAATGCTATCTCTCGATTCCATCGTTTGTGAGTACCAAGATGTCTTTCCGGAAGAGCTTCCGGTGCCTCCTCATCGGCGCTTGAGTTCGCTATCGATCTTGAGCACGCATCGAACCCGTTTGCAAGCGCCCATACAAGCTTGGACCTGATGAGCTGAAGGAATTGAAGAAGCAGCTCGATGAATAAGAGCGTCTGGGTTTGATCGCATCGAGTTCATCTCCTTGGGGTTGTGGTGTTCTTTTGTCGGAAGAAGGATGGCACGGACCGACTTTGCGTCGATTACCGTCCATTGAATAAGAAGACAATCAAGAACAAGTATCCACTTCCCAACATCAATGAGCTTTTCGAGCAACTCAAAGGTGCTAAAGTGTTCTCCAAGCTTGACCTTCAGATGGGGTATCATCAGATTCGCATTCGTGAACAAGATATTCCCAAGACAGCATTCGAACAAGCTTTGGTTCTTATGGATATCTTGTCATGTCTTTCGCCTCGTCAATGCTCCTCCAACTTTCTCTCGGATGATGAACTTCATTTTCAACCCCTACACCAATGAATTCGTCTTGGTCTATCTTGATGATATTTTGGTCTTCTCCAAGAATAAGAAGGATCATGCCAAACATTTGCGATTGGTGCTAGACAAGCTCAGAGAGTACCAATTCTATGCGAAGTTCTCCAAATGTGAATTTTGGCTTGATGAAGTGCTTTATCTTGGTCATATCATCTCCGCCAAGGGCATCGCTATTAATCCCAGAAGGTGTCCGCAATTGTGAATTGGGAACCTCCTCGAATGTCAAGCAGCTCGCAGATTTTCTTGGTCTTGCAAGCTATTGTCAAGATTCGTTGAGAACTTCTCCAAGATTGCAAAGCCTCTTTCCAACCTTCTCCAGAAGCATGTGAAGTATGTCTGGTCTCCTGAGTGTGACGTTGCTTTCAATACCCTCAAAGAGAAACTCGTCACAGCTCTTGTCTTGACTCCTCCTGATGAATCCCCGCCATTTGAAGTTTTCTGTGATGCTTCTCTTCAAGGTCTCGGTGCTGTGTTAATGCAAGAGAAGAGAGTTGTGGCTTATACCTCTCGCCAGTTGAAGCCCAACGAGAAGAACTACCCCACTCACGATCTTGAGTTGGCGGCAGTTGTCCATGCTTTGATTACGTGGAGACATCTCTTGTTGGGAAGGAAAGTGGACATTTTCACCGATCACAAGAGTCTCAAGTACATTTTCACTCAGCCCAACCTCAACCTCAGCAGACTCGATGGGTGAAATGATTCAAGAGTACAACCCAAGTATTGAATATACTCGGGTAAAGCCAATGCCATTGCAGATGCTTTGAGCAGGAAGGCTTATCGCAATAGATCTAATCCTCAAGCCTTTTCACCGGATCTCTGTGAAGCTTTCCAAGCTGAATCTTCAAGTTGTTCCTCAAGGCTTTCTTGCCAACCTCATAGTCTCTCCTACTTTGGAAGATCAGATTCGTGAGGCTCAACTTCTGGATGCCATGGTGAAAAAGGTGAAACGTGGTATCGACAAGGGCATTTCCAAGTACAAGTGCTTCCACGTTGATGACAAAGACACTCTTCTCTTTGAGGACCGAATTGTGGTTCCTAAGGGTGATCTGAGAAAAGTCATTATGAACGAGGCTCACAATTCGCTTCTATCCATTCATCCTGGAAGTACGAAGATGTACCATGACCTCAAGCAGTCATACTGGTGGACTAGAATGAAGCGAGAAATTGCTCAATTCGTGAATGAGTGTGATGTCTGCAGAAGAGTGAAAGCAGAACACCAAAGACCAGCTGGTCTCCTTCAACCTCTTGCTATTCCAGAGTGGAAGTTTGATCATATTGAAATGGACTTCGTGACTGGTTTTCCTAAGTCCAAGCGTGGAAATGATGCTATCTTCGTTGTCATTGACAAGCTTACTAAAGTGGCTCATTTTCTTCCTATCAAAGAATCCATCACAGCAGCTCGGTTGGCGAGCTATACACCTCCGAGGATTGTCTCTTTGCACGGCATTCCACAAGTGATCTCTTCTGCACTGGCAGCATCTTTACCTCCAAGTTTTGGGATTCTTTTCGAAGGCCATGGGCACCAACATTCGTTTCAAAGACAGCTTTCCATCCTCAAACAAGTGGCCAAGTTGAGCGAGTTAATCAAATCCTTGAAGATATGCTCGGGGCTTGTGTCATTTCCTTCGGTATGAAGTGGGAAGATTGTCTTCCATATGCCGAAGTTCTCCTACAACAACAACTTCCAAGCGAGTTGGGCAAGGCCCCATTCGAAATTCTCTATGGCGAAAGTGCCGTACTCCTCTCAATTGGTGCGAGACAGGTGAACGCCAACTTCTTGGCAATGACTTGATCACGTAGCGGAAGAAATGTGCCAAGTCATTCGTGAGAATCTCAAAGCCGCGTAATCGCGCGGAAGAGCTATTATGATGATAAGCACCGTGATGTGGCTTTTGAAATCGGAGACCATGTCTACCTCCGCGTCTCTCAATGAAAGGCACTCGCCGCTCGGTATCAAAGGGAAGCTTGCACCTAGATACGTGGGTCCTTTCAAGATCATTGGCAAAAGAGGCGATCTCGCCTATCAACTTGAGCTTCCATCCAACTTTGCAAACGTGCACGATGTGTTTCACGTGTCACAGCTTCGCAAGTGCTTCAAGACTCTGAATGCACTATCAACTTCAAGAGATTGACCTTCAAGCAGATCTCTCTTATCATGAGCACCCGCTGCTATTCTTGAAGAAACCGAGCGCAAGACTCGCAACAAGTCAATCAAATTCCTGAAAGTGAAGTGGTCACACCATTCGACCGAGAAGCTACCGGGGCGCGAGGATCACCTCCGTTCGAATATCCGGAGTTCTTTCAGTCCTAGATCTCGGACGAGATCCTCTTGTAGTGGTGGAGTGTTGTAACACCCCGAAGTAACTTTCCATTTTGTAACTCCAACTCTTGCCATTTTCGCATTGATATATGATATTCCTCCGTGGTTGGGTTTTCTTCATTTTGCATTTTGTCTATGTCATGCATTTTTATCATGTCATCATGTGCATCGCATTTGCATACGAAGTTCGCCTCATGATTCGAGCATTTTTCCCGTTGTCCGTTTTGCAATCCGGCACTCCTATCTCCCCGGCGCCCTTTTACGTTTTTCGTGTGTGGGTACTAAACCTTCTCGAAATGGACTGAGGTTTGTCTAGTGGCCTTGGTATACCACCGTAGACCACCGGTCAAGTTTCGATCATTTGGAGCTCGCTTGGTACTCCAACGGTTAACCGTGACTCTCGCAAAGGCCTCTTTTAAGTTGCAGCCCAACACCCCTTCAAAACAGCCCAATAACCCATCTAAGTCACTTCCATGCTCTCCGTCGTTCGATCACGATCGTGGGCGAAAACTACACCTCATTTGGACTCTCCTAGCTCCCTCTATGCCTATTTAAACATCTCCCCGTCCAAATCCCGGTCTTCCTCCCGAAACCCTAGTTTTTCCCCTCGCTGCGGCGACGCGTCCGCCCGGCCGGACACTTCGCCGCGCCGCCCGCAGCTAGTGGGAGGCCGCCACGTGGCTCGCCTCTCACGCACACATGCTGGCCCGCGAGCCCTGGCCGCCCGGCCCGCTCCGTCCCGCCGCCTCTCGCCTTGCCGCTGGCGTGCTCCGCCCGCCCGGCAGCGCGCAAGGCCGCCGCCGCCGCCTCCCGCCTGCCCAAGGCCGCAGCCGCCTTTCCTCCTCGCCCGGCCTCATGAGCTCGCCGGAGGAGCTCGGCCGCCGCCTCCTCCCGGCCGGCCGAACCCGGCCACCTCTCCTCCTCCTCGCCCTTGCTGGCTCCGGCGAGCCGCCGCCGAGCGAGACCGAGCCGCCGTCGCCCGATCCAGATCCGACCTCGGTCGCGCCGCCGTTGACTTCTTCCTCCTCGTTTTTCTTCTAAGTGTTAACTCTGATGATATTTTGTGTCATTTTCTTCATGCTATATCTTTGCATATGTAGATCCACTTTGCGCGTATAATATATCAAAATGTTCGCCTCGAAGAGTAGATCATTTCATTCCATTGCATCATTTTCATTTGAACTCATCTTGATGCCCGAAATGCTGTTGGAAGAGTGCTATGTGATGTTAGTTTCTGTTTCTTAACAGAACTTGCACTTTTGTTATTTTTGCCATGATTATTGTGTGCACCCTATGAAGTTGAGTCCTACATGTGTTTTGAAATATGCCATGCCATCTTTCCAGGGGTGTATGCCATGTATTTTTGTGATCTATGTGGTGACTAGCACAAGCATGCAAATTAGGTGTCCTGATGTTGCTGATTTCAGCCCTGTTTTAGCTGATTTTGATGCCATGTTAACTTGATGATACCGAGAGATCTATGCATATTTTGAGATACTTCAGTAAGGGTGTTTTGCAAAACATGTCTTGCTCTATCCATCCATGCCTTTGTTTGCAATTATGGAGTGCTATAGCTTGAGTCAATCGAGCTCTACTTTTGCTACCAAATGTTTCCTGGCAGATTGTTTACATGTTATGCAATTTTGCCAAGCTTGTTGTGGTTGATCCATGTATGCTATGTTATTGTTCTTGCCATGTATGTCTTCTATGTCATGTCTTCTTGATGTATGTATTCTTAGTTTATCATATAAAGCTCTGTAGTGAGTGCATTGAGCTTGTAAACATGCCTACTTGTTATCAGTTTTTGACATGCCATGTTGCTGATTCTGTTAACGAAACTTTCAATATTGACATGGGTGTTACTATATTTTCTGATCCTTTTTGGCTTATGGTCAGTAAGGGACTTTTGATCTATGATTTGAGTAGATTCATGCCATGCCATGTTTTGCTATTTTAAGTTCCTGTAGCATGTAGTTTTGTTGCTCTGAACATTGCAACCTGATGCTGTTTTTGCCATGTCCAGCCTGATATTTTGTGCACTTTTGCCATGCTTGTTTGAACCTGTTATGATGTGAACTAGCCGGAGCTCAGTGATCATCTTTTGTCGAGCATCTTGTGTAGATCACTGCCATGTGCTTTGTTGACACGTTTGGGTGCAGTAGCTTAATTAATTGTTGCTTGCTAAGTGGCATCATGCCGTTAATGGCAGATTTGCGTCATTCTTGTTTTGCTTGTCATTTGCAAACCGTGCATCCGATTCCGGTGATCTTTATATCGATTTCAACCGAAATCATCTCATCTTTCCAGTGGCATACTTGGTTTGCCAATTTGATGCCTGGTTCATCATTTACCTTCCGGAGCGCACATACGCATTGCATATCACATCCCGCATATCATGTCATGTTTTGCATCATGTTGATTGTGCACTGCACCGTGATTTATTGTGGTTCCTTGTTTGTGTTGTTGCTTTGGGTAGAGTCGGGAGACGAGTACGTGAACGAGGAACCTGTTGAGAACGCTTACGAGGATCAAGCTTTCGACAACTCTGAGAACATTGCAGGCAAGATGACCATACCCTCGAAATCACTTCTATCTTTGCTATGCCTATGCTGCGATGCCTACCACTTGCTATATCATGCCACCCATATTGCCATGTCAGCCCCTAACCATCCTTTCCTAGCAAACCGCTGATTGGCTATGTTACCGCTTTGCTCAGCCCTCTTATAGCGCTGCTAGTTGCGGTGAAGCTGAAGTTTGTTCCTTGTTGAACATGGAGATGTTGTTCCTTTTGGAACATGTTTACTTGTTGGGGATATCACAATATATATCTGCTATAATTAATACATCTATATATTTGGTAAAGGGTGGAAGGCTCGGCCTTATGCCTGGTGTTTTGTTCCACTCTTGCCACCCTAGTTTCCGCCATACGGTGTTATGTTCCTTGATTTTATGCTCCTTACACGGTTGGGTGATTTATGGGACCCCTTGACAGTTCGCTTTGAATAAGACTCCTCCAGCAAGGCCCAACTTTGGTTTTACCATTTGCCACCTAAGCCTTTTCCCCCGGGTTTTCGCGAGCCCGAGGGTCATCTTATTTTAAACCCCGGACCAGTGCTCCTTCGAGTGCTGGCCCAACTGGCGATGTCCGGCGCCCCTCGGCAATCCAGGTCTATGCCAACCCGACGCCTTGCCCATCCGGATGTGCCTCGAGAACGAGATATGTGCAGCTCCTATCGGGATTTGTCGGCACAATCGGGCGGCTTCTTGGTCTTGTTTTATTGCTGTCGAAATGTCTTGTAGTCCGGGATTCCGAGATTGATCGGGTCTTCCGGTAGAAGGAATATCCTTCGTTGACCGTGAGAGCTTATAATGGGCTAAGTTGGGACACCCCGCAGGTAATATCTTTGGAAAGCCGTGCCCGCGGTTATGAGGCAGATGGGAATTTGTTAATGTCGGTTGTAGAAAACCGAAGTTGACCTCAAATAAAATACACATCAATCGCGTGTGTAACCGTGATGGTCTCTTCTCGTGAGTCCGGGAAGTGAACACGGTGTTGGAGTTATGTCCGACGTAAGTAGTTCAGATCACTTCTTGATCGCTACTAGCTTCACGACCGTGCTTTGCTCCTCTTCGCGCTCTTTTGCGATGTAGCCACCATATATGCTAGTCGCTTTGCTCCAGCTCCACTTTACTACTCTGTCCTTCCTATAAGCTTAAATAGTCTTGATCTCACGGGTGTGAGATTGCTGAGTCCCCGTGACTCACAGATACTTCCAAAAAAGTTGCAGGTTCCGACGATGCGGTCAGGTGACTCAGCCGAGCTCAAGTGGGAGTTCGACGAGGAACGTGGTCGTTACTATGTGTCTTTTCCTCGATGATCGATGAGTGGTGCCCAGTTGGGACGATCGGGATCTGTGTAGCATTTGGGGTATCTTCTTTTATTTTGGTTCCGTAGTCGGACCTTGAGTGTACTCTGAATGATGGATGTTTATTTATGTACTTGTGTGAAGTGGCATTTGTAAGCCAACTAGGTATCTCTTTCCTTATTTATTACATGGGTTGTGTGAAGATTACCTCACTTGCGACATTGCTTTCAATGCGGTTATGCCTCTAAGTCGTGCCTCGACACGTGGGAGATATAGCCGCATCGGGGGCGTTACAGAAATACAACAAGGGCAAGAAGAGTGGCAATGGTAAGGGGCAGCAGCAGAATATGGCAGGGAATAATGGCAACGACCAGAGAAATGGTGGTAAGCATAGACACCCCGATGGTAGGTTAGATTTATTAGCTAACACCAATGCTGGGCATAAGAACCAGTACTGCAATGGTAATGGTAAGCCGCCCTTTGGTGGCACAAAGCCTTTTAATCTTGAGGCGACGCTTAATGACCCGCTCCTAAAGCACAGTCTTCCCAACAAGCCATTTACTCATGCCTGGAAGGATTGTTGGGTTATGAGAGAGTCCATGAAGTACAACCTCAATCAGAATCATGGAAATAATAATGGACCGCCCGGCGGGTCAGGATTCGGCTCTCACGGGTCTGGCTTTGGCGGCGATGGCTCAAGTTCTGGTTATCTAGGTCAAGGTAACCAGGGTGGTTATAACGAACAGTTTTGTCAGGGTAACCAGCAGCAAGGAAATCAGTCAGGTTATCAGAGCAATCCAAAGCAGCTCAATAGTGGCCAATATCATGTCTTCACCACAAGTCTTTGTAAACGAGATCAGAAGGTTCACAAGCGTGCTGTCAATACTGTTGAGCCCACAGTGCCACGATACTTATGATGGTCAGAGCATCCGATCACGTGGAGTCGGGAGGATCACATGCCCCGGATTGATAATCCGGGTCATCTGGTGTAGGATCGGAAGTATGTCTAGAGAGGGGGGGGGGTGATTAGACTACTTGACCAAATAAAAATCTAGCCTTTTCCCAATTTAAATCTTGGCAGATTTTAGCAACTTAGCACAAGTCAAGCAATCAACCTACACATGCAATTCTAAGAGTGTAGCAGCGGAAAGTAAAACATTGCATATGAAGGTAAAGGGAAGGGCTTGGAGAAGGCAAAGACAATATAGACACAGAGAGTTTTGGCGTGGTTTCGATAGGTGGTGCTATCGTACGTCCACGTTGATGGAGACTTCAATCCACGAAGGGTAACTGCTGCGCGAGTCCACGGAGGGCTCCACCCATGAAGGGGCCACGAAGAAGCAACCTTGTCTATCCCGCCATGGCCATCGCCCACGAAGGACTTGCCTCACTCAGGTAGATATTCACGAAGTAGGCGACCTCCTTGCCCTTACAAACTCCTTGGTTCAACTCCACAATCTTGTCAGAGGCTCCCAAGTGACACCTAACCAATCTAGGAGACACCACTCTCCAAAAGGTAATAGATGGTGTGATGATGATGAACTCCTTGCTCTTGTGCTTCAAATGATATTCTCCCCAACACTCAACTCTCTCTCACGGATTTGGCTATGGCGGAAAGATGATTTGAGTGGAAAGCAACTTGGGGAAGGGTAGAGATCAAGGTTCTTGTGGTTGGATTGAAATGTCTTGGTCTCAACACATGAGAAGGTGATTCTCTATCAAAAAATGAGTAGTGGAAGTGTAGGCGCGTTCTGATGGCTCTCTCCTAATAGAGAAGGGGGTGGAGGGGTATATATAGCCTCCACACAAAATCCAACCATTACACACATTTGACCCAACTCAGTCAGAACGAATATAAGAACTCGGTGAGACCGATTCAGTTCAAAATGTGAACGTTAGAAATCTTGGTGGGACCGACATGATCAACTCGGTGGGACTGATGTGCTAGGGCTAGGGCAAAACCTCATCTTGGTGAGACCGATTGCATGAACTCGGTGAGACTGATTTCAACAATGAGCTAACAGAGAGTTCGTCAGGCAAACTCGGTGGACCAATCGCTCATTTCAGTGAGACTGAAACATTACGAAGGGGAACAGAGAGTTTGCAATGCAAACTCGGTGGGACCGATCGCTCATTTCAGTGAGACCGAAATGTTACGAAGTGTCGGTGTACAAAGAGGGGCACACTTTTGTACCCCTTTACCTGTGCACGGGCAGTCAGAGCCGCGCCCATGGTCACACCAAGCAGAATAGGGGAGGTGAGCCAAGCTAAGACCGAAGCCCAAGATAATCAGAGCAACGCCAAGGCCGAGACCACAAGGAGCAGAGGGACAAAGCAGGCTCCCCCGGCAAGACCCTTGCCGGAGCAGCCTCAGTAGCCCCGGCGAGACCCTTGCTGGGGCAGCTCGCCCCACACCAACAGAGTGAGCCACCCTTGAGCCCACGGTCCCCAACACCATCATCCACGTGAGGCCAGGGCTCGGGAAGGCACCTCTGTGGTGGCCTGCAGATCTTTGTGAAGACATATTCAAGATCAGATGAGGATTAGAAGACGACGATCCTCGGCAAGATCCTTGCCGAGGAAGGCCACCAGACCTCCGGCAAGGCCCTTGCCGGGACGACAGCGCGCCAGGGCAAGACCCTTGCCAGACCACACAGCAAGACCCTTGCCGGGCCGCCCAGCAAGGCCCTCACCAAGGACGCCAGCAGGGCCACCGCCAGGCCCACGCCAACCAAGCTTCCACAGCCGTTCACATGCAGCTGCTAGCCCAACCAGCTGGGCGGGCACCTGCATGGCAACATGCAGCCCCTGGGCCAACTCATCGAGCGCCTGGGTGGCGGCATGCAGATCTTGATGAAGGCACGACCACCGCGCCACCTCAGCCGCCTGCCTGCCTACATGGCGCCGCACGCATCACTAGCCAAGGTGCGTGTCGAAGCAAGGAGGAGTAGCGACGGACGGGACGGGCCTCGCCCCCATACCCGATAAGGCAGGCGGACACCTAAGCTACACATTAAATGCGTCTTGTCCTGTAATACGAGCGATAAGTGATAACCCACAAGTATAGGGGATCGCAACAGTTTTCGAGGGTAGAGTATTCAACCCAAATTTATTGATTCGACAGAAGGGGAGCCAAAGAATATTCTCAAGTATTAGCAGTTGAGTTGTCAATTCAACCACACCTGGATAACTTAATATCTGCAGCAGAGTATTTAGTAGCAAAGTAGTATGATAGTAGTGGTAACGGTAACAAAAGTAATATTTTTGGTGTTTTGTAGTGATTGTAACAGTAACAACGGAAAAGTAAATAAGCGAAGAACAGTATGTGAAAAGCTCGTAGGCATTGGATCGGTGTTGGAGAATTATGCCGGATGCGGTTCATCATGTAACAATCATAACATAGGGTGACATAGAACTAGCTCCAATTCATCAATGTAATGTAGTCATGTATTCCGAATATAGTCATACATGCTTATGGAAAAGAACTTACATGATAGATCTCATCCAACCCATCACCTTCCAGCAAGCCTACGATGGAATTACTCACGCACGGCGGTGAGCATCATGAAATTGGTGATGGAGGATGGTTGTTGAAGACGACGGCGATGAATCCCCCTCTCCGGAACCCCGAACGGACTCCAGATCAGCCCTCCCGAGAGGTTTTAGGGTTTGGCGGCGGCTCCGTATCGTAAAACGCGATGAATCCTTCTCTTTGATTTTTTTCTCCCCGAAAGTGAATATATGGAGTTGGAGTTGAGGTCGGTGAAGCGTCAGGGGGCCCACAAGGTAGGCGGCACGCCCCCACCCTCGTGGACAGGGTGTGGGCCCCTGACGTTTATTTCCTTCCAGTATTTTTCTTATTTTCCAAATAGATGTTCCGTGGAGTTTCAGGTCATTCTGAGAACTTTTGTTTCTGCACATAAATAACACCATGGAAAGTATGCTGAAAACAGCGTCAGTCCGGGTTAGTTCCATTCAAATCATGCAAGTTAGAGTCCAAAACAAGGGAAAAAGTGTTTGGAAAAGTAGATATGACGGAGACATATCAACTCCCCCAAGCTTAAACCTTTGCTTGTCCTCAATTAATTTAGTTGACAAACTGAAAGTGATAAAGAAAAACTTTTACAAACTCTGTTTGCTCTTGTTGTTGTAAATATGTAAAGCCGGCATCCAAGTTTTCAGCAAAGATTATGATTAACCATATTCACAATAACACTTAGGTCTCATGTTTACTCATATCAATGGCATAATCAACTAGCGAGCAATAATAATAAATCTCGGATGACAACACTTTCTCAAAACAATCATGATATGATATAACAAGATGGTATCTCGCTAGCCCTTTCTGAGACCGCAAAGCATAAATGCAGAGCACCTTTAAAGATCAAGGACTGACTAAAAATTGTAATTCATGGTAAAAGAGATCCAGTCATAGTCATACCCAATATAAATTCTTGGTAAAAGAGATCAAGGACTGACTAAACATTGTAATTCAGGGTAAAAGAGATCAAGGACTGACTAAACATTGTAATTCATGGTAAAAGAGATCCAGTCATAGGCAAATGACAGCTGCGCTCTCCAGCTAGTGCTCTTTAATAAGAGGGTGATGACTCAACATAAAATTAAATAGATAGGCCCTTCGTAGAGGGAAGCAGGGATTTGTAGAGGTGCCAGAGCTCGGTTTTGAAATAGAGATAAATAATATTTTGAGCGGCATACTTTCATTGTCAACATAACAACCAAGAGATGGCGATATCTTCCATGCTACACACATTATAGGCGGTTCCCAAACAGAATGGTAAAGTTTATACTCCCGCTCCACCAACAAGCATCAATCCATGGCTTGCTCGAAACAACGAGTGCCTCCAACTAGCAACAGTCCCAGGGGGAGTTTTGTTTGCAACTATTTTGATTTAGTTTGCATAAAGCATGCGACTGGGCATCCCGGTGACCAGCCATTTTCTTGTGAATGAGGAGCGGAGTCCACTCCTCTTGAGAATAACCCGCCTAGCATGGAAGATAAGGGCAACCCTAGTTGATACATGAACTATTCGAGCATACGAAGCATAATGTTTATTTGAAGGTTTAGAGTTTGGCACATACAAATTTACTTGGAACGACAGGTATATACCGCATATAGGAATGTATAGTGGACTCATATGGAATAACTTCGGGGTTTAAGGGATTGGATGCACAAGCAGTTTTCCCGCTTAGTACAAGTGAAGGCTAGCAAAAGACTGGGAAGCGACCAATTAGAGAGCGACAACAGTCATGAACATGCATTAAAATTAATAAACATTGATTACAAGCATAAGTAGGATATAATCTACCATGAACATAAATATCATGAAGGCTATGTTGATTTGTTTCAATTACATGTGTGAACATGTGACAAGTCGAGTCACTTAAATCATTCAAAGGAGGATACCACCCCACTATACCACATCACAACAATTTTAATAGCATGTTGGCACACAAGGTAAACCATTATAACTCATAGCTAATCAAACATGGCACGAGCAACTACAATCTCTAATTGTCATTGCAAACATGTTTATTCATAATAAGCTGAATCAGGAACAATAAACTAATCATATTTAAAAAAAACAAGAGAGGTCGACTTCATACCAGCTTTTCTCATCTCAGCCAGTCCATCATATATCGTCATAATTGCCTTTCACTTGCACGACCGAACGATGTGAATAATAATAAGAGTGCATGTGCATTGGACTAAGCTGGAATCTGCGAGCATTCAATAAACAGGAGAAGACAAGGCAATATGGGCTCTTGGTTAAATCAACAATAATGCATATAAGAGCCACTTCAACAATTTAATCATGGTCTTCTCCTATCGACCCCCAAAGAAAAGAAAAGAAATAAAACTATTTACACGGGAAAGCTCCCAACAAGCAAAAAGAAGAACATGAAATATTTTTGGGTTTTCTTTTTAATTATTACTACTAAAAGTTACTACTATTTTTTTTGGTTTTTCTTAAAGTTTATCAAACACACAAGAAGAAAGCAGGAAAAAGAAAATAAACTAGCATGGATGTTACAGTGAAAGAGTATGAGCATCGACATCTAGCAATGAGTGTGTGAACATAAATGTAATGTCGGTGGGAAATACATACTCCCCCAAGCTTAGGCTTTTGGCCTAAGTTGGTTCATTGCCACGGATGGCCTGGCGGATACCTGTAGTTGCAGCCGGGGTCGTACTGAGATGAAGAAGACTCTGATTGGCACTGGCTGGCAGTCATCTCCGGATCCCAAAAGTAATCAGACTGTCGTGGAGGCTCAAATTGTGGTTCCGGCTCAGGGGCTGGTGTAGGGTTCCGGTAGGTGTGAATGGCCTCCCACGGAAAAAGATATGGACTTGTAGATAAATTAAACAAGGAGGGAGCAGGCAAGGTAATAGTCTCAGGGTGATGTTTATCAAAGAAAAATTTGTATTTAAGCTCCCCTTCCCTATTCTTAACAATGAAATCATGCGCTACCATACTCTTATAATCTAAATAAGCCTTGGGCAGCAATTTTTCTTCTTTCTCATAGTGCCTAATAGGTATGTTATAATGTGCAGCAAGGCGTGAAGCATAAATACCTCCAAAGATGGGGCCCTTTGTACGGTTCAAACTTAACCGTTTAGCAATAATTCCACCCATACTAACAGTGTTATCACGGAATAAACCATGGAACAAGATGATAATATCAGGAACACTAAGGTTTCCACAGTTTCCGCGACCAATTAAGCAACGACTAGCAAATATGGAAAAGTAGCGTAAATCATGAAAATGTATGCTAGTGATTCTTACATCGGAAACCTTCCTAGTTTCCCCTACAGTAATAGTGTCAATAAACCCATCCACATCT
Source organism: Aegilops longissima (assembly GCA_021605205.1). Classification (NCBI taxonomy): domain Eukaryota; kingdom Viridiplantae; phylum Streptophyta; class Magnoliopsida; order Poales; family Poaceae; genus Aegilops; species Aegilops longissima. Next base: position 472,158,803 of record CM038682.1, read on the forward strand.
TTACGATGTGGTTCATCTAAGGTACCCTTGAAGGGTATTTTGCAAACCTTGCAAAATTCATCTAGTGGCATCTTCTTAACAACATCATATACATGAAACTCTACTGAAGGAGGTGTTTCCTTAGGAAAATAGTAGAAGTTTTGCACAAAAGTATTGGTGAGTAAGAGATACTGATGACGTTGGTCGCGGAGGAAGTCGGTTAGGCCAGCATTCTCAGCGAATGAATAGAAATCATCGTAAATCCCGGCTTCTCTCAAGAAATCATCGGAAGGCCATTCACACGGCCGAACCTCCGCGGTGCGAGGCAAATTATATTTGGGCCTCTATGCTTCTTCACTTTGCTTTTCCTTCGAGCTTCGGCTCGATGAGCCCCTCAAAAATCTCTTCATTATTTTCTTAAAATTTCTGAAATTTTTAGTAACTTCAAACAAAAGTGAACCAAGCTCAACGAAATTGATAGCAACTACTCCTACAAGTGCCTAGAGCCTATATCATGCATTATAACTACTTGGAACCATATAAATTTGACATGCAAGCTCAAGAACATGGTCACCTAGGCAGCACAAATTTGCAATGAATAAAGCACTAGAACAAAAACTAATTGGACCAATGGAGGAGTCACATACCAAGGAACAATCCCCCAAGTAGTTTTGTGAGAGGTGCTTTGAGCAAGGAGATCAAAAATCGCAGCAAAATGAGCTAGAACTCGTGCTTGAGCTGGATGGTGATTTCTTTGGGAGGAAGAAGAAGTGTGTGGGTGCAGGAATAAGTGGAGGGGGCCCACCATGGGCCCACGAGGCAGGGGGCGCACCCAGGGGGTAGGGCATGCCCTCCACCCTCGTGGCCAGGTGCTTGCCCCTCCTACTGTGTTCTCAGTGCCAGATATTCTCAAATATTCTAGAAAAAATCATATTCCATTTTCAGGGCATTTTGAGAACTTTTATTTTCGGGGTATTTTTATATTGCACGGATAAATCAGAAAACAGACAGAAAAATACTATTTTCACTTTATTTCAACTAAATAACAGAAAGTAGAAAGAGGGTATAGAAGGTTGTGCCTTCTAGTTTCATCCATCTCATGCTCATCAAAAGGAATCCACTAACAAGGTTGATCAAGTCTTGTTAACAAACTCATTCCGAATAACATGGAACCGGAAAAATTTCGAATAACACTATGTTACCTCAACGGGGATATGCACATAACCAATAATAAGAATATCATATTTCTTCTTGACAGTAGGAAGAGGAAATTCAAAACCTCCAAAAATAATCGATGGAATTTTTCCAATAGAATTGATACTGTGGACTTGAGGTTGTTTCCTCAGAAAGTGTACCGTATGCTCATTACCATTAACATGAAAAGTGACCTTGCCTTTGTTGCAATCAATAAAAGCCCCTGCAGTATTCAAAAAGGGTCTTCCAAGAATAATAGACATACTATCGTCCTCGGGAATATCAAGAATAGCAAAGTCCGTTAAAATAGTAACATTTGCAACCACAACAGGCACATCCTCACAAATACCGACAGGTATAGCAATTGATTTATCAGCCATTTGCAAAGATATTTCAGTAGGTGTCAACTTATTCAAATCAAGTCTACGATATAAATAGAGAGGCATAACACTAACACCGGCTCTAAGATCACATAAAGCGGTTTTAACATAGTTTCTTTTAATGGAGCATGGTATAGTTGGTACTCCTGGATCTCCTAGTTTCTTTGGTATTCCACCCTTAAAAGTATAATTAGCAAGAATGGTGGAAATCTCAGCTTCCGGTATCTTTCTATTATTAGTAACAATATCTTTCATATACTTAGCATAAGGATTCATTTTGAGCATATCAGTCAATCGCATACGCAAAAAGATAGGTCTAATCATTTCAGCAAAGCGCTCAAAATCCCCATCATCCTTTTTCTTGGATGGTTTTGGAGGAAAAGGCATGGGTTTCTGAACCCAAGGTTCCCTTTCTTTACCATGTTTTGTAGCAACAAAGTCTCTCTTATCATAATGTTGATTCTTTGATTGTGGGTTATCAAGATCAACAACAGGTTCAATTTCTATATCATTATCATTACTAGGTTGAGCATCATCATTAATATTTTCATTAGGTTCATCATTACCAGATTGTGTTTCAGCATCAGAAATAGAGATATCATCAGAAATAGGTTCACTAGAAGTATGCAAAGTCCTACCATTTTTCTTTTTCTTGTTTTTAGAAGGACTAGGTGCATCAATATTATTTCTCTGAGAATCTTGCTCAATTCTCTTAGGGTGGCCTTCAGGATACAAAGGTTCCTGAGTCATTTTACCAGTTCTAGTAGCCACTCTAAAAGCATAATCATTTTTCTTACTATTTAATTGAGCCTTAAGTACTTGTTCTACTTGAGTGGTAACCATAGAAGCATGTTTAGTAATGAGTTTAAGTTCACCTTTAACTCTAGACATATAATCACCCAAGTGTTCAATCATATAAGCATTTTGTTTTAATTGTCTACCAAAATAAGCATTGAAATATTCTTGCCTAAATATAAAGTTATCAAACTCATCCAACAATTGGCTAGCAATTTTAGTAGGAGGGATTTCAGCTTTATCATATCTATAGAGAGAATTTACCTTTACTACCTGTGTAGTGTTATCAAGACCATGAGTTTCTTCAATAGGTAATGGACTAAGATCATATGTTTCTTCAACAGGCGTGTCGATGTACAAAGAAAGGGGCACACTTTTGTACCCCTTTACCTGTGCACGGGCAGTCAGAGCCGCGCCCATGACCACACCAAGCAGAGCAGGGGAGGTGAGCCAAGGTAAGACCAAAGCCCAAGATAATCAGAGCAACGCCAAGGCCAAGACCACATAGAGCGGAGGGACGAAGCAGGTTCCCCCGGCAAGACCCTTGCCAGGGCAACCTCAGCGGCCCCGGCAAGATCCTTGCCGGGACAGCTCGCCCCACACCAACAGAGCGAGCCACCCTTGAGCCCATGGCCGCCAAACACCGTCATCAACGTGGGGCCATGGCTCGGGAAGGCACCTCTGTGGTGGCATGCAGATCTTTGTGAAGACATATTCAAGATCAGATAAGGATTAGAATACGACGATCCTCGGCAAGGACTACCAGACCCCCGGCAAGACCCTTGCCGAGGACGACAGCACGCCACGGCAAGACCCTTGTCGGGCCACCCGGCAAGGGCCTCACCAAGGACGCCGGCGGGACCACCGCCAGGCCCGCGACAACCAAGCTTCCACCTCCGTTCCCATACAGCTACCAGCCCAACCAGCTGGGCGGGCACCTGCGTGGCAACATGCAGCTCCCAGGCCAACTAATCAAGCGCCTGCGTGGCGGCATGCAGATCTTCGTGAAGTGTCCACCACTGTGCCATCTCAGCTGCGTGCCTGCCTACATGGCACCGCACGCATCACTGGCCGGGGCGCGTGTGGAAACGAGGAGGAGCGGCGACGGACGGGACGGGCCTCGCCCCGTCCCCGATAAATCAAGGGGACACCTAAGCGACGCATTAAATGCATCTTGTCCTATAATACGAGGGATAACCTCGCGACACTGTACACCTTTCCACCTCCTGTGTGCCACTGTGGCAACCCCTTTTTCCTATAAAAGGATGCCCGAGGCGACCAGGAGAAGGATTCGGCTCTTTCGAACCACACGCTTACCACAGCTAGTTCGAGAGCTCAGGAACTCCCAGAAATACAACCACCAAATCAGGACTAGGGTTCTATGCAGCCCCGCGGCCCGAACCTGGGTAAACGATCCTTGTGTTGTCTACTAGCCCTGCTCTCCTCGTAACCGTGCAACCCGGCAACCGTAGTAGGGATTCTCGTGATCACATAGGTGTCGTTCCACACCGACATCTTTGGCGCGCCAGGTAGGGGGCGCAATTGTGAGAATCTGGTCTGGTAGTTAGCCTAGCAGTTCTTCGTCGCCATGGCCCCTAAGAATAAGACGGCCACGCGATCGGCTCGTTGGGAGCCGAATGGCTCGTGCCGATGCGGATGAGCAGCGGACAGGTCGCGGACAAGACCGGCCGCATGCTCATGAAAGCACCAACATCGCCAGCAATGGAACTGGCGAGCTGTGTCTTTCGTGCGGATCCAAAGACGGAGCTGGGCCCCCCACAGGCGGCGCGGGGCCTTCCGGGGGTGTCGTTGTGCCAACTCCGGGCGGTGCAGCGACCTCCAGGACGCATACACCAACGACCACCGCGCGCTCTTCCCAAGGTGTGCGCGCTGAACAGCGTCACCACGTTGATGACCCTGGGCACCGCCATGGGAAGAGCCCTATGCGTCGTCAGCGAGATGAAGGGGTTCAGCACGCTCACCAAAGCACTGGTGAAAATGACACGCAACCGCTGGGTCGTGACGGAGCTCCTTCTAACATACTTAGAAGTCGATGCGCGCCGCAATCCACGCAGCTGTCGCCCCCGCCTACGCTAGCGGAAGCTTTGGCGCGCGCACAGCTACTCCTCGACTTCCCTCCTGCTGTGGAGAAGCTCGATGAGTGGAGGGCCACCATCCGGAGCCTCGTCGCCGTCGCAAACAAAGACAATCCGCGACCAGTGGGGCCCTCAGGTCGGCGCTCCACCGAGCCACCACATGCTGGCGCTGGGCGGACCGGGGGAGCTGCGGCGACGGTGCACTCTCCTCCTCCTCGCCAGCCACCGCAGACGTCAGCCCGTCGCGACGATGCTTGTGATAACATCTCCATAGCGTCATCCGACCCGCGGACCCTCCGCGACCAGCGCCAGGTCCTTCGGGAGCGAGCTCGCGAAGACACTCGAACCACCGTCGAGCGCCGGCGCGAAACGCGCCGCCAGTCGGACAAGCGGGCGAGACCCGCTCTGGACCACCCGGCACCTGGGGGCCCCGGTGGCCTACCTTACGAGGTGGGCTGCCCGACTTTTACCCGTGAGCTGTGGCAGTTCTAGTGGCCATCCCACCGCACATTCAAGCCCGACGTCGGCGAGAAGTACACCGGCAAGACCCATCCGTCCGAGTTCCGCAGCATCTACGCCATCATGATGCAGGCCGCTGGGGCTCGCGATGACAAGGTGCTTGCCAACTATTTCCCACTGGAGCTCAAGCCCAATGTGATGTCTTGGTTGATGCACTTGCCCGTGGATTCCATTTCTTCTTGGTCAGATCTGTGCCATGAGTTCAATGGCGCCTTCACAGGAGGCCACCAAGCTCATGGCTAGGCCAGTGATCTGCATATCATTCCCCAGAAGGAAGGGGAGACCCTGCGCAAGTAAATCCAGAGATTCAGCCGGGTGCAGTACAACATCCCCGACGTTCATCCCGCCGCTGTTATTAGCGTGTTCCACCAGAACGTGCGCAATCGCAAGATGCGCGAGGAGCTGGCGATGACCAAGGTTAAGGATGTGGCCGAGCTCTACCTTCTGGCGATAGGTGCGCCCGGGGTGAAGAGGGAAGGAAGTACCCCGTCGAAGACGCCGGTGCGGAAACCGGCTCTACCGATGAAGACGCCGCCACCCCGACGAAGAAAAGCCGGTGTCGCAACAGGAAACGTAAAGGCATGGCCATGCTTGCCGTTGAGGTATCTGACGATGCCGGTGCCGGCAAGAAGGTCAAGGCAGATGCCCCCGGCAAGGAGATTGCCGGGTGTGCCGCCTGCCGGGCCTTGGAGGGTACCGACAAGCCAGGAAGCTCCAGCAAGCAATACTGCAAGATCCACCGCACCAAGGGCCATGACCTCCAGAACTGCCGACAAGTCAAGCTGCTTGCTGAGAAGCAAAAGGCTGAGTACGAAAGGCGGGACAAGGAGAAAGACAAGGACGGTGCTGGGGGATCCGGCAAGAAGCGCGGCGGCCAAGGAGGCCGCCCTTGCAAGGATAACCAGCAAGAGAGGCCCGCCCGGGCCGCGACAAGAAACAAGAAGACGACGATCACGACGAGTCTGGTGAGCAAGGGTTCCAAAAGGCTACGGAGGCCTAGTGCGTCAATGGCGGCGCATCACTGCATACCTCTCACCGCCAGCTCAAGCAGTGGGCGCGTGAGATTACAGCAGTAGAGCCTTCGTTCAACGCTCAGAAGCCGCTAAAGTAGTCCAACACGCCCCTTATCTTTGACACCGAGGACCACCCTGACCGCACTACCGCGGACGGGTGTTTGCCATTGTTGGTCTCGCCAACGATACACAACCTCAGGGTGAACAAGATGTTGGTTGACGGTGGGGCCTGCCTGAACCTGATCTCGCCCGTCATGGTCAAAAGGTTGCAAATCCCTGATGGAGACCTCGAGGAAACGGGCACGTTTCAAGGGGTCAATCCAGGGAGGAGCCAGCCGAAGGGAATGGTCACACTGCCCGTAACATTTGGAGGAGAGTTGAACTACATGACGGAGAGGATCGTCTTCGACGTCGCCGAGATCCCCCTGCCCTAAACGGGATCCTTGGCCGCCCGGCACTAGCCAAGTTCATGGCGGCGTCACACTACCCCTACAAAATGCTAAAGATGCCCGAGCCGTTGACCATCATCTCCGTCCCCTCCAACAAGAAGGACGCGGTGATCTGCGCCGACCAACTCTACCGGGAAGCAGTTGCAGCAGCTGCCGTCAAGGCACCTGCTCCTGCCGCTGAAGGCCCGGGAGGCAAGAAGGAGCCCGGCAAGAGCTCTCGCACCCACTCCGGCAAGCGCACCTCCTCGGAGTGTTGTGCTACCGCTGAGGACACGCCAGAGAGCTCTACCGACAAGAGCAAGAGATGCAAAGCCGAGCCGCCATAGACCAAGGAGGTGCCCGTCGGGGAGGATGGCACGAGAGGGGCCTTCATCATAGGCTCCACCCTCGACAGCAAATAGGAAGGCGCGCACGTCACTTTCCTGTGGGCAAATGTCGACGTGTTTGCATGGCAAGCGTCCGACATCCTCGTTGTTCCCAGGGAGGTGATTGAGCACCACCTAGCTATCTGCCCCCACGCGCGGCCCGTCAAGCAGAAGGTCAGAAAGCAAGCTATGGAAAGGCAGGAGTTCGTCATGGAGGAGATTAGGAAGTTGCAAGCGGCAAGTTTGGTGAGAGGGGTGCTCCACCCGACGTGGTTGGCCAATCCGGTAGTGGTGCGCAAGGCGAATGGGAAGTGGAGGCTGTGTATTGATTACATAGATATTAATAAGGCTTGTCCTAAGGACCCCTTACCATTGTCGCGCATCGACCAGATTGTTGACTCCACAGCCAGGTGTGATCTATTATCATTCCTCGATGCCTACTAAGGCTACCACCAAATCTCCATGACAAGAGAGGATGAAGAGAAGACAACATTCATCACCCCATGTGGTACGTATTGCCTTTTATGGATGCCTTTCGGGTTCAAGAGTGCTGGCTCAAAGTTTGCAAGAGCAGTGCAAATTGGTTTTGGACCTCAGCTCCATAGAAATATGGAGGCCTACATGGATGACATAGTGGTCAAAACCAAGGACGGGCCAACTCCTGTGCAAGATCTGGAATAGACATTTGCTAACCTGCGCAAGATCAACGTCAAGCTCAACCCTGAGAAGTGTGTCTTCGGCGTCCCATCCGGCGAGCTTCTCGGATTCTGTGTGTCGCAACGCGGGATCGAGGCAAACTGAGACAAGATCAAGGCTATTGAGCAGATCGAGGCGCCCAGGCGGATCAAGGATGTGCGTCGGCTCACCGGCTGCGTTGCCGCCATGAGCCGATTCATCTCCAAGTCCGCCGAGCGCACCCTTCCCTCCTTCAAAATCTTGAAGAAGGCAGGCCCAATAGAGTGGACCCCAGAAGTCGAGGCGGCACCGCAGGATCTGCAGAAATACCTTTCCTCCATGCCAATACTGGTTGCTCCTAAACCACAAGAGCCGTTGCTGCTGTATCTGGCGGCAACGAATCAAGTGGTCAGCGCCGCACTGGTGGCATAGAGGGAAGTCGACGAGGAGGCAGCAATGGCGGCAGAACCATCGGATGGCAAGCCAAAGATTCCCCCGGCAGGGCCTGGTACCGATAAGGCACGGCCCCCGGTAGAGTCTGGTGCCACCAAGGCAATGCCCGCGCAGTCGAGTGAAGTGGTGCCAAAGAAGAAGATGATGCAGCACCCGGTTTAGTTTGTCAGCTCCCTCTTGCAGGGGGCTAGGTCGAGGTATTCCGGCGTGCAAAAATTGCTCTTCGACCTCCTTATGGCCTCGAGGAAGCTGCGTCACTACTTCCAGGCCCACGAGATCACTGTCGTCACCCACCTCCCGTTGCAACGGATACTGCACAACCCGGACGCAACCGGAAGGATTGTGGAATGGGCCTTGGAGCTGTGAAGCTTCAGTTTAAAATTTGAAAGTACCTCGACAATTCAGAGCAGAGTCTTGGCGGAGTTCATCGCAGAATGGACCTCGACGCATGACGAGGAAATCCAGGAGACCACTCTCCCCGGCAAGGAAGCAGACCGCGACTGGATCATGTACTTTGATGGGGCATTCTTACTGCAAGGCGCCGGTGCCAGTGTGCTGCTCGTCGCGCCCACCGGAGAACACCTCAAGTACATGATCCAGATGCACTTCCCCAGGGAGATGTCCACCAACAACACCGCTGAATACGAGGGATTGCTTGCCGGTCTCAGGATCACGACAGACCTCGGGGTTAAGAAGCTCATCATCACGGGTGACTCGCAGCTCGTTGTCAGGCAGGTCAACAAGGATTATCAGAGCCCATTGATGGAAGCTTAGGTAGATGAGGTGAGGAAGCTGGAGGAACGCTTTGACGGTATCCAGGCGGAGCATGTCCCCCGAGCGGAGAACGACATCGCCGATTACCTGTCAAAGCATGCCCCATTCAAGCTACCTGTGGAACCAGGTACCTTTTTGCTCCGGTTAACTCAACTATTCGTCGAACCATCAGCGGGGCAGAGCAAGCGGAGAAAATCAGGCCCCGGCAAGTACTTTCCTACCGAGCCTCCTGGGGCTGCCGGCAAGGGTGTTGTCGCGGACGTTGAGCCTGTCCAAGAGCAACTCGCTCCGACAGGGCGTCAAGCCCTGGCCGTAGAGACAGCCGCTACCATGGCAGAATAAATGCCTTTGGTCATTGCCGTCGAGCCCCAGGCTCCGGCATGGGCACAGCATACCGTCCAATTCCTCCAAACAGGGGAGCTTCCTAAGGAGCAGGAAGAAGCAGAGAAAGTAGCACGTCGGTCCGCCCTGTACCAGTTCATCGATGACGTCCTGTACAGGAGAAGGCCGAACGGTGTGAAACTCAAGTGCATCCCCCAGGAGGAAGGACTGGAGCTGTTGGCGGAGATACATGGAGGGGTATGTGGCTCCCACATAGGGTCGAGGACCCTTGCTGGGAAGGTGTTTCGACAAGGTTTCTTCTCGCCCACCGCCCTCCAGGATGCGATGGCACTAGTAACCAAGTGTGAAGCGCAAGGCCCATTCAAAGAAGCTTCATCAATCAGCCCAAGCCCTTCAAAAATCCTCTCTCCTGGCCATTCTCGATCCGGGGCTCGATATATTGGGCCCTTTTCCCCGTTGTCGGGGCTTTGAGTATCTTGATACGCTGTAATCGACAAGTTCACAAAGTGGTCGGAGGTGGAATCAGTGAGGAAGGTGACTGATCAGTCATCCGTCAAGTTCTTCAAAGGACTGGTCTGCCGTTTTGGTGTGCCAAACAGAGTCATCACCGACAACGTCACACAGTTCACAAGCCACACCTTCATACAGTACATCCAAGACCTTAGCAGCAAGGTCTGCTCTGCTTCGATGGCACATCCACGGAGCAACCGCCAAAAGGAAAGGGCAAATGCTGAAGTATTGCGAGGCTTGAGAACGAAGACCTTTGACAAGCTGCACAAGAGTGGAAGGCGCTGGATTGATGAGTTGCCGACGGTTCTTTGGTCGATCAGGACGACACCAAATCGAGCCACCAGCCAGACACCTTTTCCCCTGGTATACGGGGCAGAAGCAGTTCTCCCACGGAACTCATATACGGGTCACCTCGAGTGCTCACTTATGATGAGCTTGAGAAAGAGCCGTTGCGCCAAGATGATGCGACGCTCCTTGAGGAAGATCGTCTTCGGGCGGATGTGAGAGTGGCACGCTACCAGCAAGCCTTGCGCCGCTACCATAGCCGCAAGGTTCATGCCCGAAGCTTTGAGGAAGGCGACCTTGTTCTTCGGCGCGTTTAGTCGGCCAAGAATTCCAACAAGTTGACGCTGAAGTGGGAGGGCCCGTATCGGGTAACGCGAGTCACCAGGGCTGGCGCAATCTGCCTGGAGACCGAGGATGCCATACCAGTGAGCAACTCCTGGAACATCGAGCATCTTCGCAAGTTTTACCCATAAGGCGTGACTTGCCGGGCCTCCCGGCAAGCCACCTTTTGTACAAGCTTTGCCGGCAAGGCATGTGACCCTTTGTGCAAAGCCAAGCGCAGACACTGAGCATAAATAAATGAAGTGCTGGTGCCCTAAGTTATAGCATGCATGCTAGGTCGAGTCTCGTCCTTGGTTAGTGTTGATAGTGCTTAGCAGAGACTAACCCCTAGCCTAGAGGTCGAGCGCGTGTCTATCTGTTCCTTTTCTGTGCTCCTTTGGTTCGTAGGGCACATGAGCATTTCTGCTGAGCTACTCAGAAAGAAGGAAACAGACCGGCGCCCCAACCCAGGCAAACCAGAGTTGCCGGGGGCTGCAAGCACAAGGATCCAACCGCGGCAAGATGAGATTGCCAGGGGCTGCAGATCCAGATAAGTCTTTTATCCTCTGTCATGCATTTCGGAACCGGACTGGGGTATGTGACACCTCGTTTTTATCTCTAGCTGCCGTGCTCCCCTTTTCCCTATACCTAAGGATTATTACCTGGGTCTGGATTTGGTCGTAGCTGCGGCGGCAAGGAGGTGGGACGAGGAGCCTGAAGCCCACTTCATCCCTGCCTCCGCCGAGAGCGTGAGAACGGTCGAGTGGAGTGGGGGGACGGCAAGGCCTGTTGCCGGGCGAAAAACGTTTATCTTAAACAATAACATGGATTCAATCCTTGTCGCGGGAATTACCCGCGAAAGAAAAACCTGGCAAGCATCCCTTTTTCATTAAAAAACATCCCATACAGGTACAGTTCATGCGAGATGAAAAACATGAGCAAGGGGATTACAAGTTTTGAATTTAACAAAGGCCCGCAGGCTTACAAACTAAAAAAGAGATAAGATTCCTGTAATCCCTTTCTTGTCCCTCTCCTCAGGAGGCAGGTCAAGGAGGCGAAAGGGCAAAAGGGGCGCCTAGGCGAGCTACGAGCAGCAGAAACCACCAAGAGAACACCTCGGTGGCCGCCCACAGGCGGGCCGGTAATGACGGTACCGGGAAAGGAGCTGGAAGACGAGGCGGCAGGACCGGCAATACGCGATGAAGGCGTCGGTGCCCGTGTACTCCGAGTTGACGGCCTTGCTACCCGCCCTCTTCCTCTTCCGCAGCCTCCCAATGCCAACCGCCCAAGGAGACGGCCCCGAGAAGTTCAATGAGCTGGCCCCGCCCCCGGAAAACTTCTGCAGGAGGAGCGGCCAGGTGCAGATGATGCTGCTGCCGCACCCGGCCAGGCGCGGGGCGTCCGACGCCTAGTCGGACTCGTCACCGCTATCCGGCCCACTGTCCTCCTCATCACTTTCGCTCGAGGAAGAGCTTCCATCGTCAGAATCTCCATCGGAGGAGCTCTCCACGCAGCACTTCAGGCGAGTCCCGAACTCTCCGAAGACCTTGACGGAGAGTAGGCCGTCCTCCATTAATTTGAAGTAGAGGACGAGCCCCGCCGACAAGCTGTGGATGCAAGCGAACGTCTTCCACCCACGACGGAGGTACATGACTCGAGGAGCCGGAAGTCGACGTTGACCTGCGTGCCCCCGTTCCCGCAACCCCTCATGTGCAATCTGAGGGATTGGGGCCGGTCATGCTCCATCTCAAGAGCAAACGGGGCGGGAAGACAAAGACGGCGACGCGGAGGTCGGCGCACCCTGATGAAGAACTCGCGGGGCTGGTCTCCAACATGGCCTTCCATCGGGAAAGGCTTCATTGGCGGGGCGGCCGACGCCGCCGCTGGCCCACCTCTTCCCGAGCAACGTGACCTCTGCCTGCCTCGCCCACGGCCACGCCTGGCCCCCTTTCCTCAAGCGGCCGGGCTCCACCACCGCAGGCTCAGGAGGAGGAGAGAAGCGTTATCGAGCAGCGACCCTCGCCGCCACCGTCGAAGGACCAGGATTCCCTTTCTCCATGGCGAGTGAAAGGAAGAAGCAGAAGCAAGAGGAAATAGATGACAAAAGAGTGCAGGACGCCATCCCCCCTTCCCCCTCCTTATAAAGGAGCGGGGTCGGGGCTCGGCCGCCCCGTTTGGCCAATCCAGCCACCACAGGCGCGCGGAATCGGGACCGACCCGCTGCCCCAACCAGCGACGGCCTAGATTCCCGCCCCCGCCACATGCTACCCCAAGTGCATGGGGGCGCGTGGCGGACGTGAAGAACCGAGGGGACAGGCGAAGCGACCTCTCCCCACCCCGTGATCATGGGGAGTGGACGCCTTGAAGACCGCGCCCGGCCCTGTCCAGTAAATGAGCCGCGCCTGCATGCCTCCCTCTTTTTACGGGGAAGGCGCGAGCCGCCTCTTTACTATGATGTGACGCATGCGTGTGAAAACCGCCCCACGCATGCCGCCCACGTCATGCACACCCCTCCATGCCACACCGCGCGCGCCGGTCGTGGGAGGCGGAGCGTGCAAAAAGTCTTACCGCAGTAAAAACCGCCCCGACTGCCCGCGCACCGTTTTGGGCCTGACCCAACAACGTGTCGCGCTTATGTGTGGCCCAGGCCCGGGGGCTCCTGTCGGTGTACAAAGAAAGGGGCACACTTTTGTACCCCTTTACCTATGCAGGGCAATCAGTGCCGCGCCCACGACCACACCAACCAGAGCAGGGGAGGTGAGCCAAGGTAAGACCGAAGCCCAAGATAATCAGAGCAACGCCAAGGCCAAGACCACAAAGAGCGGAGGGACGAAGTAGGTTCCCCTGGCAAGACCCTTGCCGGGGCAACCTCAGCGGCCCCGGCAAGATCCTTGTTGGGACAGCTCGCCCTACACCAACAGAGCGAGCCACCCTTGAGCCCACGGCCGCCAAACACCGTCATCAACGTGGGGCCAGGGCTCGGGAAGGCACTTCTGTGGTGGCATGCAGATCTTTGTGAAGACATATTCAAGATCAGACAAGGATTAGAAGATGACAATCCTCGACAAGATCCTTGCCGAGAAAGGCTACCAGACCCCCGGCAAGACCCTTGCCGGGGACGATAGCACGCCACTGCAAGACCCTTGCCGGGCCACACAGCAAGACCCTTGCCGGGCCACCCGGCAAGGCCCTCACCAAGGATGCCGGCGGGACCACCGCCAAGCTCGCGACAACCAAGCTTCCACTGCCGTTCCCATACAGCTGCCAACCCAACTAGATGGGCGGGCACCTACGTGGCAACATGTAGCTCCCAGGCCAACTCATCTAGCGCCTGCATGGCGGCATGCAGATCTTCATGAAGGCTCCACCACCACGCCACCTCAGTTGCATGCCTGCCTACATGGCACCGCACGCATCACTAGCCGGGGCACGTGTCGAAGCAAGGAGGAGCGGCGACGGACGGGACGGGCCTTGCCCCTGTCCCCGATAAAGCAAGGGGACACCTAAGGGACGCATTAAATGCATCTTCTCCTGTAATACGAGGGATAACCTCGCGACACTGTACACCTTTCCACCTCCTGTGTGCCACTGTGGCAACCCCTTTTTCCTATACAAGAAGGCCTGAGGCGACTAGGGGAAGGATTCGGCTCTTTCGAACCACACACTGACCCTAACTAGTTCGAGAGCTCAAGAACTCTCAGAAATACACCCACCAAAGCAGGACTAGGGTTTTACGCATCCCAGCGGCCCGAACCTGGGTAAACGATCCTTGTGCTGTCTACTAGCCCTGCTCTCCTCGTAACCCTGCGCCCCGGCAACCGTTGTAGGGATTCTCGTGATCCCATAGGTGCGTTCCACACCGACAAGGTGGTAGATTAAGACCATGTATTTCTTCAATAGGAGGTAAATTCTTAACATCTTCGACTTTAATACCTTTTTCTTTCATAGATTTCTTTGCCTCTTGCATATCTTCAGGACTGAGAAATAGAACACCTCTCTTCTTCGGAGTTGGTTTAGGAATTGGCTCAGGAATTGGCTCAGGAGCTGGCTCAGGAAGTGTCCAATTATTTTCATTTGTCAACATATTGTTCAATATAATTTCAGCTTCATCCTGTGTTGTTTCCCTGAAAATAGAACCAGCACAACTATCCAGGTAATCACTGGAAGCATCAGTTAGTCCATTATAAAAGATATCAAGTATTTCATTTTTCTTGAGAGGATGATCAGGCAAAGCATTAAGTAACTTGAGAAGCCTCCCCCAAGCTTGTGGGGGACTCTCTTCTTCAATTTGCACAAAATTATATATATATCCCTTAAAGCAGCTTGTTTCTTATGAGCAGGGAAATATTTAGCAGACAAGTAATAAATCATATCATGGGGACTACGCACACAACCAGGATCAAGAGAATTAAACCATATCTTAGCATCACCCTTTAATGATAACGGAAATATTTTAAGGATATAAAGGTAGAGAGATTTCTCATCATTAGTGAACAGGGTGGCTATATCATTTAATTTAGTAAGATGTGCCACAACAGTTTCAGATTCATAGCCATGAAAAGGATCAGATTCAACCAAAGTAATTATATCAGGATCAACAGAGAATTCATAATCCTTATCAGTAACACAGATAGGTGAAGTAGCAAAAGCAGGGTCAGGTTTCATTCTAGCATTAAGAGATTGCTGCCTCCATTTAGCTAATAACCTCTTGAGGTCATATCTATCTTTGCAAGCTAAAATAGCTAAAGCAGCTTATTTTTCAAAAATGTAACCCTCAGGAATAGCAGGCGAGTCTCCATCATCACTTTCATCTATATAATCAGTTTCAATAATTTCTTTCTCTCTAACCCTAGCAATTTGTTCATCAAGAAATTCACTAAGTGGCACAATAGTATCAAGCATAGAAGTAGTTTCATCATAAGTATCATGCATAAAAGAAGTGGCAACATCAATAACATGCGACATATCAGAACGAATAGCAGAAGCAGGTTTAGGTGTCGCAAGCTTACTCAAAACAGAAGGTGAATCAAGTGCAGAGCTAGATGGCAGTTCCTTACCTCCCCTCGTAGTTGAGGCATAGATTTTTGTTTTCTCGTCTTTCAAGTTCTCCATAGTGACCAGCAGATATAAATCCCAAGTGACTCAATGAATAGAGCTATGATCCCCGGCAACGGCGCCAAAAAATAGTCTTGATAACTCACAAGTATAGGGGATCACAACAGTTTTCGAGGGTAGAGTATTCAACCCAAATTTATCAATTCGACACAAGGGGAGCCAAAGAATATTCTCAAGTATTAGCAGTTGAGTTGTCAATTCAACCACACCTAGATAACTTAATATCCGCAGCAAAGTATTTAGTAGCAAAGTAGTATGATAGTAGTGGTAACGGTAACAAAAGTAATAGTTTTGGTGTTTTGTAGTGATTGTAATAGTAACAACGTAAAAGTAAATAAGCGAAGAACCGTATGTGAAAAGCTCGTAGGCATTGGATCGGTGATGGAGAATTATGCCGGATGCGGTTCATCATGTAACAATCATAACATAGGGTGACACAGAACTAGCTCCAATTCATCAATGTAATGTAGGCATGTATTCCGAATATAGTCATACGTGCTTATGGAAAAGAACATGCATGACATCTTTTGTCCTACCCTCCGTGCAGCAGAGGTCCTAGCGAAACTAAGGGAAATTAAGGCCTCCTTTTAATAGAGTAACGGACCAAAGCATTAACACATAGTGAATACATGAACTCCTCAAACTACGGTCATCACCGGGAGTGGTCCCGATTATTGTCACTTCGGGGTTGCTGGATCATAACACATAGTAGGTGACTATAGACTTGCAAGATAGGATCAAGAACTCACATATATTCATGAAATCATAATAGGTTCAGATATGAAATCATGGCACTCGGGCCCTAGTGACAAGCATTAAGCATAGCAAAGTCAAAGCAACATCAATCTCAGAACATAGTGGATACTAGGGATCAAACCCTAACAAAACTAACTCAATTACATCATAGATCTCATCCAACCCATCACCGTCCAATAAGCCTATGATGGAATTTCTCACGCACGGCGGTGAGCATCATGAAATTGGTGATGGAGGATGGTTAATGATGACGACGGTGACGAATCCCCCTCTCCGGAACCCTGAACGGACTCCAGATCAGCCCTCCCGAGAGGTTTTAGGGCTTGGTGGCGGCTCCGTATCGTAAAACGTGATGAATCCTTCTCTCTGATTTTTTTCTCCCCGAAAGTGAATATATGGAGTTGGATTTGAGGTCGGTGGGCGTCGAGGCCCACGAGGTAGGGGGCGCGCCTAGAGGCGGGCGCCCCACCCTCGTGGACAGGGTGTGGGCCCCTGATGTGGAGTTTTCTTCGATATTTTCTTATTTTCCAAATAGATGTTCCGTGGAGTTTCGGGTCATTGCGAGAACTTTTGTTTCTGCACATAAATAACACCATGGAAAGTCTGCTGAAAACAGCGTCAGTCCGGGTTAGCTCTATTCAAATCATGCGAGTTAGAGTCCAAAACAAGGGCAAAAGTGTTTGGAAAAGTAGATACGACGGAGACGAATCAATAAGCTTAGGGCACTGTGCGCCTTTCCACCTCCTGTGTGCCTTTGTGGCAGCCCCTTTCGACTATAAAAGGAGGCCCATGGCATACTGGAGAAGGATTCGGCTCTTTCGAACCACGCACTCACCACTGCTAGTTCGAGAGCTCAAGAACTCTCTGAAATACACCCACCAAAGTAGGACTAGGGTTTCGCATCCTCGCGGCCAACACAGGTAAATGCTCCTCGTCTTTGCTCACGATCCTGCTCTTCTTGCAACCCTGCGCCCCGACAACCGTAGTAGGGATTCTTGTGATCCCATAGGTGTCATTTCCCCGACATCTTTGGCTCGCCAGGTAGGGGGCAGAATTGTGAGAATCTAGTCTAGTACTTAGCCTAGCAGTTCTTCGTCGCCATGGCTCCTAAGAAGAAGACGACCACGGCGATCGGCTTGTTCGGAGCCGAACGGACCGTGCCGGTGCGGACGAGCAGTGGACCGGTCACGGAAAGGACCCGGGCCACGGTCCGCGAGCACCAGCATCGCCCAGGAAGTCATAGCTTGGCGAGCGGCGTCGTTCGCGCGACAGACGACCGACCGCACGTCGCCAGATCCAAAGACGGAGCTGGGCCCCCCGCAGGCGGCGCGGGGCCCTCCAGGGGTGTCGTTGTGCCACCTCCGGGCGGCGCAGCGACCTCCGAGACGCCCACACCGGCGACCACCGCGCGTTCTTCCCATGGTGTGCGCGCCAAGCAGCGTCACCACGTTGGTGACCCTGGGCACCACCGTGGGAAGAGCCCTATGCGTCATCCGCAAGATGAAGGGATTCAGCATGCTCGCCAAAGCGCTGGCGAAATTGGCACGCAGCCGCTGGGTCGTAACAGAGCTCCTTCTAATGTAGTTAGAAGTTGAAGCGCGCCGCGATCCATGCAGCTCTCGCCGCCCACGCCGGTGAAGCTTTACGTAGCGCAGCTGCTCCTCGACTTCCTCTGCTGCGAGAAGCTCGGCGAGTGGAGGCCACCATCCGGAGTCTCGTCGCCGTCGCCAACAAAGATGATCCGCGACGGCAGAGCCCTGGTCGGCTCCACCGAAGCCACCACATCTTTGGCGCTGGGAGGACCGGGGGAGCTTAGGCCACAGTGCACTCTCCTCCTCCTCGCCAGCCGCCGCGGGCATCGGTCCGTCGTGACGATGTTTGTGGTAACAACTCCATAGCGTCGTCCGCCCCGCGGACCCTCGCGACCAGCGCCAGGTCCTTCGGGAACAAGCTCATGAAGACGCTCAAACCACCGTCGAGCGTTGGCACGAAATGCGCCGCCAGTCGGACAAGCGGGCGGGACCCGGTATGGACCACCCAGCAGCGGGGGGCCCCGGCGGCCTACCTTACGAGGTGGGCTGCCCGGCCTTTACCCGTGAGCTGCGGCAGTTCGAGTGGCTGTCCCACCGCACGTTAAAGCCCGACGTCGGCGAGAAGTACACTGGCAAGACCCATCCGTCCGAGTTCCTCAGCATCTACACCATCGCGATGCATGCTGCTGGAGCTCGCGACGACAAGGTGCTTGCCAACTATTTTCTGCTGGCGCTGAAGCCCAATGTGATGTATTGGTTGATGCACCTGCCGGTGGATTCCATTTCTTCTTGGTCGGATATGTGCCATGAGTTCGATGGTGCCTTCACAGGAGGCCACCAACCTCATGGCCAAGCCAGTGATCTGCATATCATTCCCTAGAAGGAAGGGGAAACCCTGCGCAAGTACATCCAGAGATTCAGCCGGGTGCAGTACAACATCCCCGACATTCATCCCACCATTGTGATCAGCGCATTCCACCAGAACGTGCGCAACCGCAAGATGCGCGAAGAGCTGGTGATGACCAAAGTTAAGGATGTGGTCGAGCTCTACGTTCTGGCTGATAGGTGCGCCTGGGCTGAAGAGGGAAGGAAGTACCCCGGCGAAGACACCGGCGCGGAAACCGACTCTACCGATGAAGACGCCGCTACCCCATTGAGGGATCTGACGACACTGGTGCCAGCAAGAAGGTCAAGGCAGACGCTGCCGGCAAGGAGATTGCCGGGTGCGTCGCCTGTCGAGCCTTGGCGGCTATCGACAAGCTAGGAAGCCCCGGCAAGCAATACTGCAAGATCCACTGCACCAAGGGCCACGACCTCCAGAACTGTCGGCAAGTCGAGCTGCTTGCAGAGAAGCAAAAAGCTGAGTACGAGAGGCGGGACAAGGAGAAGGACCAGGACGGTGCTGAGGGATCCGGCAAGAAGCGTGGCGGCCAAGGAAGCCGCCCTGGCAAGGATAACCAGCAAGAGAGGCCCGCCCGGGGCCGTGACAAGAAACAAGAAGACGATGACCACGACGAGGACGACGTGTTTGGTGAGAAAGGGTTCCAGAAGGCTATGGAGGCCATGTGCGTCGATGGTGGCGCCTTGCTGCATACCTCTCACCGCCAGCTCAAGAAGTGGGCGCGCGAGATTACAGCAGCAGAGCCGTCGTTTGACGCTCAGAAGCCGCTGAAGTGGTCCAGCACGCCCCTCATCTTTGACGCCGAGGACCACCCTGACCGCACTACCGCCATCGAGTGTTTTCCATCGTTGGTCTCATCAACGATATGCAACCTCAGGGTGAACAAGATGTTGGTTGACGGCTGGGCCTGCCTGAACCTGATCTCACCTGTCGTGATCAAAAGATTGCAAATCCCTGATGGAGACCTCGAGGAAACGGGCACGTTTCAAGGGGTCAATCGAGGAGGAGCCAGCCGAAGGGAAGGTCTGCTTGCCCGTGAAGTTTGGAGGAGAGTTGAACTACGGGCGAAGAGGATCATCTTGGCGTGGCGAGATCCCTTACCCTACAGCGGGATCCTCGACCGCCCGACACTAGCCAAGTTCATGGCGGCATCACCTCGCCTACAACATGCTAAAGATGCCGGGCCATTGACCATCATCTCCGTCCCCTCAAAGCAAGAAGGGCAGCGCTGATCTGTGCCGACCAATTCTACTGGAAGCGGATTGCAGCAGCTGCTGAGTCAAGGCACACTCCGCCTGCTGAAAGGCAGGGAGGAAGAAGAAGCCCAGCAAGACCTCTCGCACCCACTCCGCAAGCGCACCTCCTCGAGTGTGCTACCGTGGAAGGGCGTGCTGAGATCTCTACCGACAAAGCAAGAGATCCAGGCCGAGCGCCAGACCAGAAAGGTGCCGTCGGGGGAGGATGTCATGGGGAGGGCCTTCACCATAGGCTCCACCCTCGGCAGCAAATAGGAGCAGCGCTCGTCACCTTCCTGCTGGGCGAATGTCGGCGTGTTTGCGTGGCAAGCATCCGACATCCCCGGTGTTCCCAGGGAGGTGATTGAGCACCACCTAGCTGTCTGCCCCCACACGCGGCCCATCAAGCAGAGGGTTAGAAAGCAGGCTCTGGAGAGGCAGGAGTTCATCACAGAGGAGATCAGGAAGTTGGAAGTGGCAGGTTTGGTGAGAGGAGTCCTCCATCCGACGTGGTTGGCCAATCCGGTAGTGGTGTGCAAGGCGAATGGGAAGTGGAGACTGTGTATTTATTACACAGATATCAATAAGGCTTGTCCTAAGGACCCCTTCCCGTTGCCGCGCATCGACCAGATTGTTGACTCCACGGCCGGGTGTGATCTTTTATCATTCCTCGACGCCTACTCGGGCTACCACCAGATCTCCATGACAAGAGAGGATGAAGAAAAGACAGCATTCATCACCCGATGTGGTACGTATTACTTTTTACGGATGCCTTTCGGGTTGAAGAGTGCTGGCTCAACGTTCGCAAGAGCACTCCAAATTGGTTTTGAACCTCAGCACCATTGAAATATGGAGGCATACATGGATGAAATAGTGGTCAAAACCAAGGACGGGCCAGCTCTTGTGCAAGATCTGGAAGAAACATTTGCTAACCTGTGCAAGATCAACCTCAAGCTGAACCTTGAGAAGTGTGTCTTCGGCGTTCCATCCGGCAAGCTTCTCGGGTTCTTTGTGTTGCAGCACAGGATCGAGGCAAACCCAGACAAGATCAAGGCTATTGAGCAGATTGAGGCGCCCAAGCGGATCAAGGATGTGTCGGCTCACCGGCTGCGTTGCCGCCATTAGCCAATTCATCTCCAAGTCCGCCGAGCGCGCCCTTCCCTTCTTCAAAATCTTGAAGAAGGCTGGCCCAATAGAGTGGGCCCCAGAAGCCGAGGCAGCATTGCAGGATCTAAAGAAATACCTTTCCTCCACGCCAATACTGGTTGCGCCTAAACCACAAGAGCCGTTGCTGCTGTATCTAGTGATGATGAATGAAGTGGTCAGCGCCGCGCTGGTGGCACAGAGGGAGGTCAACGAGGAGGCAGTGAAGGCGGCAGAACCAGCGGATGGCAAGCCCAAAATTCCCCCGGCAGGGCCTGGTGCCGGCAAGGCGAGGCCCCCGGCAGAGTCTGATGCCGCCGAGGCAGTGCCCGCGCAGTCAAGTGAGGTGGTGCAGAAGAAGAAGATGATGCAACACCCAGTTTACTTTGTCAACTCCCTCTTGCAGGGAGCTAGATCGAGGTACTCCGGTGTGCAGAAATTGCTCTTCGGCCTCCTTATGGCCACGAGGAAGCTGCGTCATTACTTCCAAGCCCACGAGATCACTGTCGTCACCCGTCTCCCATTACAACGGATACTGCATAACCCAGATGCATGTGGAAGGATTGTGGAATGGGCCTTGGAGTTGTAAAGATTTGGTTTAAAGTTTGAAAGTACCTCGACAATTCAGAGCAGAGTCTTGGCGGAGTTCATTGCAGAATGGACCTCGATGCCTGACGAAGAAATCCAGGACACCACTCTCCCCGGCAAGGAAGCAGACCGCGATTGGATCATGTACTTTGATGGGGCTTTCTTGCTGCAAGGCGCCGGTGCGAGTGCTGCTCTCGTCCCACCGTGAAACACCTCAATTACGTGATCCGGATGCACTTCCCCTGGAGATGTCCACCAACAACTTTGCTGAGTATGAGGGATTGCTTGCCGGTCTCAGGATCGCAGCAGTCCTCGGGGTTAAGAAGCTCATCATCAGGGGTGACTCGTAGCTCTTTGTCAGACAAGTCAACAAGGATTATCAGAGCCCATTGATGGAAGCTTCATAGATGAGGCGAGGAAGCTGGAGGAACACTTTGACGGTATCCAAGCGGAGCATGTCCCCCGAGCGGAGAACGACATCGCCGATTACCTGTCACAGCATGCCGCATTCAAGCTACATGTGGAACCAAGTACCTTTTTGCTCCGGTTAACTCAACTATTCGTCGAACCATCAACGGGGCAGAACAAGCAGAGAAAATCAGGTCCCGGCAAGTACTTTCCTACCGAGCCCCTAGGGCTGCCGACAAGGGTGCTGCCACGGACGCTGAACCTGCCCAAGAGCAACTGGCTTCGGCAGGGCGTCAAGCCCTGGCCGTAGATACAGCCGCTCCCATGGCGGAAGAAATGCCTTTGGTCCTTTCCGTCGAGCCCCAGGCTCCGGCATGGGCGCAACATACCGTCCAATTCCTCCAAACAGGGGAGCTTCCTGAGGAGCAGGAAGAAACGGAAAAAGTAGCCCATCGGTCCGCCCTGTACCAGTTCGTCGATGACATCTTGTACAGGAGAAGGCCAAATGGTGTGAAATTGAAGTGCATCCCTCGGGAGGAAGGACTGGAGGTGTTGGCGGAGATACATGGAGGCATATGTGGCTCCCACATAGGGTCGAGGGCCCTTGTCGGGAAGGCGTTCCGGCAAGGTTTCTTTTGGCCCACCTCCCTCCAGGATGCGACGGCACTAGTAACCAAGTGTGAAGTGTGTCAGTTCCATTCAAAGAAGCTTCATCAACCAGCTCAAGCCCTTCAAACAATCCCTCTCTCCTGGCAATTCTCGGTCTGGGGGCTCGATATACTAGGCCCTTTCCCCCGCGTTGTCGGGGGCTTCGAGTACTTGTACGTTGTGATTGACAAGTTCACAAAGTGGCTGGAGGTGGAAGCAGTGAGAAAGGTGACTGCTCAATCAGCTGTCAAGTTTTTCAAGGGAGCCATTTTGGTGTGCCAAAGAGAGTCATCACCGACAACGGCACGCAGTTCACGAGCCACACCTTCATGCAATACATTCAAGACCTCGGCAGCAAGGTCTGTTTTGCTTCCGTGGCACACCCACGAGAAAATGCCGGAGAGGGCAAATGCTGAAGTGTTGCGAGGCCTAAGGACAAACACTTTTGAGAAGCTGCGCAAGAGCGGAAGGCGCTGGATTGATGAATTACCGGCGGTTCTTTGGTCGATCAGGACGACGCCAAATCGAGCCACCAGCCAGATACCTTTGCCCTGGTATCACAGGGGCGCAGTTCTCCCCACAGAACTCATATACGGGTCACCTCGAGTGCTCGCTTATGATAAGCTTGAGCAAGAGCAGTTGCGCCAAGATGACGCAACGCTCCTTGAGGAAGATCGTCTTTGGGCGGCTGTGAGAGCAGCGTGCTACCAGCAAGCCTTGCGTCGCAACCATAGCCCCAAGGTTCATGCCCAAAGCTTTGAGGAAGGCGACCTTGTTCCTCGGTATGTTCAGTCAGCCAAGAATTCCAATAAGTTGACGCCAAAGTGGAAGGCCCTTATCGGGTAATACGAGTCACCAGGCCCGGCGCAGTCCGCCTGGAGACCGAAGATGCTGTTCGATGAGCAACTCTGGAACATCGAGCATCTTCATAAATTTTACCGTGAGGAGCGGCTTGCGGGCCTCGGCAAGCCACCTTTTATACAAGCCTTGCCGACAAGGCATGTAACCCTTTGTACAAAGCCAGGCGCAGACCCTGAGCATAAATAAATGAAGGGTTGGCGTCCTAAGTTATAGCATGCATGCTAGGTCCAGTCTCTTCCTTGGTTAGGGTTGATAGTGCTTAGCGGCGACTAACCCCTAGCCTAGAGGTCGGCTGCACGTCAATCTGTTTCTTTTCTGTCCTCCTTTGGTTCGCAGGACACATGAGCACTTCTGCTGAGCTACTTGGAAGAAGGGAAACAGACCGGCATCCCAACCCCGGCAAACCAGAGTTGCCGGGGGCTGCAAGCACGGGGATCCAACCGCAGCAAGACAAGGTTGCCGGGGGCTGCAGATCCAGATAAGTCTTTCATCCTCTATCATGCATTTCGGAACGGAACTGGGATATGTGAAACCTAGTTTTATTTCTAGGCCACCATGCTCCCCTTTTCTATACCCAAGGATTATCTCCTGGGCCCAGATTTGGTTGTAGCCGCGGCGGCAAGGAAGTAGAACAAGGAGCCTAAGCCCGCTTCATCCCTGCCTCCTCCAAGGGCGCGAGAATGGTCGAGCGAAGTAAGGGGACGGCAAGGCCTGTTGCCGTGTGAAAACATTTATCTTAAATTATAACAAGGATTCGTTCCTTGTCACCGGGTCTGCCCACGAACTAAAACCCCGGCAAACATCTCTTTTTCATTAAAAGCATCCCACAACAGGTACAGTCCATACGGAATGAAAAACATGAACAAAGGGGACTACAAGCTTTAAATTTAACAAGGCCCGAAGGCTTACAGATTAAAAAAGAGATAAGGTGTCTGTGATCCCTTTCTTGTCCCTCTCCTCAGGAGGCAGGTCAAGGAGGCGAGAGGACAAAAGTGGTGCCTAGGCGAGCTACGAGCAGTAGAAAGCACCAAGAGAACACCTCGGTGGCCGCCCACGGGTAGGCCGGTGATGACGGTGCCGGGAAAGGAGCTGGAAGACGAGGCGACAGGACCGGCAGTACGCGATGAAGGCGTCGCTGCCCGCGTACTCCGAGTTGACGGCCTTGCCGCCCGCCCTCTTCCTCTTTCGCAGCCTCCCAATGCCAGCCGCCCAAGGAGACGGCCATGAGAAGTTCAAGGAGCTGGCCCCACCCCCGGCAAAACCCTGCCGGAGGAGCGTCCAAGTGCAGATGGTGCTGCTGCCGCACCCGCCCAGGCACGGGGCATCCGACGCCTAGTTGGACTCATCCCCGTCATCTACCCCACTGTCCTCCTCATCACTTTCGCTCGAGGAAGAGCTTCCATTGTCGGAATCTCCATTAGAGGAGCTCTCCACACAGCACTTCAGGCGAGTCCCGAAGTCTCCTAAGACCTTGATGGAGAGTAGGCCATCCTCCATCAATTTAAAGTAGAGGATGAGCCCCGCCGTCAGGCTGTGGATGTGAGCGAACGTCTTCCACCCATGACGGAGGTACATGACCCGAGGAGCTGGGAAGTCAACGTCGACCCGCGTGCCCCCATTCCCACAACCCCTCATGTGCAACATGAGGGATCGGGGCCGGTCACGCTCCATCTCCCAAGCAAACAGGGCGGGAAGATGGAGACGGCAACGCGGAGGCCGGCGCAGCCTACTGAAGAACTCGCGGGGCTGGTCTCCGGCATGGCCTTCCATCGGGAAAGGCACCATTGGCGGGGGCGAAGCCGCCGCCCCGTCCTCCTCTTCCCCGAGCACTACGACCTCTGCCCCGGCCTCGCCACGGCCTCGCCCCCTTCCCCTTCCCCTCGCGGCCGGTTCCACCACCACGGGCTCAGGAGGAGGAGGGACGCGCTGTCGAGCGGCGACCATCGCCGCCACCGTCGAGGGACCCGGATTCCCTTTCTCCATGGCGAGTGGAAGGAAGAAGCAGAAGCAAGAGGATACAAATGACAGAAGAATGCGGGACGCCATCCACCTTCCCCCTCTTTATAAAGGGGCGGGGTCAGGGCTTGGCCGCCCCGCTCGGCCAATCCAGCCACCGGAGGCGCAGGGAATCAGGACCGACCCGCTGCCCCAACCAGCGATGGCCCGGTTTCCCGCCTCCACCGCTTGCCACCCCAGGCGAATGAAGGACGCGTGGCGGACATGCGGAACTGAGGGGACGGGTGAAGCGAACTCTCCCCACCCCGTGATCGTGGGGAGTGGACGCCTTGAAGACCGCGACCCGACCCCGTTCAGTAAATGAGCAGCGCCTCCACGCCTCCCTCTTTTTACGGGGAAGGCACGAGCCGCCTCTTTACTGTGATATGATGCATGCGTGTGGAAACCGCCCCACGCATGCCGCCCACGTCACGCACACCCCTCCACGCCGCACCGCACGCACGGGTCGTGGGAAGCGCAACGCGCGAAAAGTCTTACCACAGTAAAAACCGCCCCGCCTGCCCGCGCAACGTTTTGGGCCTGGCCCAACAACGTGTCGCGCTTATGTGTGGCCCAGACCCGGGGGCTCCTGCCGGTGCACAAAAAGAGGGGCACACTTTTGTACCCCTTTACCTGTGTATGGGCAGTCGGAGCCGCTCCCACGGTCACACCAAGCAGAACAGGGGAGGTGAGCCAAGGTAAGACAAAAGCCTAAGATAATCAGAGCTACACCAAGGCCGAGAGCACAAGGAGCAGAGGGACGAAGCAGGATCCCCCGGCAAGACCCTTGCCGGGGCATCCTCAGTAGCCCAGGTGAGACCCTTGCCGGGGCAGCTCGCCCCACACCAATAGAGCGAGCCACCCTTGAACCCACCGCCCCCAACGCCATCATCCACGTGGGGCTAGGGCTCGAGAAGGCACCTCTGTGGTGGCATGCAGATCTTTGTGAAGACATATTCAAGATCAGATGAGGATTAGAGGATGACAATCCTCGGCAAGATCCTTGCCGAGCAAGGCCACCAGACCCCCGGCAAGGCCCTTGCCGGGACGACAGCGCGCCACGGAAAGACCCTTGACGGGCCGCCCGGTAAGGCCCTCACCAAGGACGCCAGCAGGGCCACCGCCAGGCCCACACCAACCAAGCTTCCACCGTCGTTCACATGCAGCTGCCAGTCCAACCAGCTCGGCGGGCACCTGCGTGGCAACATGCAGCCCCCAGGCCAACTCATCAAGCGCCTGTGTGGCGACATGTAGATCTTCGTGAAGGCTCCACCACCGCGCCACCTCAGCTGCCTGCCTGCCTACATGGCGCCGCACGCATCGCTAGCCAAGGCGCGTGTCGAGAAACAGGAGGAGCGGCGGCAGACCGGGCGGGCCTCGCCCGTCCCGATAAAGCGAGGACACCTAAGCTACGCATTAAATCGTCTTTTCCTGTATCTGAGCGATAAGCTCGGGGAACTATCGCCTTTCCACCTCCTGTGTGCCACCGTGGCAGCCCCTTTCGACTATAAAAGGAGGCCCATGGCATACTGGAGAAGGATTCGGCTCTTTCGTACCACACACTCACCACATCTAGTTCGAGAGCTCAAGAACTCTCTGAAATACACCCACCAAAGCAGGACTAGGGTTTCGCATCCTCGCGGCCCGAACACAGGTAAGCGCTCCTCGGGTTGGCTCTCGATCCTACTCTTCTTGCAACCCTGCGCCCTGGCAACCGTAGTAGGGATTCTTGTGATCCCATATGTGTCATTTCCCCTGACACGAAGGGAAATAGATAGTTTGCGATGCCATCTCGGTGAGACCAAGATCCGTATTGGTGAGACCGAATTGCCTAGGGTTTCTGGCAGTGGCTATGTCAAAAGAACTTGGTGGCGCCAGATAGATCAAATTGATGGGGCCGAGTTTGACTTTAGGTTTTGGACAAATGTGGAAATGAGAAAGTGGCTGAGGGTTTTGGAGAAATATCACTAAGTATTTTGAGCAAGTAGACCATTAAGCAACACTCCATCCCCTTTTAATAGTATTGGCTTTCCTATGGACTCAATGTGATCTTGGATCACTGAGGGAGTCCCGGATTAGGGGGTATCCGGACAGCCGGACTATATCCTTTGGCCAAACTGTTGGACTATGAAGATACAAGATTGAAGACTTCGTCTCGTGTCCGGATGGGATTCTCTTGGCATGGAAGGCAAGCTTGGCGATACAGATATGTAGATCTCCTTCAGTTGTAACCGAATCTGTGTAACCCTAGCCCCCTCTGGTGTCTATATAAACCAGTGGGTTTAGTCCGTAGGACAACAACAATCATACCATATGCTAGCTTCTAGGGTTTAGCCTCTACGATCTCATGGTAGATCAACTCTTTTAATACTCATATTCATCAAGATCAATCAAGCAGGAAGTAGGGTATTACCTCCATAGAGAGGGACCGAACCTGGGTAACATCGTGTCCCTTGCCTCCTGTCACCATCCACCTTAGACGCACAGTTCGGGACCCCCTACCCGAGATCCACCGGTTTTGACACTGACATTGGTGCTTTTCATTGAGAGTTCCACCGTGTCGTTGCTGCGAGGTTCGATGGCCCCTTCGATCATCGACAACGATGCGGTACAGGGTGAGGTTTTCCTCCCCGGACAGATCTTCGTGTTCTCGCTTGGACAACTAGAGCAGATCGTGAGCTACGCCCCTGGCCATCAGGTCAGGTTTGGAAAACTTGAATTACACTGCCGATATCCGCGGAGACTTGATCTTCGACGGATTCGGGCCCACGCCAGGTGTGCCGCACGATCACGACGAGCATGATATAGCCCTGTCGTCGGACGGTGTTCGGGAGATCACGCCAGCAACTACTCCGGCCTCTAGTCCGGAGCAGATCGTGCCATCCGAGGACGAGAGGATAGACTCCGCCACGGAGGCCGCACCCTCAGTGGCGATAGAGCCGAATACTGACCTTACCATTCACGAGAGTCGTGTCGCCAAACTGCTGGACTCGTCCTCGGCCACGGACTCCGTACCACCCGCGCCCATACTTATCGAATCCGATTGGGCGCCGACCATGGAGTTCACCTCCACAGATATCTTTCAGAACTCGCCCTTCGGGGACATACTGAACGCATTGAAATCTCTCTCCCTGTCTGGAGAACCTTGGCCGAACTATGTCCGGCTAGAGTGGGACGTGGGCGACGAAGAAATTCAATCCCCACCCACCACCCACTTAGTAGACACTATCGACGATTTAACCAACATGCTCGACTTCGACTCCGAAGATATCGATGGTATGGACACAGATGTCGGAGACGAACAGGAACCACTGCCCACAGGACACTGGACCGCCACCTCATCATATGACATATATATGGTGGATACACCCAAAGAAAATAATAACGAGGATGCAGCGAAAGATAGCTCCCGCGACAAGCAATCAAAACGGCGCCGTAGGCGCTACTCTAAATCCCGCCTTGGCAAAAACAGCGACTACAGCGCAACAGGAAGCCAAATTGACCCAGCGATAGAGCATGGTAAGCCAGCGGATGATGAACAAAGTGCGGAGCCATTGTCTGAGCATGGCGACGCCGAGCATCAAGACAACCAACCCGTCTCCGGTCAGGAGAACAGTCCGGACGACGACGAGCACATCATCCTGGAAAGGCAGCTGGAGCAAGACAGGCTTATGGCCACTGCGAGAAGTTTGAAGAAGCAGAAACAAAGGCCTAAGGCCGCAAGAAACACATTCAATAGTAGATGGAATAAAGTGCTCGACACGGCAGAAAAGTACGGTGGCAGTCGCCCCACGAAGAGCTACCGAAAGTGGAAGCTACTACCGGAGTTTGATGACGAGGCCTTTGAACCCTCGCAGCCAAAAAACAAAACCGCTGATTGGTCGGATTGACGACCTCGTGGCCGCGATAGGGTGGCCAACGAGGCCGCACATAAGTCAGTACATGACCGACACGAGGACCTGCATCAACGGGCTGGCGCAACCAGATCCATCTACGGATCAAGGAAACGCGCTCCAGCACTCAGCCAACACCAAATACCACAACCGTTCGAACGCCATGGCACAGCCAAATACAGGGGTGCCGCACAGCCCCTATGTTTCACCGACGAGGTATTGTACTACGAATTTCCAGAAGGGTTCAAACCAGTCAACATAGAGGCATATGACGGAACCACGGACCCTGGGGTCTGGATCGAGGACTTCATCCTCCATATTCACATGGCTCGCGGAGACGATCTCCATGCCATCAAATACTTACCCCTCAAGCTCAAGGGACCAGCTCGGCGCTGGCTGAAAAGCCTCCCCGAGAATTCAATTGGAAGTTGGGAGGAGCTTGAGGACGCTTTTCGGACTAACTTTCAAGGGACTTATGTCCGACCCCCGGACGCTGACGATTTCAGTCATATAATTCAACAACCCGGAGAGTCAGCCCGAAAGCTTTGGAATAGGTTTCTCACTAAGAAGAACCAAATTGTCGACTGTCCGGACGTTGAAGCCCTAGCAGCTTTCAAGCACAGCGTTCGAGAATAATGGCTTGCTAGACACCTTGGCCAAGAAAAGCCGAGAACAATTGCAGCCCTAACAAGCCTCATGACCCGCTTTTGCACGGGCGAGGACAGCTGGTTAGCTCGTAGCAGCACCGGCGACCCAAGCACATCCAAGGCCCGGGACAGCAATGGAAAACCGCGACGCAATAAAAAAAAGTGCCGAAATAAAGAAGACAGCCCAGACAACACGGCGGTAAATGCCGGATTCAACGGCTCTCGACCGGGTCAACGGATAAAGCCCTTCAAAGGCAACAGAGATGAACTGACCGGCCTAAACAAAATTCCAGACAAACTATGTCAGATCCACGGCACCCCCGGCAAACCTGCAAATCATACCCATAGAGAATGTTGGGTCTACAAGCAGGCTGGCAAGCTAAACACCGAACGCGAGGACAAGGATACGCCTCGCCGGCAAGACGTTGGGGGACAGGAAAAATTCCCGCCAGAAGTCAAAACAGTAAATGTTATCCACGTGACAAAGAGGAGAGGCAAATACGCACTCCGAAATACATGAGTCATAGAGCCCGTCACCCATGAGTCCTACCACTGGTCGGCCTGCCCAGTCACTTTCGATCGCAGGGATCACCTAATAGGTATCCGGCAGGAAGGATCAGCCGCCTTGGTGCTGGACCCAATGGTAAACGGATACCACCTTACACGAGTCCTTATGGACGGCGGCAGTTGTCTAAATCTGATATACCAGGACACCGTCCGCAAAATGGGGATAAACCCAACAAACATCATCCACAGTAATACTACCTTCAAGGGAGTAATACCAGGCAAAGAGGCTCGTTGCACGGGCTCTCTAGTACGAGAGGTTGTGTTCGGCCCGCCCGACAACCTCCGGAGCAAAAGGTTAACCTTCGACATTGCTCCATTCCGGAGTGGCTATCAAGAACTACTTGGACGAGAGGCTTTCGCCCGTCTTAATGCAATACCGCATTACGCTTTACTCCAACTTAAAATG
Organism: Aegilops longissima; assembly: GCA_021605205.1. Classification (NCBI taxonomy): domain Eukaryota; kingdom Viridiplantae; phylum Streptophyta; class Magnoliopsida; order Poales; family Poaceae; genus Aegilops; species Aegilops longissima. The sequence continues at coordinate 472,189,648 of CM038682.1, forward strand.
CCCGGTCCGCATGGCACCATCACAGTACATGGAAATGTTGAGCGCTCCTTCCGAGCAAAAGAACGCATGGCTGCTTTAACAGCCGAACACTAGACGGCCTCACACCAGAGACGATGACCAGTCGTTATGACCGCGGACACGGTTAGACGAGTCTGTTCAATCATTGGATAGATATTGGTTCGATGGTTACACCCGTATAGACGGTACCAGGGGCTTCGCCGTGATAATTCGGCTCAACTTTACCCATCTCGACTTTTTCATGGTTTATTTATAATAACCAAATTTTTGTACAACAACTTTTAACTAAGCACCTCTCTTTTACAGATGACGATCGTGCTACACCCGTCTAGGATACGTCACAACAGAGACACAGGCGCAGACGTGCAACAGGGACCCGTGCAAAGGTTTCTCTTCAGATTAAGACCCTGCGTAAACCTTTTTTACTGTCTTTTGTTGTTCACATCCTCCGGATTCTCAATACAACCGAGAAGGATGCTGACGTCTTGGCATGTGGCTACGTCAGAATATTACCCGTACCTGGACACTATGGGTTCATTATCAAAAGGCATCACCTAAGCCCAGTATATGTTTCAAAGACCGAACACCTTAGGGAGTGTCACTACAAAAAAAAATACACTTATGTGATGATACGTGTTTGTCAAAGTAGGTCGCGTTTTTTGTCATGCATGTACATCCATGACAAATTTATGATGTAATCAAGATAGTCATATCTGTCGTTGTCGAGAAGTGTTCCATGACATTACCAAAATTATCATCACGAAGTGTCCACTTCCATGACGATAAATCGCGCCATAGAACTGCTTTTCGCCAAGGGTGACCGACACGTGGCATCCACCGTAACGGAACACCGTTAAGCTATCGGGTCAGGTTTTGATCCGATAACCCGTTAACAACCCGACCAATGGGGATTTTCCACGGTAAAATCATCATTGGTTGGAGCAAACACGTGTCGGCTCACCGAGGGACGGATGTCATCCGCTCATTGGACCGAAGGCGCCTATGATACGGCGACACGTGGCACGGCCCAACAGAGGCCCATTCCAGTGAAAAGGCCGGCCCGTTTGACTTGGTCAAAAGGTGGCGGGCCGGCCCATGGAAAGCCTGTTAACGGCCCGTTCACATATAGCCCATTTACAGCCCGCTAACCGAGGGCCTGTTACGCCCTATCCGAATTAGGCCTAGTAGCGTCATCTAGGCCGTCCAATATTATTCATTCCGTTTTAACTTCCGGCCCATGCGTGACCCATGACTTCTTTCGGCCCATATGAGGACCTTTGTAACTCTTGGGCCATTAACGGCCCGTGGTGAAACTGGCCCGTAATGAACAGTGTATCACTTTATACCCATTAACGGCCCGTTATTCCATTGGGCGTTCTAGCCAAGTTATCTTTCGGCCTTCTCGGGGCCCATTGATTCTTGGGCTCATTTGCAGATTCGTTACATACTGACCCCATCGCTATTTTCGCTTAGGCCAAATTCAGCCCGTCGTTATGATCGGCCCGCTTGCGGACCGTTAATATGTTGGGCGTTTTCATGTCGAAAAAAACCCGCTGGCTGTTTTCATAGAGTTATCAACACGACCTATTAACGGCCCGTTATGGTCCACTTAATAGTATGGCCCATGATTGGCGAAATGATGATACGCCCGTAGAAGGCCCATGGATCCCACGGCCCGTATGAGGCCCATGGATAGTACGGCCCGTAGAAGGCCCATGGACCCTATGGCCCGTAGAAGGCCCATTGATCCCTAAGGCCCGTGATAGAAGGTCGATGGATCCTACGGCCCGTATAGAAGGCCAATGGTCCTACTGACGAACGAAGGCCCATTGATCATACGACTGCAGGAGGCCCATGGTTACAACAAATTGTGTGTTGCCATGATTATTTTGGCCTAGTTACCAAAAATAGCCTATTGTGGCCACTAGAAAAACACAGAAAAATAACTGCAGTGACTACAAGCAAACAACTAAACAAGACAATAAGGGAATAAATAAGCAAGCAATTAAGGCTAGCCTATTACCACTATTACACATATTACATCCACTGGGCATCAAAGTTTGCCACCAGTGCAAATATAGGGAACAAAGCAGCATATTACATACACTTGCCCGTCAAAATTGGCCACCAGTGCAAATAAACGCGGCAGCAAAACAAGAGCATAACTGAAACAACTTCAGAAGAGCTCAAGAAATGTTATCCTGGGTATCCACCATGCTGGCAATAAGCTTAGCAAGCTGATTAGCTTTGTCCTGTTTGGCGCTAAAATCCTCCAACGCTTGTTGTTGCACCAGAAAGTATGCATCTGAATGCTCCAAGGACTTCAGATCCTTCGCGCTTGTCGCAGCACAGCTGATCGATGTCTTTCAGCTTGTAATTGAGACTCAAGAAAGCGAACTGATTCAGACAGTGAGTTTGAATAGCTTGTGCATGTGGTAGTGGCCAGTAACTCGAACACTAAACCAAGATAGGACTTTGGGGTTGTCTCGCTCTCTTCAAGATAGTCTTCCTTAGTTGTTTTATCAGCTTTGTTGGAGACCAACAAGGATGTGTCACTATCCTGAACCATATCTGCATTACTTCCTTTACCATTGCTTAATAAGGCACTCTTCCCCAATATTCTGTCAGCATTCTAAAAGAAGAAACAAGTAGACACATAACAAGTTTAGCATGTTGTCCGATTTCGGGTTCCGGCAGACCCTTGAGGTTCGAACTCTGGGGTGCGCGCGGAGATCCAACCCTCCACCGTCTCGTGCCTCGCCGAATCGCAGGGACCTAAACTACTAGCAAGAACAACACAAGAGACGAAAGATTTATACTAGTTCGGGCCACTGTTGTGGTGTAATACCCTACTCTAGTTTGTGGTGTGGTGGATTGCCTCTTGGGCTGATGAAGAACAGTACAGGGAAGAACAGCCTCGCGAGGGTCTGTTCTTGGTGGTTGTGATGAGCTGCTAAGTGGTGTCCCGCCGCTCTAGCTTGAGGATCGGGTCTCTATCTCTCTCTCTGGATTCCAAATGCCGGATCCCTCGATCTGATCGTCCCCCTACTCTGAGTGTGGCTACTCCTACTTATAGGCGAAGGCCCTGGGCCTCTTCCCAAATATTGAGCGGGAAGGGCGCCAACAATTGGCCATTTTGAAGGGGAACAGTGGGTACACTTATCCTGACTAAAGTTGGTCCTCGCCTGCCAAAGGCTCTGGTGATGACACCTACTTGGGCTCCACGATGACTCCCTTCCAGCCGTTGGGGCAGGTCTTGGTCTTGTTGCAATCAAACGGATGCCTTTGCTCGATGCTCTCTTTCTGCGCTTGCTCCCTTTGCACCAAAGAGGAAAGGAGGACATTTGTCAGGGCTGGCGCCCTGACCGGGCGCCCTTGGTCGTCATGGCTTGCGTCACGGGCACCTCACGAGGTACCCTGCCTTGAACTCTCCATCTCCTCATGAGCCAGCCTGACGAGGCCGTTCCTGAGGAAGCTCCTGGTCGTCCGCCCCGCGAGGCTTGGCCCCTCATGAGGGTCTTGAGCTTGCGTTGATGAAGATGGGCTGTCCTGGGCCTCCTTTGAGCCACGTCGCAGGTCGCAGGCAGGCAAGTCTGGGGACCCCCGTTCCCAGAATGCCGACAGTAGCCCCCGGGCCCATGGCGTGCCTGCACTTGGCCGGGCAGAGAGGCGAAAGGGCAAGTGCGAAGCGTCGCGAGCCCTAACAGCCTGTTGCCTTGGGCGACGCGTGGCGGTTGATTGGGACGGGCACACTTTGTTCCCCACGCCTCCTTATTTCAGGCCTTGCTAGGCGGACACGCCTGCTGTACATCCGATCTCCTCTTTGCTGCTTGTGCGCTCCTGTCCTTCCCTCTCTCGAACTCCAGCTTCCATTTTCAATCCAATACTGAATCTCCCCCCCCCTTTCGATCGCCATGGCCCCGACGAAGAAGGGGAAAGGGGAGAAACCTGCGCCTTCGCCTCGCTCGCCGCCGCCGGCGGCCTCCGCTGTCGACCCGTCGGTCATACTCAATCAGGAGGGCTTGGGCAAGGTCAGTTCGGCTCTGGCCACCTCTTTCAGCGAATGCGGGAGGACGACGGCCTGGCCCGCGTCCCACTTCGCCATCGACAGGATAGTCACCGAGGTCCGGTATTTTGCTGACGCCCTATGGGCTGGGCTGGTTCCCCCCTTCTCTGATTTCTTCAATGTCGTGCTTTCCCACTATCAGATCCACATGATGCATCTGGGTCCTGAGTCCATCACTCTCCTCTCGGTCTTCGCCTTTGTTTGTGAGGCAATGATGGGCATCCTTCCCTCGGTTGCCTTGCTGCGCCACTTCTTCTCTCTGCGCCTTGTCGACCCCACTCAATGCTCGGCGTGCGTGAGCTTTGTCGCCGCGCCTGAGACAGCGGCCTCAAGCATTGACTTCAGCTTGCCTCCGCCCGCGGCTGAGTTCCGCGAGAGGTGGATGTACGTGGATGTGGGGGTGCCCAGCCCCCTGCTATCTGAGCCGACCTCGCCTGATGTCCCCAATTCAGGCTGGGACCAGGAGACGCTTTCAAGCCCTCGGCTCATCTTTGTCTGGCGCCGCTTCGCGTTCCTGGGGTCGCTTGCTGTGACAGCGCCCAAGGTGGTGAAGGAGTTCCTGATGCGCCGCATTTCTCCTCTCCAATGCCAATCCCACTGGATGTGGGCCTTCAGCGGGCCTGGCGATCGTATGAGGCTCCAGGAAGAAGACCTGACGCCTGAAGCGCTAAGGAAAGTTCTCCTGGTCCTGACTGGCGATCCTAACCCCGGTGGCATCCGGCATGAAGGGGCCTTGTTGTACCTCTGCCGGAACAGGGGTGATTTGGTGAACCAAATGCCTATCTTCGACGAATGGGGGCTGCGCCCCGCTAGTCTCCAGGGGCCCCGCGTGAATCCAGTGGTGGTGATAGTCCTTCCAGTCGGCCAAGGTGGCTCCTCCTCGAGTGGCGGAGCAGGGAGGCACGAGCCGCCAGAGGCTGAAGGGACCACCGCCGGGGTGACGGCGCCGGGCGACGCTCGTGCGGGGGCAGCTCCTGAGGCTCATGCCGCTGTGGCTAAGGGCAGCAGGCAGCCGCCCGCAGCGCCTACGGATGAAGCCCCCGAGGCCCCTGCTGCTTCTCTTGGTGAGGCGATCAGCAGCGCGGCCAGCGGACGCCCGACGCTGGTCGCCTTTGATGCTCTCTCCCGCCGCAGCTGACCTCGCGCCAAATCTTGGGTCGCTTCCGCGTGAACTTCGAGGCCCTCCGGAAGAGAAGGGAGGCCCTGGGCGATGATTAACCTTGTCGCCCGCTGAAGCGCAGGAAGTACTTTGCTACTGATGAGTAAGCCTTCTCCTTCTCCAGCTCCTGATTCTTCTGCTGCTTGTACTGATCCTTGCCCTGCAGGCCCCTTCCTGCCGAGCTCACGGAGACGGGTGAGGGGCCGTCCTCCCCGGCCTCACCCCCTCCCCCGTCCTTGAGTGCTCCAAGCAGTGGAGCCCTTGTGGTGAGGGCGACCGGGGAGGTGAGCCGTCCCGAGGCACGTCATGGCCCTCCGCGCCTCGCGATCCTTCCTCGCGAGCCTTCTCGAGGCATAGCTAGCCTGCCGTGGGCTTCTCTCCTGGTCGTGGACGGCGATTGGCTGAGGCGCTTCCTGCGCCCCTCGTCTGCGGATGGGATGGCTCCAGGCCGGGCTTCTGGCGCGGCGCGCCCGGCCGTCGCGAGGGTGCCAGCTCCCAGCCCCCTGCCCGGAGGGGGAGTGTTGATTCGCGGCTCCCGGCGCCCGTCTGGGAAGGTCGATGGTGTGGAGGACGTGCGCGAGCGCGCCCGGGAGCGTCACGCCCTTCGCCAAGGATTTCTTCGAAGGGCGGCCGACACGGTGAGCCTTCTTGGTGAAGAGCTTGCTGACGAAGACGCTGCCTTGAGGCCGAGGCCTGCGCCGGCCGCAGAGAGGCGCGAGCTGGAGGCGCTGCCAGCCTTGCGCGCCGCCAGCCGCGATCTTGATGATGAAGAGGCCAAGGCATCGCTGGCAGCCTCTTGGGAGGCTGCTGCTCGGCCGCCGAGGAGGCCCGGCAGCTAACAAAGCGGCGAGAGGCGGCGGAGGAGCGGGCACGGGAACTCCTAGCCCGGTGTCACTCATTGGAGGAGCAAGTGGAGCTGCACGAGGCAGCCCTTGCGTCGATGAAGGTGGCCTCCGGCGACTCGGCGGAGCTCCAGAAGCGTGAGGAGGCGCCAGTGAGAGGTCGCGTCCGCTCTGGCCGGGCATGAATGCGGCACTGACCGTTTCAGGCGGGAAGCACGCGCGGGTGATGAAGAGGGTTCGGGTTGGTCAGGAGCGGCCGTGGCAGCGGTCCGGACGTGCGCAAACAAGAGATGATGTATGCTAATATTGCTGCGTATATAATTAACAACGTAAATAATGTGCCAGTTGGAAAAATATGATTGGAGATGGAGATGGAAATGGAATTTTACGTAAACACGGATATGCATGTCTATGTCTATGTGTATGTGCGAGACGACTCTCGCGACCTGGAAGCGGGGGCGTGTTTTTGATCGAGTTTTCTTTCTTGGTACGTTAGAAAATCAGTTTGTCCAATTCACATCTAGATGTTATTTAAGGATATCACATCTAAGCTCCCACAAGTATATAATGTAGCAACAAGAAACAAAAAACTAGGACAAAAAATAGACCACAAACAGAGTGGATATGAACTTAGATGTGACATAACTATGTCACATCTAGATGTGCCCTAGACAGACCCTTAAAAATTGTCCGCCAGTTTTCGTTTCTTTTTTCCAGAACGCGTATTCTATTTAAAACCACTGCTATGGAGAGATTTTTTACTCCATTATAGCCTCTTGTTTGATAGAGTTTCTCGCCTCGCTCTCTCACCCTCTCCATATCAAAACAAGATGACATGTGTCCGATCTATCTCTCTCCTCACGGTGGTCACAGATCCGCCGAATCCCGTCCGCCACGGGAGGTGAGGAGGTGCAGCGTTGACGTTGTCGCCGTCGGCAACAGGGGGAGCCGATGCGCACCATCCTCTCGGAGCCGGCGCTGGCGCGGATGAAGATCCTCCGCGCCCTTGTTCGCTGCCGTCGTGTGGGAAGATCCCGCCCGCCCGCCTAAACGACATCTCGCCCACCTGAGGTATAACTTCTTGTACTGGTCCATCTCCCTGTGTCGCTGTGTGCGGGTTTTCTTCTATGCGATTACTCCCAGCTCCCCATGCATAGTAGCTAGGGTTAAATCGGCTGGTCCAACATCACCTACTAGTACTATTATACTCGGTGGAGGTATACATGTTGTTTCGACAAAAAGTACATGGTGGTTAAAGGTCATTGTCCATATGGTGGTAGTACTATCACTGGTTAAATGAAGAAATGCTTTTTTCTCGGGTATCCTGGTTTAGTTCCCATCAAGATATAATTATGATGCTTCATTTGTTGGTGTACTTTTCATTAACCCTTTTTATATTTTTGGAAACAACGATGCATGTCTCCATACCCGGCATGTCTTCCTCAATTTTAGTGGAACTACACAAAATTGATGGCCATTGTTGTTCCGCCATCGTCCTTCCTCGCCACGTGGTTCTTCCTTCCTCGAGCTTGATTACTAAGAAGAAACAGACCACAGTGAGGATTTGTCGAACTTCATAGGTGCCTCACCCAAACTTGATGCCAAATGGATGATGCATCACCACGATGACCTATCGATGCTCATGGTCGCGCCTCATGGTTGCGTCGGCTGGTGAAGCTGATCGATTTTCAATGAAAAACAAGCTGTCTTCCATCAGTGCTCTTTGCTTGTTACGCACAAAGATGATATCCTTCGTCAGATCACCTTGGTTGCGTTGGAGACGCAGCCGTCTTTCACGTTGGTGCAATTTTATCACACAATTGGCTAAGTACCAAATGTTTCCACGAAGAATGATCGACGTTGGTACTAAGAGCATAAGTTTTGTATTGATTTCTAAGCCTTCTCACAACTTTGTCTCCAGCTCCCCTGTAATTTTATTTGTCCAGCTGTTAACTTTGATTTAAAAAATGGTGTGTACTAAAAACCCGAATGGACGTAGTAGCCCTCCATTTTTATTTACTCCGCATATTAGATTTGACTGAAGTCAAACTTTGTAATACTCTCAAACCTTTCTGATAGTTGAAATTAATATTCTTTATTTGTACACACTCTCACACGTTTTCGACAATTTGGCACATGTGTGGTTGTTCACTTAAGGGAGGGTAGTGTACCACACGTGAAGGATGAAGTGCGTACCGGACGCGTGGGCGTGGATCGTTAGTTCATCGGAAGTAGTACTCCCTCTGTACATTAAATAAATAGTTTCGTTTCGTACTTACACAATTTAAAATGATTGTTATGGAGAGAATAAGAAAACCACTCCACTATATATTAGTCATATACACACGAGAGTACTATATGGACGTAGCTTCATTGACTTAGTGCACCTGCCTTTGGGTTTATGACAGGTGGGCCAAAATGTGGCTGGCTCACCTGTCATACAGCCAAAAGCAGATGGAGTGAAGGCACCGGAGCTCAGTCCAGTATTACATTAGTACTCCTCAGAATAATATAAGAGCGTTTAGATCACTACTTTAGTAATCTAAACGCCTTATATTAGTTTACAGAGGGAGTATATATATAAGCGGGAGCCTCAGCGCTTGTTCTCTAAGGTTTGCACTCTCCACACGCTCGCCACAATACATATATGTTACACGCTGGAGGCTCAGCGTTCATTTGCTAGGGTTTGCTATATTCACAGTCTCTCACCCTCTCTTGACCAGATCTAAAAAAGACTGCGTTGGCCTCTTGTCTCATTCCCCCCTTACAGCTGGTGAAGGAGGCGTCCGTATTCCGTCGCACCGGGAAGGGGAGGAGGTGCAACGTTAACTCTATCGCCTTCGGCGAGGGAGGCAATCCACTGCCGGCCGCGCTGTTCTCTTTCACCCAGCGTGTGTGCGGGAGGGCCACCGACCCCTTCTTCCTTGCTGCCGTACGTAGTGTGGGCAGATCCGGCCTCCCGCCGCATGCCTTCCCACATCCCGACGACCCTAAGGTATAAGTTCTTTGAAACCGTCGTTGCTCTAGCTGCATGTGGATCTTTTTCGATCTATAGTCGAATCTAGGTCTTGGTTCAAAGAGGAAAGAAAGGTGCGGTGGGGTGGAGCATGAATCTAGGATGTGGTTCAATGAGGAAAGGAGGGAGGAAAAGTAGTATAGACTGGCTATCCAGCCGCTTTGTTGATCGAAAAGGGAAAAATGGGGTAACCCAGTACACACATCTGTAAGGAACCGATATCTTTGTTGAAAAGGGAAAGAAACTGGGGGGGGGGGGGGTCGGGTAGTTTGTGCAGGACTAGATTTGCTGCCCTCACATAGGAAAAAAGTTCAAAGAGAACAAATATGGGACCAACATAGATATGTTGCTTGGCTACATACTCTGCATCACCCATTTATACGTGTGGACGCACATGGTGCTAGCATGTCCCATACAGCTATTTTGCTGTTGCTAATCTAAGAATGCCGCTGGAAAATTGAAGCAATGCCACTGTTAAAAGTAAATTACATTTGTTAACGAATGTTGTTTCAAGAGAGTGTCTCTGCTAATATGAATCAATGCTACCGTTTTAGAAATGCTACTATCCTACTTTGTTTTCCATCCAAGATAAGTTAGATGCTTCTTTCTATCACCGTTTGTTTCATCCTCCTTTATCGGCAAGTAATTGTTTCTTTTTTTTCCTCTGTTAAAACAGGGGTATCGATTCAACTTGTTGCTATTGCGACATTTTACTTCGCTACTCGAAACACTTATGTTTTAAGAGTGTTTTGTGCAGTTCAACTTGAATGTCACACCGGTGACTTTGCTTAATTTTGGTGGAACTGCACAAAAGGAGATCGAGATTTGTTTCCAGTGTTCCTGTCGAGTTGTTTCAAATCTTGGTCTCTACCACATGATATCTATTCAACTTGTTGCTATTGTGACATTTTGCTTCGCTACGCAAAACACTTTGCTTGATTTCAGTGCATTGTTTTAGGAATGGTACTTTTCTGCTTTGTCATTCTTTATACATGTTGAACCAAGGCATTGTTAAGATAATGTCTCAGTCAATATGAATGAATCACACTGATGGAGAATTGCTCCTCTCCTCCTTTGTTTCCCATTAAGACAAGTCATCAACCGTTATTTCTCAGTAATTGTTTCCCTTATACGTATTCTTGCTTACAGGGATATCAAAATTAAAGCTCAGTTTTATTCCGACTTCGATTTTAGTTGAACTGCACAAAAGGAGCCAATGTGTCCAAGGCAAACTGATGCGTTACTGGTTCCAGTTGGTCGTTCCACTTTGCAGAAAGAAGTAGTCACTAGATGCGGTACATTACAGTAGGAATGACCGAGAAGCTTTACAGAGTATTATTAGACACCGGTGACACGACTAGTCTGCAGAGACCATTGGCAATTTAACAACACGTGGAGTGCCCTGGGCAAAAAGTGCCCAAACAAGTACAAGTAGCTAAGACAGGACATGATCATAGGCATTACATATTTTGAAGGGGAGGAGCTTGTCAAAGTTTAATCATTGATGTTAGCAAGAAGACGTTAGTTTAATATATTGGAATTGGAAAACCTTGTCAAAATTTGCTCATTGATGTTAGCCAGAAGACATGCATTTGATATTTTTGAGTGGGGACGCCCTTGTTTGTGAGCAGCGCCGAGTGTTTTTTCCTATTCCCGTGTTCAGTTTAGAAGTAAATAGTTACTCTGCTGAGATATTCTTGTGTTAAGAGTTTGTTCTGAATATTGTCTATGTAATGCCAGGCCTTGTGTTTGATTGCAAAGTTGAGCTTGGAATGTTGTGGCATGCGGCATCACAAGCTGTTCACAGTGCCTCCTGAGAATAATGCTTCGTATTGTTTTGCATGTCGATCTAATGCCGGTGATTTGCTTGTTAAGAAGATCATCCTCTTCTGTTGTTTCCGTGCGTAAGAAGTTCATCCTCTGATGTTTCATTCATAGCCTATACGACATGTCGGGTAGGTTAGACGTGAAACCATATGATCTTCCGACCAACTCATGATATTAGGCCGTGATTGGATCGTCATTTTCCAACCAAAACCGCTTGTAAAACTGATGCTTGTAAATTAAAGCAGATGGTCTCGGGCGAAGGCGCTTGGTTGGTCGATTTCGACTAGTAAAATATCGGAAGTACTTCACACACGATAAAAACGATGAACGACACTAGGACGATTGCTAATCCAGCCGTTAGCTGCTGTTTCAGCCTTGCCCATGGATGGCATGATACGCACGTCGTGCATGTATCGTCTGGTAATGTCGTCCATATAGCAATGCTCGTAAAATATACACTGGTCTCTCAAATTACACGCAGAATCCGCGGTTTTACTTACGCACCTCGGGCCTTCCGATGACTAGTAAATTACACTTGTATGTTAATACAGGTTTGAAATAAACCAGAGCTCCCAAAGCGGCCTTACCGCTTCATGCCGCCTCGTTTCTCAAGGTGCTCATAGGTGTCCGATGATCCTGGCTTCCTGAATGAGCAGCAGGCGCTGTATCAGACCTCCGTAGGGCCCGCGAGGCCCTCTCCGTTGTCCTTTGAGTTGTTGCTCTCGCTGTGGCGCCGAGCATTGTTAACATGGTCAACGAACATGAGGATTCAGGAGATGACTTTATTTTGACTGGATGACACTAGGGACCCACTAGGGCCATAACCGTACGTACGCAAGTGCCTCCTTATTATGTACAACTATAATTTTTTTTGCTTTCTCCTGGTTTCCTGACATCACGGTCCCACACCATTGTCAACCTATGTAGTCAATATAAACGAGAGAGTTGCACAAGGTGCGGCTGACAGCTGGGACCAAGCAGCTCGAGCAGTATTTGTGTTTTTGAGGCGTGAGCACTGCAGAGTTTTTCTTGCGATGATTTCGTTGTTGTTCAGAGGAGAGCAGGGTATTAACTGGGCGGCTGTGGCCCGTCTAGCCCAGGCCAGATATCCAGACCAGATACTACTTTTTTCAAGATGAAAATGGCTAGCCCAGCTATACGTCTTTTTGAGGAATACCTAGGCAAGGTCAACTTGTTATTCTCCGCCCCGCTGTGCTGCAAATCTTTCCTAGGAGGGATGCATTAGGCTTAACATGAAAATGGGCTTTAAAATAATAAATGGGATGTAATTATAAAAACTGGGCAGTAACTATAAAAAAATGCACCAAACACGAAATTAGTTTATAAAATATTATTTATGGATTTTGCAAATCTTAAATTTCATTGTTGCGCGCGCAATGTTTCGTTGGATTTTTACGTAATACAAATTTATATTTAATCTGAATAGAAATTTCGGTATAAAAATATTTCGGATCCCATCAAAATGTGGGAAATTTTATTGAATTCTGTCTTCATCGGTTGGTTGAAATTATTAATCGTTGTCCTAGCTAGAAAATGGGCTGTACTTTTAACAAACTGTAAATGGGCTGTTGTAAATTCCATTAGAATTCAAAAATGGGATGTACATTCTTACAAAACGCAAATGGGCTATAAGTTCTCTGCCACACACTTGTGGGCCTACTAAGTGATGTGTCCCCTAAAAAAAATAAGTTGACGCGTATGCAAGGCTTTGTCAACTTATTATAGTCAACACACGGTTCTAGCAGCAGTGGCCGTTGGATGTCTATCCAACAGATGTCGTGCTTCTTCTTCAATCTCGGATATTCTTAGCTTCGGACGCCCAAAAAATGATTCCTCCCCCTGACATCTGGGGCGCACCGTTTCGGAGGCTGACCTGTGGGTCTACTAAGTTGCAGCGTACCAAGGGCTTTCTCAACTTAGTCAATATAAACGATTCTAGCTTCAGTGACCGTACGATGTCCATTCAACGGCCGTAGTGCTTCTTCAACCTCTGGTCTTCTTGGTCCAGCCGCCCAAAGCAGCGCCGGTCGTGCCGCCTGCTCCTGCCTCCCGTGGCCGGCTGTGCTGCCACGGAGGCCTCACCGCCCCCATACTACTCCCACCGCAGGCCAGGCCATCCCTCCACTCACCCACACCCCCTGTTATTCTGCGGCGACAACAGCCTCACACCGCAGCTGAACCAGTGAACCCTCGTACTCCTCTCCGCGCGGGCTTCCACTGCTGCGTCTTCCCCGGCTCCACGTCGTCCCCTTCCTAGGCGTCGCCATCGTCCGCCGCCCTGGTGCTCTCGGCGCAGCGTGGTCAACGTGGTCAACAACCGACTTCCATCGGAAGAGTACTATACGTGGAGAGGCTGACAGCTGGGTCCACAACGGCCGCAAGGAAGTGCCTCCTTATTACGCGCAAAATAATTATTCCCCCACCTGACAGCAGGGACCCGCTGGACGGGCCACCGTATTTCGCGGAAAAAAACGTTTCCCCCCTGACTATTGGTACCCACCGGACGGGCCACCGTATTTCGTGAAAAAAACGTTCCCCCCGCTATCAGCTCGGACCCACCTGAAGTGCCTCTTTATTACGCACAAAAAAATGAATACTCCCCCTGCAAGCTGGGACTCACCTTGGTTGACAGCCCAGTTTTTTTTGTGTTTGCCAATTAAGTCGCTTTGTCAGGCCTGTTGGGCTGCAAATCTTTCAAGACGAGGAGAGCTTTTCATTCGGCTGGCCGAGAAAATGGCCCATCAGTAATGAGAAATGGGCTGTACATTTTTAAAACACATCAAACCGGCAATTAGTTTCAAATATTTTTTTTCATTTCAAGATTTTAAATTACATTAATTTTTATGCATGGAGAATTTGTTGGATTTTATATTGATATACATTTATTTTTAAAATCAGTTTGAATGTGAGTCGAAATTTCGGGATTAAAAACAGTTCGGACCACACCCAAATATGCAAAGTTTCGTATAATTTTTTAACCGTGGCCACAATATGGGCTGTAATGCTAACGAAAAGAATATGGGCTCCAAAGAAAACCTTAAGAATTAGCAAATGGGTTGTAAATTATTAGAAATAATGGCAGATGGGATGTATGCTGTTTTCCACAGATTTGAGGCTTTCCTAAAAAAAAGGTTGACGCACAAGCAGTGACGGTTGGATGTCCATCCAACGGCCGTCGTGCTTCTTCAATCTTTGCTCTTCCTGCTCCAGGCGCTCAAACAAGCACCGGCGGGACTGCCTACTCCCTCCTTCCCACGGCCGGCTGTGCTGCCGTGCAGGCCTCACCGCCCCACCGTACTCCCATCGCTGGCCTAGCCATCCCTCTACTCACCCACACCTGCTGTTATTCTCCGGCGACGACAGACGAACCAGTAAACCCTCGTTCAGTCATACTCCCCTCCGCGTGGGAAACAACTGCTGAGTCTTCCCTGCCTCCGTGTCGTTCCCTTCCTAGGCCTCGCCGTCGTCCACCGCCCTGGTGCTCTCGGTGCGGCCTGGTCAACGTGGTCAACGACCGTGATGCATCTGAACTGGACTGTACGTGGAGAGGCCGACAGCTGGGTCCACGGCCGACGCAAGGAAATGCCCCCTTATTACGCGCAAAATAATGATTCGTCCACCTGACATCAGGGACCCACTGAAAGGGCCACAGTATTTCGTGAAAAAAATGTTGCCGCCGTTGACAGCTCGGACCAACCAGCTATATCTTCGCACGCAAGGAAGTGCATCCGGGCAAAAAAAAACGATTCGCCCCCCTGACTGCTAGGACCCACCAGCTACATCTTCGCACACAAGGAAGTGCATCCGGGCAAAAAAAAACCAAAACGATTGGCCCCCCTGACTGCTGGGACCCACCAGCTACATCTTCGCACGCAAGGAAGTGCCTGACAGTCGGGGCCCACCTGGTCGAAGCGTACGTAGCGTTGTCATTCTGGTCGCGAACGTGTACGTACATATATACCGGTGGATGTAGAGGCGCGCACGTGTCGTAGTAGAGGCGCGCACGTAGCATGTACACGTACGTACAGCGGAGAGGGTGCAAGAAAGAAAATACAGCCACGTACGTACATACAGGCAGGGTCTCTAACGCCTATCGCGCATACATACATGGCTGGGTCGGAACGGAGAAACAGCGTCGTCGTCATGTTCATGGGGAGCCAACCGGCTGGGTCGGAACGGAATGCGTGGTCGTGTTCATCGGGGGCTTGGACGGAACAGCGATGGAACGAGGCTGGCGCATCAAGACAATGGAGGAAACAGACCTCCTACGGTCGAAACGGGGTCTGTTGATCGGGAGGGTGTGGCGATCGCAAAACGGATTTAAGACTTGTGTTGGAGCGCCACGGTCAAAACGGGGGTCCTGTTCATCGGGAGGTGTGTGGCTTACCGCAAAACGGATGAAACAAACTTATGTTGGAGCGCTATATGGTCGAAAAGGGGGGGGGGGAGGGGTGTGGCATACTGCAAAACGGGACTCCACGGGATACTGTTCATCTCCACCGTCGACCTCCTCCAGCCTCCACGGGCTACCGTCGACCTCCTCTCCAGCCTCCACGGGCTACCGTCGACCTCCTCCAGCCTCCACGGGCTCCTGTTCTTCCAGCCTCCACGCGCTTACTCCACCGCCATCTGCTCAACCACCCTCCACACGGGCACCCTCCACCGCTCACTGCTCATCCAGCCCTCCACACCACGGGTCATGTTCAACCACCCTCCACGGCCACCCCTCCACCATCTACTGCTCATCCAGCCCTCCACACCACGGGTTCCTGTTCATCCGCAGGCAACGCCACCGCCACCTATTCATCCAACGCCCCGGCAATGCTCACTAGCAGCAGAGCGGCGAATCGCCCATCGGGTTCAGATTAACAGCCATCGATCGATCGCTCGGGTTCGTAACGTAGCCTGCAGTGCAATCGGTCGGGTTCAAGCCATAGCCCAACGCCCGCCGGCTTGATTAGAGCCAACGCCTCGCACACACACGCGTACGTATGAGAGAAACGTGCATCGCTCCGCCCCCGACCTCCAACCGTAACTGGCAACTCCTTGAAATTTTCCTCCCCCTCGCTTCTACCACGGTATTTTCCGTCATGGACGGCCCAAAGAATGTCATGCAGTTGCGTCTCCAGCCCGCCCAGGCGAAAAGCTCATTTTCTGTCATTATTTTTTGTCATAGAAGTAGGAGCCCACCACATCTATGATGATACCAGGTTTTGACACAATTATCATCATAGAAATGTCATATGTATGAAAGAAAAAAAATTCGTTCGGCCCAAAATGTCACGGATGTGTCTTTTTTTTATAGTGTGTTCGGCGTTGCGAGTTAGGCCTTATATGCATCAGCTCCGAATCATGTCTTTGGTCAAATGTTGGGTTTGCCCGGCTCCTGTGTTTTGCTACCTTAGGTTCCGCTCTATCGGCTAAGGTGGCACCAGGAGAACTACTACGATTGTGCCCTGGCTAGCCCAGACGAGCACCTCAGTAGAGAAAGCCGAAAGCTAACTGTCATGATATAGCGAGAGACTGGTCAACCACTCAATGACTTATCGAAATGTTTGGGATTCCTCCGCATTAACGAAGGGCCATTTCCTGGCCAGGCATGACCGCGCCCCGTATTCAGATGAGCGCGGAGCCACCAGGAGCTATATAGTAGCCCCACTGTCAAACTCCTATGGCTACGTGAAAGTGTTAAAGCAATATAGTCCAGTTGCCTAGTTCGCTGCGCTATCACCTCCTTAATGGACCAAGACGTTGGATCAAGTGTGAACATGCGTCTTCATAACACCCCGCATTATATGCGTGGGGCTGAAGCCATTTAACGCAAACTTTCAGTTATATACACATATACATAAACGGCCGCACAGGAGGCATCATAAAACTTTTAGGCAAAATTATAAAAATAGCCTTTATATAATTTAGTAAAACATTGTTTTTCAATAGGAATACATGTCATTCGAACATAATATTCTTCGAGCACTGCGCTTCTATTGAACGAGCGCCTTCAAGGACCTCATCAAAGTAGTGCTCGGCAGCTACTCGGATAATTGCCGAACTAGGGGCTGCAATTGCGGTGGCTTCCATCTCCGCCCAGTGCATTTTGACACGGGCAAGCGCCATCCGTGCACCCTCGATGCACGCCGACCTCTTCATAGCGTCGATGCGTGGCACAACACCAAGGAACTGCTGCACCAAGCTGAAGTAACTGTTCGGCCTTGGCCCTGCCGGCCACAGGTGATCCACAACAGACCTCATGGCGAGTCCGGACAACCTATGGAGCTTGGCCCATTCGGCCATCCGCTCATTTAGAGGAAGCGGACGCACTGGACCATTAAATTGCGACCAGAACAGCTTCTCCACTTCACGATCCCTTTGATCTTTGAAGAACTCGGCCGCATCAGCAGCACTCGCTGCCAAATCCAGATAGGCGTCTGCAGAACTCCACAGCCGGTCCAGAGGAGCATACTTAGGATCGACGAACTTCATCCGCAGCATAAAGGGCATCCTAGTCGCAATATCCCCGGCGTGACGCAACTCCCCCTTCATCGCTCAAATTGTAGAGCGGGACTCCTTGGCTGCTACCATGGCCTTCTCCAGCTCCGTAGCCCTTGTTTCGCTTTCCTTCTCAAGAAGACGGTATCGGTAGGCGGCATCACTTAACTCAACGGCATCTTGGCCATCTTCTCCTTACTTAGGCAATGAGCAGCTTGTTCGGCCCTCAGCTCTTCAGCCGCCTTTAGAGCGGCCTCATCACTATTCCTCGCTTGCTTTTTGGCTCGGGCAAGTTCCGCCCGAAGGGTCTCCACTGCCGCAGCTCCATCTGCATTTCACAACATGCTCAATATACTGGCATTACGCTCCTCTTACCATATGTTGATCATCGGAGAAATTACATACCCTGTGCCTCGTCAAGCCGCTTGTTGACAAGCACGATGTCGGCATCTGCCACATCAAGCCGCCGTGTTAGCTCGGCAACCTCACGGGTCCGGCTAGCCACCGAACCTCCCGCCACCTGCATATGAAGACGGCTGGATTATTACCTGCGACTATGATCCTCTGTTTACCGCCGTTTCCGACGGCAACCAGTGTCTCAGGGGCTACTATCTGCACAGGGAACATTTAAAACATGGGCGGTACTGTCAAAAATACACGTCACTTCGCGTACCTCAAAACCTTTCAGCAGACTCATAAAGGCTTCATGCAACACGCTTTCTGCGGATGAAACCCTCTCAACCACCGCGCCCATTAGCGCACGGTGCACTTCTGAGATAGTTGCCTGCTCTAGCAGATCCTTCAGTGCGTCCGACCGCATGACAGGCGGAGCCGGACCCTTCCGGTTGTTCTCTTCAAGAGCCAGATGCTGAGGACTTCGGGTGGCCAAAGAATCACCCTCTGGCCTTGCCGGATCAGGAGAAGCCCTCCGAGACGACACCTCGGGGTCGCCCGCCTCGTAAGGCGGGATGGCGTGGGGACGCGTTTCGCTCTCCATCATCTCCGGAAGAAGATCCCCCGAAGACGAGCTCTGCCGAGAAGGGCCATGATCCGGACTACAAGACGGATGTTTCGGTTATTTTCCTCAAAAGTAAAGTAGGGTGTTTTTTTATTATTAAACCCTTTCTTTTACTTACAGCTCGATGGAGGGCTGATCCCCTTGCGGGCACTGTGAAGCCGGGGTATCCCCTGGGCCAGGACCCTCTGGCGCAGATTTCTTCCCCCGTTTAGAGACTATTGTCTCCGGGCCTTCAGAGGCGGTCCTTTTCCTTCCTTGGGGAGAGGGAGCCTTGACTTCTTCTCCCTGGTTGTCCGCCTTAGCGGAGGCGTCAGCCTCTTTCTTCCCACCTTTATCCTCCCCTGAGGGCGCTTGGTAAGGCGCAAGCTCCAACATCCGTACTAGTACCGGATCTGGGGAGACCTTGGGTAGGGGGGCCGGACACCTGATCATCTTCGCCTTTGCTATCCAGTCCTGGTCAAAGAGTGACTTTTCAGAATGATGTCGTGATAAATATAAATACAACATGTTCGGCCATAGGGCGACTTACTTGGGTATCTGGACGATTGCAGCTCAGACCCGCATCCTCGATGGAATCCGGACACATTGCTTGTGGTCCGAAGTACAATTTGTACATCTCCTCGGGCGTCATACCGAGGAAGTGTTGAATAGCTCACGGTCCCTCTGGATTGAATTCCCACAGACGAAGGGGACGACGTTTACAGGGCAGGGTTTGGCAAAGTAACATTACTTGCGTTACTGTGACCAGACCAATATCTCTTTCGAGGAGATCTCGAATGTGGCCCTGCAGTATGGGCACGTCCTTCACTGGCCCCCAATCTAGCCCCTTGTTGATCCATGACGCTTGTCGTGGAGGGTGACCCGAGCGAAAGGCAGGTGGGGCTGCCCATTTGGTACCCCTGGGAGCTGTGACATAAAACCATTCTTGTTGCCATAAGCTGGACACCTCCTGGAAGGAACCCTCGGGCCATGGGGCATCAACACTTTTGCTTATTACAGCACCTCCGCATTCTGCATACCTCCCTTGATCATCTTCGCCCACTTGAAGGTCTTGAGCCACAGGCCAAAGTGAGGGTGATGCGAGAAAAGCTTCAAGCGCACGCATTTATAAAAGACGAGATGTGGAGAATAGAATCCGAGCTAAATCATGGAAGTCCAGCCCGTAATAGAACATGAGCCCCTCACGAAGGGATCCAGAGCCAGGCCTAGCCCTCAAGGAAGTGAGATATGAATACTACGCCTTGCCGGGTTTGGGAGTAGGTATGACCTGCCCTTGAGCAGGCAACCAGTCATAATCTCGCCGGTCAAGAACCTGGCCTCTCTTAACTTTCTCGACGCCTTCCTCCGTGATTTAAGGAGGGCATCCACCGACCTTGAAGGTTGGATCCGACATGGTTGAGGGTCCGAAGCGCCTGACCTGAGCTTTGGGTGTTGGAACTCGAGGCGGGGGAGGGATTCGATTGAGTTCAAGGAATAAAAAGATAGGCCTTGGCCTCTTTATAAAGAGGGTGAATACCAGGCGTCCTCCCTGCGACCGTTTGGGACTTGCCTATAATCGAGGAGTCATACCAACGAGCACGATTGGTTTACCCACGCCCGTATTGATGAGAATCCCCTGATAAGGGGACACGACCTCTGCTTCAACAAGACGTGCCTAAGAAACTGCCTCGCGATATATGCGGTGGCTGGTTGTGAAAAACGGTTCGAATAATGACCGGGCCATGGTGTGATATTATGCTATAATACGTCGGCAGATTAGATTTGTGGAAATATTATTCTCTCTACGATGGTATGTGGAACTTGTTTTGCAGAGCCGGACACTATCCTTGTGCTCAATATCTTCTATGGAGTATTCGGAAGAGGAACCCGCCTTGCAATGCCGAAAACAATCTGCGCGCCGGACTCATCGTCATTGAAGCCTGGTTCAGGGGCTACTGAGGGAGTCCTGGATTAGGGGGTATCCGGACAGCCGGACTATATCCTTTGGCCGGACTGTTGGACTATGAAGATACAAGATTAAAGACTTCGTCTCGTGTCCGAATGGGCTCTCTTGGCGTGGAAGGCAAGCTTGGCGATACGAATATGTAGATCTCCTTCTGTTGTAACCGACTCTGTGTAACCCTAGCCCCCTCTGGTGTCTATATAAACTGAAGGGTTTAGTCCGTAGGACAACAACAATCATACCATATGCTAGCTTCTAGGGTTTAGCCTCTATGATCTCGTGGTAGATCAACTCTTATAATACTCATATTCATCAAGATCAATCAAGCAGGAAGTAGGGTATTACCTCCATAGAGAGGGCCCGAACCTGGGTAAACATCGTGTCCCTTGCCTCCTGTTACCATCTACCTTAGACGCACAGTTCGGGACCCCCTACCCGAGATCCGCCGGTTTTGACATCGAAAATCACTAAAATGAAAATGAAGAGTCTTGAGCTTGAGCCAATCTTTGTCCTTAGCATTTTGAGGGGTCCACATCTCTAGTCCATGCCATGCCAATCATTGAAATTTCTGAAATATTTAACTTGAGTGGATATTAGTTCAATGAGATATATGTTGTTACGAATTACCAAAACCACCCGAGGATTAGTTGCACTTTCATCTGGCCTTGGTGGTAGCCCCTCAAGTAGGTGGTTATAAGTTCATGAAAGTGCTCATGGACGGTGGCGGCAGTATCAACATCTTATATTACGATACCTTTCGCCATATGAATCTGACTGACAAGAACCTCAATCCATCATCTATAGTTTTCCATGGTGTGGTGCCTGGTAAGTCGGCTTATCCAGTGGGGAAGATTTCATTGGAAGTGGCTTTTGGTGATGATCGTAATTATATGACAAAGTCTTTGTTGTTTGAGGTGGTTAAGATAAAGAGTCCATATCATGCTCTGTTTAGTCGGCCTGCTTACACTCGGTTTATGGCTCACCCTTGTTATATTTACTTGCAGCTTAAAATTCCAGGGCCAAATGGGATGATCATGGTTCATGGTGATCGAAAAATAGCTTTGGAGTGCGAGGAAGGAGATGCAGCTTACGCAGAATCAGGTTGTGCTACCAAGGAGCTTAAGTTTTACAATGTTGACCCGACGGATATATGACCCCTCTGAAGAAGCCCAGTACTGAGCAAGACCCTCTGTTGAAGATTAAGTCGGTTGTAAGCAGGTGGATTTTGTCCCTGGTGATTAATCTCAGTAGTTCACCATAGGGGCTAATATGGATCCCAAATAGGAAAGCATGCTCATCGAGTTCATCCGTGAGAATCGGGACATTTTTGCATGGAAACCTTCTGATATGCCAGGTGTACCGAGAGAATTCGCTGAGCACACCCTTAATGTGGATCCCAAATTTAAGTCGGTCAAATAGTTCCTCTGTCCTTTCAATGAGGAGGGCGTAAGGCTATTGGAGAAGAAGTAGCCCGACTCTTAGCGGCTGGGTTTATCGTGGAAGTTTTTCACCCTGAGTGGTCGGCCAACCCCGTGCTGGTACTTAAGAAGAATGGCACGTGGCATATGTGTGTTGACTACACAGATCTTAACAAGGCTTGTCCAGCTGATCCGTTTGCTCTCCCCCGTATCGACCAAAATATTATGCAACGGCGGGTTGTGAGAATTTATGCTTCTTGGATGCTCATTCTAGTAACCATCAGATCAAGATGGCAGTCAAAGACCGAGAGAAGACATCTTTCATCACACCTTTTGGAGCCTTCTGCTATGTTTCTATGCCTTTTGGGCTCAAGAGTGCTCAGGCGACTTACCAACACTATGTTCACAATTGTCTTCACAGTCAAATTGGGTGTAATGTTCATGCTTATGTGGATGATATTGTGGTTAAATCTAGGAAAAAGGAGACTCTCCTAGATGATTTGAGAGAAACTTTTGACAATCTCCGGGTCTACAAGATGATGCTTAATCCAGCCAAGTATGTTTATGGCATGCCTGCAAGCAAATAGCTAGGTTTCCTGGTCTCATAACGGGGTATTCAGGCTAACCCAGAGAAGATTAAGGCCATCACTTCACTTTCTAAGCCGGTGTATGTTAATGACGTCCAATGTCTTGCGGGTCGTATTGCGGCTTTGAGCCGGTTCATAAGTCTCCTGGAAGAGAAGGCAATTCCTCTATACCAGATGATGAAGAAGACATACCACTTTGTCTAGAGTGATGCAGCGGATCAGGCGTTTGAGGCGCTCAAAAAGCAATTAGCTGAGCTGCCCGTCCTTGCTTTAGCTTCAAATACAATGATCATCACTTTATATACCACGAGAGAAAGATGAAACATGCGTGAATGTGCTGGGGGCATACTTTTAGAGGACCTGGATATAGTTCGTGTGCGTACGTGAAAGGGGCGTAGAGGGGGTGTATGCAATGGAGAGAGATGTGCTCTTCGTTTCTCTTTATTATGACTAACTTTATATATAGTATACAAATATAAAAATTCACAGTGCGGAATAAATATCATTGGGTGCACCATGCAATGAAAATTAATGTTCAAACTCCTCCATATAACTTTGTAATGTTGTATATATGTAGAAATTCTAAAATAATGGTTTGGCCACACTTTGTGTGGTTTTATTCAAAAGGAATGTTGTATGCGAAATAAACATGAAGAGAGGTATTTTTAGAACAATGGGGTGCGTGATGTAACATGTGTGAATGTGTAGTTGACGTATTTGGCAGGGCCTAGAGGTATGTGTATGTATTACATATTCGATTCGAGAGAGGCATGGATAGAGGGGCCGACGGGGGGGGGGGGGGGGAGATAGCACGAGAAATGAGAGAGGTCTAAAGAGAGAGACGAATAGGATGTCACGACGAGAGATGCCCTTGAGTGTGTATATGCAACGGGGAGGGGATAGAGGCACGAGGATAAAATATTTTGTGTGGTGTCTGTGTTGGTATGTGTGGATGTGTGAAAGTGCTAAAAATCGCCTATTCACCCCCCCCTCTAGTCAATAAGTAGCACTTTCAATCGATATCAGCACAAGGTGCTCCCTTGTTCTGTGTGATTTGGTTTAACCACCTGGAGTTTTAGCTATGTCGACTACAGGGATAATCAAGGTCTCCGCTGCATGCCCCATCTTCGATGGCACTGATTACCCCTACTAGAAGACTAAGATGCGTATGCATCTTGAAGCCATTGACACCGGCCTCTGGTATGTCGTCAGGACAGGCGTTCCCAAGGTCGGTGAAGGTGTAACCGCTGCTGATGTCAAGAGGTTCACACAACTGGACTCGACCACCAGGAACATCATCTGTGGTCATCTGGCCAAAGGACAGTATGGCCGTGTGAGTGCTCTAGAAACTGCGAAGCTAGTCTGACACTGGCTGTCCAAAGTCAACGAAGGCGTCCCAACTCAGAGAAACTCAAGGATTGATGTACTTCTCAACCTCTTCAACCGCTTCAAGAGAAATGAAAATGGGAATGGCCAGCTCACGTTCGATCGCCCCACCGACATCACCAATGAGCTTCACACACTCGGTGCCACTGAGATCACCAAGCATAAAATTGTGAAGAAGCTACTAAGATCACTTGATAGCTCATTTGACACTTTGGCTCTAATGATTCAAGAACGCCCTGACTTGAAAGATCTCGATCCGTATGACATACTTGAGAGGCTCAACACACATGAGTTCCAACCATCTGAGAAGAGATATATCTATGGCCCCAACTATGGCCGATCCCGTGCTTTGAAGGCAAAAGCTCTTTCCTCATCGGAAGAAGAACCTGACTGCAGTTCTGGGGATCCTGAAGACATTGGCAAAGATCTAGCAATGCTTGTGAGAAAGTTCCAAAAGTTCTCCAAGAAGAATCGCTTTGGAAAGTCTTCAAGATCCAGTTCAAGAAATGATGAGGCTTCCTCTCGTGACTACAAGAAGAGAACATGCCACAAATGCAAGAAGCCAAGCCACTACATATCTGAATGTCCTCAGTGGGACAAGGAAGCCAAGAAAAATAAGAAGAGAAAGGAATATGATTCTGACGACAAGAAGAAGAAGAAATCCTCAAAGTCTTCGTCTCACAAGAAGAGCTCATCTGGCAAGGTCGTGCATTCATTGGCAAGGAGATGGATTCCAAGGAGGAGTCTACTTATGAGGAGGCGGAGGTGGAGTCTGATTCAGGTGTGGCAAGCCTGGCTCTAGCTTCGGCATTCGTCGCCAAGTCTCTTCAACACTGAAGACAATGGTCACACCTCCGACGCTGAAGCTGATGATGAGGACGACTATGCTCCAACCTACTTACTTCATTGCACGAGGTGCTAAGTTAAAATCACATGATGCTTACTTTCAAACCTCCAGTGAAGATGACTCTTGCTAAAATTGCAACTGAACAACAAACTGCTATGGAACACATTCAAAAATTTCTAGACAAAAGCGATGACCTGTTGGATGAGGAAATGAATCGAACTCAATCCTTAATCGAAGACATCAAAACCCTTCGCGTTAAGTACGAAGCACTTGAAAGTCATCATGAAACCCTCTCATCCACTCATGAGAAGCTTCCCTATGATTATCTTCAAAGAAAGCAAGATCTTGAGAAACTAAGAGCGTCTCATGAAGATCTTCAAAAGGAGAACGATTCACTACTCGCTCAACAGATCAGTTCCGCTCAGGAAGATTTTGTGCCACCATGTTTAAAATTCCTTGAGCGTGACAATGTTGTCTCTATTGCTGAATATTCTACTGCCTCTGATGTTGCAATATTTTCAACTGCTAATGTGGTAACTAACCCCGCTTCTGAGGATACCACTACTATTGCTGATGAGAATGCCAGGTTGAAGACATTGCTTGAAACATGCATGTACAAAAGCCTCAAAGGGCATCAGACACTATGTGATGTCCTCAAAAAATAGATTCTGAACCAAAACCCTAGGAAAGAGGGTGTTGGTTTCGAGAGGAAAATGAATTTTGATGGTTCTTACAGGAAGCCTGAGCAGTACCCCAAAACCACATGGGTTGCTGCAAAGGGCCCTTTAGTGGACCCATCCACCTTATCTGGCTTCACTTGTGCTAATCCCATTATCATTGATGATTCCTTTGACACCAATTATAATTTTTTTAAGAATCAGAATGGTGAAGTATTTGCCATGTTTATTGGTACTAACTGCAGGAATGGGCCACCTTTGAAGAAGATCTGGGTGCCTAAAAGTTATCTTGAGAAGCTTCCTGTGAATGTCAACATGACACCACCAGGGAAGAAGACAAACCCCAGACCAAAGGCTTCATATGGCCCAAAGGCTTCATACAGACAGAGGACCTCACAAGGTCACCCTAACGCCAATGTTTTGCAGGGGGATTATCATCAGACTCATGAATATGAGCGTGTTTCATGTAACCGCTATGTTCACAGATCAAAGAACATTTCTGCATATTCTTTTAAGTACTATTCACCTCCTATAAAACTATTTGCTAGGGCTCCAAAGCCAAAGTTCTCACATGCTGCACTTTGACTTATTGCTTCTAAGCTAGCCCTTAAGATGCGGGTGGTTAAGAAGAATTAACTTCTCTTGCAGGGAAAGGTCTCCAGCCGGAAATCACAGACTTCTGAAGACAATGTTGGGGACCTAAAACATCTTGTGGGATGCAAGATAAAATGCCAAAATGGTCTTACGATGTATTTCATCCCAGGGTTTCTTGACGAGCATCCTATCTTACCAAACAATAATCTTAACTTTGATAGTATGCTTGTTCGTTATATGTTTTTGCTTCACAGTACTCTTGGTGAAGCCTATCCCGCTAACTGCACTGTAGGGTACGACTCCAAAAGCTACTGAATGGATAATGGACAATGGATGCACTAGCCACATGACTGGTGATCGAAGTCTTCTCATGGATTCAACCCTACGTCCATCTACTAAAAGCCACATCACATTGGCTGAAATTGGTAAAAGCAAGTCTGCGAAGGTTATCGAGAGGTGATCTATATGGTAGATTTCTCTGCAGGACCACAGCTTGCCTTATGTCTTCTAGCAAAAGCTTCAGAGTGTTGGCTTTGGCATTGAAGGCCAGGACATGCGGGCAAGAGTAACTTGCACAATCTCGTGAAGAAGAAGCACATCATTGGCATCGAGGGCGTCAAGTTCAAGAAGGATCATCTATGTGGTGCTTGTGAAGCCAGGAAGATGGCTAGGGCCAAGCATTCCTCGAAGACAATCTTGACTACATCATGCCTCTTCGAGCTGGTACACATGGACTAATTTGGCCCTACTCACTACTCTACCCTTACTACCACTACACATCTCTATGGCTTCTTTATTGTTGATGATTATTCGACATACACCTGGGTGCACATAATTCTCTATAAGACTAAAGTACAGGATGTCTTCAGATGCTTCGCCAACCGTGCCATCACTGGTATAGTGAGGTTCTATACAAATGGTTTTTAACCCCTTTCCACGATGACATTTGGAACCGTTGCCAAGTGAGTGGGCGATAGGGGTGGTCCTTCCCACACGACCCAGAAACCGTCTGGGATAGGGAGCCTTGATGCATATACAATACTCGCTACTCGTTTGTGCTCTCATTGCCATTGTAGTTGGTATTCTGTGGTGCTACGTTTACGATGCGCGTCCCATCACAAACGGTTCACTATTATAGAACGTGTATGATAAGCAGAAAATCACACACATTCGATTTTCCCAAACCGTATGCGATAACTAATTAAGAAGATTAGCTAATCGTCGTACGAGTGTCGGACAGGATTACGAAATGTCGGACCATCGTAACATCATCGTACACGACAACTATCGGACACGCTATTCTGTGGTGCAATGTTTATGATGCATACCACATCAGAAACAGTTCATGGCCGCGAATCGTGTACGATAAGGCAACTATCACAAATGTTTAGTTTGCCTGCACCATTTGTGATATTTCTGACATCGCACACGCTTTGCAAAATGACAACTGTTTGCATGCTTGCACATGTTTCCTCTCTGTGAATCGTGTCATATTATGGTGTATATCGCAAAAGTTTGTGTTTTACCAACCGTGTGTACCGTAACGTCCTGTAGAGTGTAATTTCACCGTAATTTAATTGCTACTATTTCAAATTGTAACGGATTGGAATTTGAATGTATGCTATAGCTTTATTCATATACATCAGGTTGAAACAACCAATGCATTATTCGATTCATAGGTACATATGTTCAAGAATTACATAAGAACCAAATAAAGAATGATGAACCACAGTTGTATACTTGTACTATTAAAGACGGTAAAGAAAGAGGCGAAATACATTCTGGTTGCTGAACAAGGTGAAGCGGAATGCCCATATTGTGCCCTCCTCCATGCCGAAGGCACGCACGACTCTAGTCCAACCCCTTTTGATGGCCGACCGCCCATCCTTCGCGGTCTTCATGAAAACATCTAGATAATCATCGTGTTTTGGTAGAAATATTTAACCTTTGCATGCCCACCAATCATGTAGTTTGAGAGGTAATCTTGAGTAAACTGTTTTGGGAACCAGTGCAAAGGAACAAGATTCAGACATTGTTATCTAACACAACTCATTATGGGAAGTAAAAAGAAGGCTCCAGAGTTCTTACTTACCATCCTGCAGTTCGCTGTTGTCTTGGACAAAGTGTAAACAAATAGTTTAATTGCCATCTTTTGACCCATTTTACTAACAATATCAGCTTCCTCACTTGATGCTGGTTCATCGATATCTCATTGCCACGTACGCAGAAAGGGTCGAAGCGTGGATCTTTACCAATGACATATGTACCTAAAAGCACCAAGTTAATATTAGAAGCTAAACAGCAATTGTACAATGATGTAGTATAACACTCTTTTATAATATCGTACAACATCCAATATGCCGGATTTTGGGCCCGTAGACCCTTGATAGATTTGAACTCTAGGGTGCGTGCGAAGAAATCAACCTTCCCAGTCTATCAACTCGCCAATCTCACGGCCTAGCTCGATGAATAGGAAGGAAATGGAACACGGCAGTTTACCCAGGTTCGGGCCACCTTGTGGTGTAAAACCCTACTCCTGCTTTGTGGTGGATTGGCCTCGAGATGGGCAGAGGATCAACTAGTATAGTGGAAGAATGACCTCAGGAGGTGTGTTCTTCAGCTGGCGAGGGAGAGGATGATCTGAATGATCCGTCCTCCTCTATGGTGGTGGCTAGGTCCTATTTATAGTGGCTATGGTCCTCTTCCCCCAACATGGAGGTGCTAAGGGATCCCACAATGGCCAAATTCAAAGGGAGACAACTAGTACATCTTATCCTGACAAAAGTAGTCTTCGCTTGCAAAGACTCTGGTCGTGACGCCATGGCGGGCTCGGCGATTACCTCCGTCCTGCCGTCCTGGCCGTCTTGGTCTTGTTGCATGGGAATGGAAACCTTTG
This sequence comes from Aegilops longissima, assembly GCA_021605205.1. Taxonomy (NCBI): domain Eukaryota; kingdom Viridiplantae; phylum Streptophyta; class Magnoliopsida; order Poales; family Poaceae; genus Aegilops; species Aegilops longissima. Next base: position 472,218,451 of record CM038682.1, read on the forward strand.
GCTGATTCCTCGGCACTCCATGCCTGCGCTTGCCTCTTTAGCACCAAAGAGCAAAATGTTGTCCTGCGCCCGCTGGCGCCCGCCTGGCCTTAGTCGTCATGGCTCACGTCATCCGAACCTCACGAGGTGAGGCTTGCATAGAAATCTCCGCTCCTCAGGAGCTAGCTTGAGGAGGCCGCCCCTTCTAGAGGTCTTGGTGTCATCCGCCTTGTGAGGCTTGGTCCCTCGTGAGGGTCTTGAGTTGTTGATGCTGAAGGTGGGCCATAACCCCGTTCCTAGAACACTGACTGTAGTCCTCGGGCCCAAGGCGCTCTCGGACTTGGCTTTGAGGCGAAGCCAAAGGGCAAGTGCGGAGCGCCGCGGGCCGTAACCGCTTGCGGCCTCGGTCGACGCCTGGTGCTTCATGGGACGTGGGTGTCTCCGCTTCCCCATGCCACCTCGGCAACCGTTCGACTTGACAAGAGCCTGCTGCATGCAGAGAAAGATCATCATTGCGTGGGATCATGGAGGCCGGAGGTCGGCCTCCCTCTGGCTATAAATGAGGGGAGGGGCGGAGCCCCCCTCGCTCATCTCCATCTTCTCTCTGCCCGGTCCTTCTTCTTCTTTGTCTAGCGTCTTGTTGTAGCATCCATGGCGCCAGCGAGAAGGTTCTCCGCCGCAGAAAAGGGGAAGGCCCCCATGGAGGGGCCAGGTTCTTCGCCGCCCAACAGAGGCTATGGTCGCTCCCGCAAATATACTGCAACCCCGGCAGTGGCTCCTCGGGGGAGCGGGCGCGCCTCTTCGAGGGTCGGCGTTACCTTAGGCAGCCACGGTGGCGCCCCCTCTCGCGGTGAGAGCCGCCAAGGATGGGGAAGCCCCTGTGATGGGGGGAGGCACGCCATGGTCGCCCGAACTCCTCGGCCGCGCTTCCACTCTGCGGACGCGTTCCCGGAGTTTGTTGTGTGGTCGGGAGACCCGCTGGCACCTGGCTCCTGCTTCTATGCTTCTTCGGGGTGAGCCGTCGACCACGAGGCTTGACGGCCTCTGGCTGTAGGCTGACGGCTGCTGCAGCAGGGCCTCATGGGCTGGGTCGAGGTCACCACCACAGGCAACATGACCTTGACCCGCGGTTGGCAAGTGTTTGCCCGCGCGCTACGCCTGAGCGGGAGGTGCACCCTCCACTTCAGGTACGATGGCCTTGTGACTCTCTATGTGAGGGTGTTCAGGTAAGAAGGCCACCATACGCTGCCCGGAAGACGGCAGTGACGACGATGAGCTTGCCCTTGGTGACGGTCGTGACGACAATGAGGGTGAGCTTGCCCTTGGCGACGGCCGCGCTACCCCCAGCAGCGGTGGTTCTTCCTCCGGCGAGAGCACCAGCAGCGGCGGCTATGACCAACCACCATGCCGCCGGGCTCGGATCAGGGATGGCGATGGGCCGTCTCGTCGTCGTGCTCCGGTGAAGCGGGAGGAAGACTCGGACTAAGCTCGGGCGCCGTTGGAGCCTGGCCTCGGGAGCTGTTGCAGCCGTGTGGCCCGCTTTTTTTAACCTTTCCTTTCTCCTGCATTTGAAAAACATAGAGGGCCCCGCTGGGGTGTGTAATGAACCATGGCACTTATGCCAATACGTTATGTTTATTATCTCTATAATTTGTCGTGATACCCATGTTGCGACCAGGAGCGGTTAGGGTAACTTAGCTCGATATGCTTGCGATAGTCTTCCGCCTCGTGAGGGCGCGCCTTTCCAGCAGCATCTTGCGAAGTTCCCTTCCTGACAACTCAGGAGCCGTCGGGCCTCAGGAGAGATTGTACAGCTCCAAAGTTATTAGAAAACCTGACGGGGCGTCTCGTCCTTCCTCTGGCGAGCCCCCGGGCGTGGGTTTGTTGTGGCTAGTACACCGCGTCGCGCTTCCCAGAGGCACGGACTTAAGAGGGTGCACACGGGCACAAGCTCATTCGAGAGCGTCTCGCGAGGATTAAGGATGCCGAAGCTCTGGCGCAACGAGGCTTCAGCTAGGTGTGTTCGTGGGCAAGCCCAAGCGTACACGCCTGCCAAGCCCCCGCATGTGGGACGCGCGAGGAGGAGTGACGGGCAACTGCCTCTCTTCCTGGGACAAGACTGGAGAGGCGAGCGAAGCAAGAGGAGAATAATTCCAACGCTGGCAAACCAAAAACGCGAAAACTCAAAATTCCATTTAAGAAGTTGCAAACTAGCTACAGAAAGCAAATGAAAGAACAGCCACGTTCGGCACCTAAACTAGTCTTCTCACCAGCGCGGAGCTAAGTGCTGCCACTAGGACGTGGGTGGGAGCCCCCGTGAGGCCCGCAGGTGGCACTCAGGAGACTCCGGGGTGTGTAGAGCCCCAACTCATTATTACATGAGAGTGTCACGAGCGGAGACCTTCATAGGAATGGGGCCTTGCTTCATTGGTAGAACTTCCGGAGGTGCTAGATGTTCCAGGCGTTCTAGATGGGGATCCTGTCCTGTGTCTCCAGGCACGCGGCGCCAGGCCTGGAGACACGGACGATCCTGAACGGGCCCTCCCACATGGGAGAGAGCTTGTGCAGCCCTTCCCTGGAGAGTACCCGCCTCAGGACGAGATCGCCCACTTCGAGCGTCCTGGAGCGGATGCCGCGGCAGTGATACCGCCGCGTCGCCTGCTGGTACCTTGCCACTCGGAGCAAGGCTTGGCAGCGGTGTTCCTCCCCCAGCACGAGGTCCATCCCCCGCGAGGCGTCCTGGCATGCCTCGTCAAACGCCAAGACCTGCGCGGAGCGATGCCTGACCTCGTGAGGGTGAACCGCTTCTGCTCTGTAGACGAGGAACAATGGAGTCTCGCTCGTTGGCTTGGTCGCGATGGTGCGTATGTGATACGTCTCCATCGTATCTACTTTTCCAAACACTTTTGCCCTTGTTTTGGACTCTAACTTGCATGATTTGAATGGAACTAACCCGGACTGACACTGTTTTCAGCAGAGTTGCCATGGTGTTATTTATGTGCAGAAACAAAAGTTATCGGAATGACCTGAAACTCCACGGAACTTACTTTTGGAAAATATTAAAAATATTTTCAAAAGAATCAAGTCCAGGGGGCCCACCACCTGTCCACGAGGGTGGGGGGCGCGCCCCCTGCCTCGTGGGCCCCCTGTTGCTCCACCGACCTCAACTCCAACTCCATATGTTCGTGTTCGGGGAGAAAAAAATCAGGGAGAAGGATTCATCGCGTTTTACGATACGGAGCCGCCGCCAAGCCCTAAACTCTCTCGGGAGGGCTGATCTGGAGTCCGTTCGGGGCTCCGGAGAGGGGAATCCATCGCCATCATCATCATCATCAACCATCCTCCTTCACCAATTTCATGATGCTCACCACCGTGCATGAGTAATTCCATCGTAGGCTTGCTGGATGGTGATGGGTTGGATGAAATTTATCATGTAATCAAGTTAGTTTTGTTAGGGTTTGATCCCTAGTATCCACTATGTTCTGAGATTGATGTTGCTATGACTTTGCTATGCTTAATGCTTGTCACTAGGGCCCGAGTGCCATGATTTCAGATCTGAACCTATTATGTTTTCATGAATATATGTGAGTTCTTGATCCTATCTTGCAAGTCTATAGTCACCTACTATGTGTTATGATCCGGCAACCCCGAAGTGACAATAATCGGGACCACTCCCGATGATGGCCATAGTTTGAGGAGTTCATGTATTCACTATGTGTTAATGCTTTGGTCCGGTACTCTATTAAAAGGAGGCCTTAATATCCCTTAGTTTCGCTAGGACCCGCTGCCACGGGAGGGTAGGACAAAAGATGTCATGCAAGTTCTTTTCCATAAGCATGTATGACTATATTCGAAATACATGCCTACATTACATTGATGAATTGGAGCTAGTTCTGTGTCACCCTATGTTATCACTGTTACATGATGAACCGTATCTGGCATAATTCTCCATCACCGATCCAATGCCTACGAGCTTTTCACATATTGTCCTTCGCTTATTTACTTTTCCGTTGCTACTGTTACAATCACTACAAAACCCAAAAATATTACTTTTGTTACCGTTACCATTACTTCCATATTACTTTGCTACTAAATACTTTGCTACAGATATTAAGTTATCCAGGTGTGGTTGAATTGACAACAAAACTGCTAATACTTGAGAATATTCTTTGGCTCCCCTTGTGTCAAATCAATAAATTTGGGTTGAATACTCTACCCTCGAAAACTGTTGTGATCCCCTATACTTGTGGGTTATCAAGGCTATTTTCTGGCGCCGTTGCCGGGGAGCATAACTCTATTCTTTGAGTCACTTGGGATTTATATCTGCTGGTCACTATGAGGAACTTGAAAGACGAGAAAACAAAAATTTATCCCTCAACTACGAGGGGAGGTAAGGAACTGCCATCTAGCTCCGCACTTGATTCACCTTCTGTTTTGAGTAAGCTTGAGACACCTAAGCCTGCTTCTGCTATTAATTCTGATATGTCGCATGTTATTGATGATGCCACTTCTGCTATGCATGATACTTATGATGAAACTACTTCTGTGCTTGATACTACTGTGCCACTTGGTGAATTTCTTGATGAACAACTTGCTAGGGCTAGAGAGAATGAAATTATTGAAACTGATAATATTGAAGATAGTGATGATGAAGACTCTCCCCCTAATAAATATGAATTGTCTGTTGTGCCCGAGGGCTATGTTATGGATGAAGAAACTAAAAGAGACTTTCTTGCTTGCAATGATAGAAGTGATCTTAAGAAATTATTAGCTAAGCTGAATCAAAAAACTCTGAATGCTAGAATGAAATATCATCCTGCTTATGCTACTTCACCTATCTTTGTTACTGATAAGGATTATGAATTCTATGTTGATCCTGATATAATTACTTTGGCTGAATCTGATCCTTTTTATGGCTATGAATCTGAATCTATGTGGCACATCTTACTAAATTAAATGATATAGCCACCCTATTCACTAATGATGAGAGAAATCGCTACTTTTATATCCTTAAAATATTTCCGTTCACATTAAAGGGTGATGCTAAGATATGGTTTAATTCTCTTGATCCTGGTTGTGTGCATAGTCCCCAGGATATGATTTATTACTTCCCTGCTAAATATTTCCCTGCTCATTAGAAACAAGCTGCCTTAAGGGATATATATAATTTTGTGCAAATTGAAGAAGAGAGTCTCCCACAAGCTTGGGGGAGGCTTCTCCAATTACTTAATGCTTTGCCTGATCATCCTCTTAAGAAAAATGAAATACTTGATATCTTTTATAATGGACTAACCGATGCTTCCAGAGATTACCTGGACAGTTGTGTTGGTTCTGTTTTCAGGGAAAGAACACCAAATGAAGCTGAAATTCTATTGAATAATATGTTGACAAATGAAAATAATTGGACACTCCTGAGCCTATTCCCAGACCAACTCCGAACAAGAGGGGTGTTCTATTTCTCAGTCCTGAAGATATGCAAGAGGCAAAGAAATCTATGAAAGAAAAGGGTATAAAAGCTGAAGATGTTAAGAATTTACCTCCTATTGAAGAGATACATGGTCTTAATTTACCGCCTGTTGAATAAATATATGATCTTAATTCATCACCAATTGAAGAAACACATGGTCTTGATAACCCGACACATGTAGTAAAGGTAAATTCTCTCTATAGATATGATAAAGCTGAAATCCCTCCTACTAAGTTTTCTAGCCAATGTTTGGATGAGTTTGATAACTTTATGGTCAAGCAAGAAGATTTTAATGCTTATTTTGGTAGACAATTAAAACAAAATGCATATATGATTGAACACTTGGATGATTATATGTCTAGAGTTAATGGTGAACTTAAACTCATTAGTAAACATGCTTCTATGGTTACCACTCAAGTAGAACAAGTACTTAAAGCTCAGAATGATTTGCTCAATGAAATGAACAATAAGAATAATGACTATGCTGTCAGAGTGGCTACTAGAACTGGTAAAATGACTCAGGAACCTTTGTATCCTGAAGGCCACCCTAAGAGAATTGAGCAAGATTCTCAGAGAAATAATATAGATGCACCTAGTCCTTCTAAAAAGAAGAAAAAGAAAAATGATATGACTTTGCATGCTTCTAGTGAACCTATTGCTCAACCACCTGAGAATCCCAATGATATTTCTATTTCTGATGCTGAAACACAATCTGGTAATGAACATGAACCTAGTGATAATGTTAATGAAGAAGTTCATGTTGATGCTCAACCTAGCAATGTTAATGATGTAGAAATTGAACCTGCTGTTGATCTTGATAACCCACAATCAAAGAATCAACGTTATGATAAGAGAGACTTTGTTGCTAGGAAACACGGTAAAGAAAGGGAACCATGGGTTCAGAAACCCATGCCTTTTCCTTCGAAACCATCCAAGAAAAAGGATGATTAGGATTTTGAGCGCTTTTGCTAAAATGATTAGACCTATCTTTTTGCGTATGCGATAAACTGATATGCTCAAAATGAATCCTTATGCTAAGTATATGAAAGAAATTGTTACTAATAAAAGGAAGATACCGGAAGCTGAAATTTCCGCCATGCTTGCTAATTATACTTTTAAGGGTGGAATACCAAAGAAACTAGGCGATCCAGGAGTACCAACTATACCATGCTCCATTAAAAGGAACTATGTTAAAACTGCTTTATGTGATCGTGGAGCTGGTGTTAGTGTTATGCCTCTCTCTTTATATCGTAGACTTGATTTGAATAAGTTGACACCTACTGAAATATCTTTGCAAATGGCTGATAAATCAACTGCTATACCTGTCGATATTTGTGAGGATGTGCCTGTTGTGGTTGCAAACGTTACTATTTTAATGGACTTTGTTATTCTTGATATTCCCGAGGACGATAGTATGTCTATTATTCTTGGAAGACCCTTTTGGAATATTGTAGGGGCTGTTATTGATTGCAACAAAGGCAATGTCACTTTTCATGTTAATGGTAATGAGCATACGGTACACTTTCCGAGAAACAACCTCAAGTCCACAGTATCTATTCTATTGGAAAAATTCCATCAATTATTTTTGGAGGTTTTGAATTTCCTCTTCCTACTGTCAAAAAGAGATATGATATTCTTATTATTGGGGACGTGCATATTCCCGTTGAGGTAACATAGTGTTATTCGAAATTTCTCCGGTTTCATGCGATTCGGAATGAGTTTGTTAACAAGACCTGATCAGCATTGTTAGTGGATTCCTTTTGATGAGCATATGAGATGGATGAAACTAGAAAGCATAACCTTCTGTACCTTCCTTTTACTTTCTGTTATTTAGTTGAAATATAGTAAAAATAGTATTTTTCTGTCTGTTTTCTGAATTATCCGTGCAATATAAAAATACCCTGAAAATAAAGTTCTCCAAATTCCCTGAAATTGAAACATGATTTTTTTTGTAATATTTGAGAATATCTGGCTCTGAGATCACAGCAGGGGAGCAAGCACCTGGCCACGAGGGTCCAGGGCGCACCCACCCCTACTGGGCGCGCCCCCTGCCTCGTGGGACCATGGTGGCTCCCCTCCACTTATTCCTGCACCCACACACTTCTTCTTCCTCCCAAAAAATCACCATCCAGCTCAAGCACGAGTTCTAGCTCATTTTGCTGCGATTTTCGATCTCGCTCAAAGCACCTCCCACAAAACTGCTTTGGGAGATTGTTCCTTGGTATGTGACTCCTCCATTGGTCCAATTAGTTTTTGGTCTAGTGCTCTATTCATTGCAAATTTGTGCCGCCTAGGTGACCATGTTCTTGAGCTTGCATGTAAAATTTATATGGTTCCAAGTAGTTCTAATGCATGATATAAGCTCTAGGCACTTGTAGGAGTAGTTGCTATCAATTTTGTTGATTTTGGTTTACTTTTATTTGAAGTTACTAAAAATTTCAGAATTTTTCAGAAAGTAATGAAGAGATTTTTGAGGGGCTCATCGAGCCGAAGCTCGAAGGAAAAGCAAAGTGAGGAAGCAGAGAGGCCCAAATATAATTAGCCTCGCACTGCGGAGGTTCGGCCGTGTGAATGGCCTTCCAATGATTTCCTGAGAGCAGCCGGGATTTATGATGATATTTATGAATTGGCTGAGAATGCAGGCCTTACCGACTTCCTCCGCGACCAACGCGAATAGTATCTCTTACTCACCAATAATTTTGTGCAAAACTTCTACTATTATCCTAAGGAATCACATCCTTCAGTAGAGTTTCATTTATATGATGTGGTTAAGAAGATGTCACTAGATGAATTTTGCAGGGTTTGCAAAATACCTTTCGAGGGTAGTTTAGAGGAACCACATTGTAAAGATGTGGACGGGTTTATTGACACTATTACTGTAGGGGAAACTAGGAAGGTTTCCGATGCAAGAATCACTAGCATACATTTTCCTGTTTTACGATACTTTGCAATATTTGCTAGTCGTTGCTTAATTGGTCGCGGAAACTGTGGAAACCTTAATGTCCCTGATACTATTATTTTGTTCCATGGTTTATTCCGTGACGACTTTGTTAGTATGGGCGGTATTATTGCCAAACGGTTAAGTCTAAACAATACAAAGGGCCCCATCTTTGGAGGTGTTTATGCTTCACACCTTGCTGCATATTATAACATACCTATTAGGCACTATGAAAAAGAAGAAAAATTGCTGCCTACTGTTTATTTAGATTATAAGAGCATGGTAGCACATGATTTTATTGTAAAGAATAGGGAAAGGGAGCATAAATACAAATTGTTCTTTGATAAACATCATCCTGAGACTATTACCTTGCTGATGACCCACAAGTATAGGGGATCTATCGTAGTCCTTTCGATAAGTAAGAGTGTCGAACCCAACGAGGAGCAGAAGGAAATGATAAGCGGTTTTCAGTAAGGTATTCTCTGCAAGTACTGAAATAAGTGGTAACAGATAGTTTTGTGATAAGATAAATTGTAACGAGCATAAATAACAAGAGTAAAGAAAGTGCAGCAAGGTGGCCCAATCCTTTTTGTAGCAAAGGACAAGCCTGGACAAACTCTTATAATAGGAAAAGCGCTCCTGAGGACACATGGGAATATCGTCAAGCTAGTTTTCATCACGCTCATATGATTCGCGTTCGGTACTTTGATAATTTGATATGTGGGTGGACCGGTGCTTGGGTGCTGTTCTTACTTGAACAAGCATCCCACTTATGATTAACCTCTATTGCAAGCATCCGCAACTACAACAAAAGTATTAAGGTAAACCTAACCATAGCATGAAACATATGGATCCAAATCAGCCCCTTACGAAGCAACGCATAAACTAGGGTTTAAGCTTCTGTCACTCTAGCAACCCATCATCTACCTATTACTTCCCAATGCCTTCCTCTAGGCCCAAATAATGGTGAAGTGTTATGTAGTCGACGTTCACATAACACCACTAGAGGCTAGACAACATACATCTCATCAAGCTATCAAACGAATACGAAATTCACATGACTACTAATAGCAAGACTTCTCGCTTGTCCTCAGGAACAAACGTAACTACTCACAAAGCTTCATGTTCATAATCAGAGGGGTAATAATATGCATAAAGGATCTGAACATATGATCTTCAACCAAATAAACCAAATAGCATCAACTACAAGGATGAGATGGTGCTGGTGAAGATGTTGATGGAGATTGCCTTCTCCCGATGAGAGGAGCGTTGGTGATGATGATGACGATGATTTCCCCCTCCCGGAGGGAAGTGTCCCTGGCAGAACAGCTCTGCCGGAGCCCTAGATTGGTTCCGCCTCGTGGCGGCGAAGTCTCGTCCCGAAAGGTTGCCTAATGTTTTTTTCTCATCAAAGACATCATATAGGAGAAGATGGGCATCGGAGAGCCACTAGGGGGCCCACGAGGTAGGGCGCGCCTGTGGGGGCGCCCCACCTCGTGAGCGGTGGTGTGGGCCCCTGGCCTTCATCTTTGGCGACGATTTTATTTATTTATTTTAAGATATTCCATGGAGTTTCAGGACTTTTGGATTTGCACAGAATAGGTCTCCAATATTTGCTCCTTTTCCAGCCCAGAATTCCAGCTGCCGGCATTCTCCCTCTTCATGTAAACCTTGTAAAATAAGAGAGGGTAGCCATAAGTATTGTAACATAACGTGAAATAACAGCCCATAATGCAATAAATATCGATATAAAAGCATGATGCAAAATGGACGTATCAACTCCCCCAAGCTTACACCTCGCTTGTCCTCAAGCGAAAAGCCGATAACAATAAATATGTCCTCATGTTTAGAGGTAGAGGCGTCGATAAAAATAAAATACAGACATGAAGGCATCATGATTATTCTCATAACAGCAACATATATAGATTTTGTCATATGATTACTTATGTTCAAGTGATGATCTTTTCAAAATGCAAAGGTACGAATCAGAAACCTTATTGGGCACCAACAAATTATAACCTCAGTCATTGAAGAAATTGCAATTTATCATAACATCGGAAAGAGTCTATGTCAGAGCTTAAAAGCAAGTCCACATACTCAACTATCATTTAGTCCTTCATAATTGCTAACACTCACGCAATACTTGTGGTTACGGAGTTTTAATCGGACACAGAGAAAGATAGGGGCTTATAGTTTTGCCCCACAACCTTCTACCTCAAGGGTAATGTCAACAATAATAATTCATGCTCCCTACATCCAATTATATATATATATATATATATATATATATATATATATATATATATATATATATATCATGTTCTTTCCAACATGCTGGGCTTGCCAAAGGATAAAATAAAAAAGTAAAGGTGAAGATCAGCGTGACTCTTGCATAAGGTAGAGGATAATAATAAAAGATAGGCCCTTCGCAGAGGGAAGCAGAGGTTTCCATGCACTTTTATGGTTGGATGCACAAAATCTCAATGCGAAAGAACGTCACTTTATATTGCCCCTTGTGATATGAACCTTTATTATGCAGTCTGTCGCTTTTATTTCTTCCATATCACAAGATCGTATAAAGCTTATTTCTCCCACACCAATCAATCATACATATTTAGAGCAATTTTTATTGTTTTGCACTGATGAAAACTTACTTGAAGGATCTTACTCAATCCATAGGTAGATATGGTGGACTCTCATGGCTAAACTAGGTTAAGGGTATTTGGAAGCACAAGTAGTATCTCTACTTGGTGCTGAGAATTTGGCTAGCATGAGGGGGAAAGGCAAGCTCAACATGTTAGAGGACCCATGACAACATACTTTATCTCAGATACAAGAAAACATATCTCATTATGTTGTCTTCCTTGTCCAACATCAACTCTTTAGCATGTCATATTTTAATGAGTGCTCCCAATCATAAAAGATGTCAATGATAATATATCTATATGTGAAACCTCTCTTTCCTTATTACTTCCTATTAATTGCAACGATGACCAAAGCTATATTTGCCAACTCCCAACAACTTTTAATCATCATACTCTTTATATGTGAAGTCATTACTCTCAATAAGATCAATATGAACTCTTTGTTTCTTTTTTATTCTTTTTCTTTTTTTCTATTCTTTTATTCACCCAAGATCATGGCAAAACAATCAAGCCCTTGACTCAACTAACTTTACTATATATATAGCTCACGGACTCGATTACATAGAGAGATCATAAAGCAAAACTCAAAACTAGATCATGCCATAAACTTTATTCTACTAGATCAAGATACTACTAATAGGATCGAACTAAAAAAACGGTAAATATAGGAGTTGTGATGGTGATACGATACCGGGGCACCTCCCCCAAGCTTGGTAGTTGCCAAGGGGAGTGCCCATACCCATGTGATTATGTCTCCTTCTTTGTCGGTGAAGGTGGAGGTGATGGATCGTAAGAGGTCCTCCAACTTGCGGATAATGCCCTTGAGTGCAACAATATGCTCCTTCAACAAAATATTTTCACTTGTGAGATACTTGTTTTGAATACGAGCTAACTCAATCATCTTGAAAGCTTCGATTTCAGTTGGGGTGAGTAAGTTGTGATCAAGTTGGAGAGTGTCTTCTGCGGCCGGAGCTTGGTCCTCCGTGGCCTTCCTGATCCTTTCATCCTTGTTGATCTCCATGGGTTCTTCCCTCTTCAGCTCTATCTTCATTAGCCAAGCATATTTGTCACCATTGTCGGAGGAGGGGGACGACATGATGCCTGGCCTTGACAACTCTGACAGAAAACAACTCGAAACAAAAACAGAGGATAATTGCGTGATACGAGAGTCAAAACCTTCGGGAGAATATATAATGAATTTTTACCGACCAAAATACGTATCGTGCAAGAAAACGGAGTCCAGAGGGCACACGACATAGGGGGGCGCGCCAAGGGGGGTAGGGCGCGCCCACCACCCTCGTGGGGCCCTCGTGTCCTTCCCGGACTTCCACTTATTTTCCTATTTTTCTAAATATTCCAAAACGGAGAAATATTGCCTTAAAAATTGTTTTGGAGTCGGTTTACTTACCGTACCACATACCTATTCCTTTTCGGAGTCTGAAACTGTCTGGAAAGTGTCCTTTATGTATTCCTCCGGGGTTACGGTTTCAATAATATTGGTTTCAACATTTATGGGATTACCTAAGATATAATGTTTGATCCTTTGACCGTTTACCACCTTCGGATTTGTGCCCTCTAAGTTGTTGATTTTTATGGCACCGGAACAATAGACCTCCTCGATAACGTAGGGACCTTCCCATTTAGAGATAAGTTTTCCTGCAAAAAATCTTAAACGAGAGTTGTATAGCAATACATAATCACCTACATTAAACTCACGCTTCTGTATCCTTTTGTCATGCCATCTTTTAACTTTTTCTTTAAACAACTTGGCATTTTCATAAGCTTGGGTTCTCCATTCATCAAGTGAGCTAATATCAAATAACCTCTTCTCACCGGCAAGTTTGAAATCATAGTTGAGCTCTTTGATAGCCCAATATGCCTTATGTTCTAGTTCGAGAGGTAAGTGACATGCTTTTCCATAAACCATTTTATACGGAGACATACCCATAGGATTCTTATATGCAGTTCTATAGGCCCATAATGCATCATCAAGTTTCTTGGACCAATTCTTTCTAGATCTATTAACATTCTTGTCGGTGTACAAAAAGAGGGATATGCTTTTTGCACCCCTATAACTGTGCACGTGCAGTCTGAGCCACGGACGCCGCCACACTGAGCGAGGCGAGGGAGGTGAGCCAAGGTAAGACCAACGCTCAAGAGGAACAGAACAAACGCCAAGACCGCAAAGAGCGAAGGGGACGGAGCGGACCCCCTGGCAGGATCCTTGCCAGGGGGCAGTTCTAGCAAACCCGGCAAGACCCTTGCCGGGGCAGCTCGCCCCACACCTACGGAGCGAATCACCCTTGAGTCCACTACCCCATAGCGCAAGGATTCGGGAGACATCCCCGTGGTGGCATGCAGATCTTTGTGAAGACATTCAAAGATCAGATACATAGTGTCAAGGACGACGACCCTTGGCGGGATCCTGGCCAGGGAGGACCACGAGGCCCCCGGCCAGAGCCTTGCCGGGGATGACAGTGTGCGTCGCGGCAAGACTCTTGCCGGGGCCCCGACAAGGCCCTTGCCGGGGCTGTGGCAAGACCCTTGCCGGGGCTGCGGCAAAGCCCCTGCCAAGGAAACCCGTGGGGCCACCATCAGGCTCGCACCGACCAAGCCTGCATTATGCAGCTGCCGACCCAACCAGTTGGGCAGACACCCGCGTGGCGGCGAGAGAACCTTCGTGAAGGCCCACCATGGCGCCACCTCAGCTGCCTGCCTGCCTACATAGCACCACAGGCACCGCTGGCCAGGGCGCGTGTCAACACGAAAGGAAGCGGCAGCGGACGAGACTAGGCTCTCCCCCGTCCCCGGTAATGCAAGGACACCTAAGCAAGACGCATTTATGGCGCCTTGTCATGTAATGCGAGGGATAAGCTCGTATGACTGTACCCTATCCACCTCCTGTACACCACTGTGGCAACCCCTTTCCCTATAAAAGGAGGCCCAAGGCGACCAAGAGGGGGATTCGGCTTTTTGGAGCTCCTCACGCTCCATAGCTAGCTCAGGAACGCAAATAAGCTAACCACCAAAGCAGGAGTAGGGTTTTATGCACCTCGCGGGCCGAACCTGGATAAAAGAACCCGTGTGCTATCTGTTTGATCCGCTCTCCTCACGACCCCGCACCCCGCAACCGTAGTAGGGATTCTTGTGATCCCATAGGTGTCGTCTCCGCACCGACATCTTTGGCGCGCCAGGTAGGGGGCGCAGTTGTGAGAATCGGCTCTAGCAATTAGCCCGACACTCCTTCATCTTCGTGACCTTGGAAGAAGAAAGGAGGCCAGAAGATCGACGCACGAGCGATCGCCAACAGAAGCTAAGTTGCACTGACTTCTTATTTGCGCTGCTCTTCTTATTTGAGGTTATCCCCCCACCCCCCGAAGATGTCACGCCTTTGTATGAGGACCCCGCACGCCAGGGGGCTCTCCCATTATCGGCAACGCCCTTGCCCTGTTTCGAGTCCGCTCAACAGCTCAAGCGGCTGCGTCGAGGATGGCAGAGTAACCTTCCGCGATCGACAACGCCCTCGATTCCGACTCGAGTCAAGCTTGACAGTTCGAACGGCCGCGTTTGGAATGGAAAGGTGGCTTGTCCGGCGGCACGCGTACCCAGCAGGCCCTGGGGATCCGTCCCCAAAGCGCCGCTAGGGGCTTTCGCACCGGCAAGCCTACCCGATCGGCGAGGGGCACACATTCAAAGAGGAATTGAACGGGGAAATAACGTGCAAGGAAATTAAGAGTACTTCAAAGTTATATTACATCACATCATAGCTGCAGTCCTAACTAAAGATAAAATTTGTCTTGGTTGGGAACCTACAGCGGCGAAGAAAAACGGGATGCTCAATCCCGACGCTGGCCTTCCACCCTCTTGATTTCGTCGATGCCATTGGTGATGGGCTTGATGTGCTCCTTGAGCACCTTGAGGTCGACGCCATCCGGCAAGCTCTTCATCGAGGCCGCGAAGTCAAGGTTGGGATTCTAGTGCGCCACCTTGGTGAGGACCTTGGTCACAACCCTCCGGCAAAGTCGCCGGGCCTCATCGGCCGGCGTGGCCGTCCTGTTGGAGTGGAGATAGCCAAGGCTCCGAGGATGCCTTCGAAGAACTAGGTCAGCTGGGCGTTGATGGCCCCGCTGCGCTCGGGGGCGTACCTCACATTTGGCAGCCCCATGGTGGCCAATTGCGAGGTGACCCTACCGGCGATGACCTCCAGATGGCTGATCCACTTGTTCTCACCCACCACGTACTCCTGGTGGAAGGCGGCCTCGTTTGCCCGCAGCTGTTTCTCCTCCTCGAGGCTCCTAGTCAAGGTCTCCTCCCGGGCCCTGCTCTCCAACAGCATCTTCTCGAGGCCCTCCAGGTTCAACTTGAGGTCTCTGATGGAGTTTTGCGCATCGGAGAGCTCCCCAGTCCTGCTGATGACTGCTCCTTGCGCCTTTGTCAAGGCGCGGTTGAGCGTGCTCTTCTCGCCGGACAGTTTGAGGGCCTGCTCCCTTAGCTCGGCACGCTCCGCTTCCAGCTCCTTCGCCTTACCGGCGTGGGCCAGAGCCTGGGCATTGAGTGCCTCCTTGTGCCTCTGCTCCAGCTCGCGGGTCCGTCACGCGACAAGGGCCTCGAGCTCCTCATCCTTGCCGCGGAGCATTGCGTTAAGCTTCGCTTCACGCGCGGAGAGGTCCTCTTCCTGGGAATCCAAGGCGGCTTGATGCTGGTTCCGGGCAGCTTCGGCCACGGCGGCCAAGTTCGCCTCCTCTTCCTGAGCCTTCTCGATGTCGGCCATTCTCATGGTGAGCTCCACGTCGCGCTTGGCCAGCTCCTCCTGAAAGGCCCTCTGCTCCTCGCAAGTCTGGCGGAACCAGGTCTATGCCTCAGCGACGCGCGCCTTGAAATCCACCTCCGCATTGTCCACCGCTGCCATCCTGGCCTTGATCTTGTCCAGGCGGGCGTGGTAGAGCACTTGGAGCTTCCGGAAGTCGGCCCCCTTGGCGCGGAGAAGTTACTCTTCTGGAGAACCATCGCCACCAACGCCTGGCTCATCGACCACCTCGAGCCCGGTGGCGGCAAGCACTTCGCCGTCCAAGGTTTCCCCTTCGGCGGGCGCCCGGCTTGACGTTCCCGGGAGATGGACGAAAAGATCGTCGCCCACCTTCAAATATCTGCCGGGGCCCGGGATTGAGGAAGAGGGAGGCTGGTCGCCTGCCGCCTCTTCCTCGGCGGGGGCCTTGCCGGCCCCGTCGGCAGGACCACTGCTAGCGCCCTCGGCAGAAGCTTTGCCGGACGCCTTGGTGGCCTCCGCAGCGGCTTCCTTGGCAGCACTCTTGGCGGCTTCGTCAGTGGCAGCCTCGTCAGCATCCTTGGCGGCCTCCTCGGCAGCAATCCTGCTAGCCTCCGCCGTGGCCTCCTCAGCGATGTCTCCCACAACCGTGTCCACGTCCTCCATGTCCGTTGAAGAAGGGCCTGGGCAGTAATGGGAGCAATGAAACCAAGATGGGAATAGGGGGAAAACAGAGACGGAGGACAGGCGACTCACCAGTGCCAGGTTGTGAAGCAGAAGTCCCCTCTCCGCCAGCATTTGGTGCCGCGACAGAGTCATCAGCGCCCAAGTTCTCCTCCTCCTCCTCCATGGGTACAGGCTCTGTGCCTGGTGCCCTTGCCGGGGACGCCCCCCGCGGCGATGTAGTCGATGGGGGTGGTGTGTTAGGAGCGGCCCTCTGTGGCTCCTCCTGCTGCCGCCCCCCTCCTGCAAAACCCGGCAAGGTTAGCATCATGGCATCAAGCGCCTACCGCATGTCGAGAAGGAAAAGGGTGATGAACTTACACAGGGGGCTGCGCCGGGGGCTGCTATCCGGGCTGCTCAGCACCACCAGTTGTGTCTCTGAAGCCCCGGCCGGGGGTTGATTGCTCGCCAAGGTCCTCGCCCTCTTCGCCCTCTGGGCCAATGTCTCCATCTCCCTGCAAAAGCAAAAATGGGTCAAGACAAGCGACCCGATTCAGGGAAGCGGAAGCAACAGTGAGGAATGGAGTACTTACTCGTCGTCCGTCTCCTCCTCCTCCACCAGCTTCCTCTTCCTCTCCGGGCTAAGGGACCCGAGATCAAAAGGGAGCTCCACCTCGTCATCCGAATCGACGCTTGCCGGAGGAGGCGAAGAGGGCGGCGGGGTTTGTGCGTGCCTGGATGAGGAAGGGGCCGTCGCCTTCTTCTTCTCAGCGGCCCTCGTCAGCCCCTTCGCCACCATGGCCCTCGTATGGCGCGCAGACTGCCCCAGGGTCAATTGAGGCCGCGTGGCCCTGCCGGGCCAGACCGGCTCGCCGGAGCCAGCCAGCCGCAGGACTCGCCCTCTTCCCCTGACTGGCGTCGAGCCCGCCGCCACGTCCTCCCCCTCTGATGACGACTCGTCGGCCGTGTCCTCAACAAGCGGAGCTCCAGCATCGGCGTTGCTGACCTCCCCGGTGGCCACCGCCCACAAAGTGAACTCCTCCTCCTCCGCAGCCGTCGCGGCTTTGTCCTCCACACCCCCGGCGCTGCCGACCTCCATGGCAAGCTGTGCCTCCCTCGCCCTAGTGAAGATGTAGTCCAGATTCGCCTGAGTGGTGTCCATGACAAGCCACCGCTCGAAGTCAGCATTGACGTACACCTCGACCATGGAATCGAAGAACTGCTGCACATCCGCTTCCGTCGGCTCCCGCCAGCTCGGGACAGGGCCGTGCGCGTTGCAGTCCGGCATCATAGCAATGATCTCGGACCGGCGTGAGTTATTTCACAACGGGACCACCCCCGCTGGCAACTTGAAGAACGACCCCTTGAGGGCCTTGCCGAACTTCGCGGCAGCCCTCGCGGCCTTGCCGGTCCGTTCAATCTTGCCGTCGCGATCCACGTCAAGCTGGAAAAGCCGCTGGCAGAAGTGGGCATGCCCCATCACCGTGAAATTATGGTCGAGGCCAGGGCGGAGCTGCATAATGTCGGCCGGGTTCGTGAAAATCCAGGCTGGCCTCCCCTTGTTATGCAACGGGGCGATCCGGCGGCGAATGAATTCTGCCTCGATCATCTCTAGAGTGAGCCCCGCCTGGGTCAGCCGGAGGATCCTGGTGGTGGCGACGGTGAGCCTCCCGTCGGCAGCATCGACATCCCCCCAGTTGCTGCCCCGGACCGGCGGCGTTCGACGGACCTTGCAGAATTCCGGCGGGTCTTCGCCCTCAATCCAGCACCACCAGCCGCGCCATTCATCCCACTTCTCCTTCATGGCGCTTTCCGGGTACGTCCCCTTGGATCTTGAGATCCAGGAGATACATCAGGAGACGGCGCCTCCGGGCTGGATTCGAGGGGAGAAATAGTGGTGAAAGAGTGCCGTGTTGGGCTGCACTCCGACGAAGCCTTCGCAGAGATGCGCGAAGAGAGCCAAGCATGCCACCGCGTTCGGGGTGAAATCCAAAAGGCGAAAGCCGAAGGTGTGCATGATGTCGCAGAAGAAATCGGAAAAAGGGGGGCATAACCCGCAAGAAAGATAATCGACAAAAAAGGGATACAGGTTTGGGGCAGGATTGGCGCAGGCGGCAGGAGTGATGCACGTCGCCGGGTGCCCCGAACTCTGTCCCCCCGTCGTCACTCCCCATAAGGGCTTGAAGGAGGTCAGGAGATCTTGAACACCAATCGACGAGGGGATGAAAAAGGCAGACTTCGTCCGGTCCCCCGACAGCGCGCTCTCCAGCGGCTCCACGGACCCGGAGCTCTTAGCCACCCCCTTGCCCTTGGTGGATTTAGGCGCCATGGCGGCCAAGTAATCTAGAGGAACAAGGAAGGAAGGCGGCAAAACAGCGGCGGCGGGCGACGGCGAAAGCTTAGAAGGGAAGGAAGAGAGAAAACGGCGGCTCTGAGATTGGAAAAGGTACGAGGGAAGAGGCGAAAGTGAGCAGCGCGCCCGCGGTTATTCCTTCTTATGGGGGAAAACACGGGCTGCCTCCTTTCACATTAACTACGACATGACGCATGCGCGCAGGGCTCAGCCCGACGCATGCCACCCACGTCACGCGCGCCTCCCCACGCCGAGCCACGCGCGGGAGGAATGGGAAGCGCAGTGCGCGAAGAAACTTACCGCGGTAATAACTACCCCGCCTGCCCGCGCACCGTTTTTGGGCCTAGCCCAACGACGCGATTGCGCTTACGTGTGGCCCAGGCCCGGGGGCTCCTGTCGGTGTACAAAAAGAGGGGTATGCTTTTTGCACCCCTATAACTGTGCACGGGCAGTCCGAGCCACGGACGCCGCCACACTGAGCGAGGCGAGGGAGGTGAGCCAAGGTAAGGCCAACGCTCAAGAGGAATAGAACAAACGCCAAGACCGCAAAGAGCGAAGGGGATGGAGCGGACCCCCGGCAAGATCCTTGCCGGGGGCAGTTCTAGCAAACCCGGCAAGACCCTTGCCGGGGCAGCTCGCTCCACACCTACGGAGCGAATCACCCTTGAGTCCACTACCCCATAGGGCAAGGATTCGGGAGACATCCCCGTGGTGGCATGCAGATCTTTGTGAAGACATTCAAAGATCAGATACATAGTGTCAAGGACGACGACCCTTGGAGGGATCCTGGCTAGGGAGGACCACGAGGCCCCCGGCCAGAGCCTTGCCGGGGATGACAGTGGGCGTCGCGGCAAGACTCTTGCCGGGGCTGCGGCAAAGCCCCTGCCAAGGACACCCGTGGGGCCACCATCAGGCTCGCACCGACCAAGCCTCCATTATGCAGCTGCCGACCCAACCAGTTGGGCAGACACCTGCGTGGCCGCGAGCGAACCTTCGTGAAGGCCCACTACGGCGCCACCTCAGCTGCCTGCCTGCCTACATAGCACCACAGGCACCGCTGGCCAGGGCGCGTGTCAACACGAAAGGAAGCGGCGGCGGACGAGACTAGGCTCTCCCCCGTCCCCGGTAAAGCAAGGACGCCTAAGCAAGACGCATTTATGGCGCCTTGTCATGTAATGCGAGGGATAAGCTTGTATGTGTGTACCCTGTCCACCTCCTATACGCCACTGTGGCAACCCCTTTCCCTATAAAAGGAGGCCCAAGGCGACCAAGAGGGGGATTCGGCTTTTTGGAGCTCCTCACGCTCCATAGCTAGCTCAGGAACGCAAATAAGCTAACCACCAAAGCAGGAGTAGGGTTTTACACACCTCACGGCCCGAACCTGGATAAAAGAACCCGTGTGCTATCTGTTTGATCCGCTCTCCTCATGACCCCGTGCCCCGCAACCGTAGTAGGGATTCTTGTGATCCCATAGGTGTCGTCTCCGCACCGACAAGTCTTTTGAAAAATTAATTTGAGCTCTCTATTACTCAATTCTACTTGACCACTAGACTGTGGGTGATATGGAGATGCAATTCTATGATTAACATCATATTTAGCTAGCATTTTACGAAAAGCACCATGAATAAAGTGTGAACCACCATCAGTCATTAAATATCTAGGGACTCCAAACCTCGGAAAAATAACTTCCTTAAGCATTTTAATAGAAGTATTATGATCAGCACTACTAGTTGGAATAGCTTCTACCCACTTAGTAATGTAATCAACAGCAACCAAAATATGTGTATATCCATTAGAGGCAGGAAAAGGTCCCATATAATCAAAGCCCCAAACATCAAAGGGTTCAATAACAAGTGAATAATTCATAGGCATTTCTTGACGTCTACTAATATTACCAATTCTTTGACATTCATCACAAGACAAAACAAACTTACGGGCATCTTTGAAGAGAGTGGGCCAATAAAAACCGGATTGCAGTACCTTATTTGCAGTTCTATCTTCAGCGTGGTGTCCTCCATAAGCTTCAGAGTGACACTTGCGTAGGATCTGTTCCTGTTCATGCTCAGGCACACAACGTCTAATAACACCATCTACTCCTTTATAAAGATGTGGGTCATCCCAAAAGTAATGTCTCAAATCATAGAAGAACTTTTTCTTTTGTTGGTATGTGAAACTAGGCGGTATAAATATAGCGACAATATAATTAGCATAATCAGCATACCATGGAGTGCTACGAGAAGTGCTTATGACATTTAATTGCTCATCAGGGAAGCTATCATCAATAGGTAGTGGGTCATCAAGAACATTCTCTAACCTAGATAAGTTGTCTGCAACGGGGTTCTCAGCTCCTTTTCTATCAACAATATGCAAATCAAATTCTTGCCGCAAGAGAACCCATCTAATAAGTCTAGGTTTAGCATCTTTCTTTTCAATAAGATATTTAATAGCAGCATGATCAGTGTGAATAGTTACTTTAGAATCAACAATATAGGGTCTGAATTTATCACAAGCAAATACAACTGCTAAAAGTTCCTTTTCGGTAGTAGCATAGTTTCTTTGAGCATTGTCTAGTGTCTTACTAGCATAATGGATAACATTTAATTTCTTATCAACTCTTTGCCCTAGAACAACACCTACAAGATAATCACTAGCATCACACATAATTTCAAAGGGTAAATTCAATCGGTGGCTGAACAACAGGTGCAGAGACTAATGCTTTCTTAAGTATTTCAAATGCTTCTACACAATCATCATCAAAGACAAATGGTACATCTTTTTGTAATAAATTAGTGAGAGGCCGAGAAATTTCTGAGAAGTCCTTAATGAACCTCCTATAAAATCCGGCGTGACCAAGGAAACTTCTTATACCTTTGATGTCCTTGGGACATGGCATCTTTTCAATAGCATCAACCTTGGCTTTATCAACTTCAATACCTCTTTCAGAAACTTTGTGCCCCAATACAATACCTTCATTAACCATAAGGTGGCACTTTTCCCAATTCAAGACAAGATTAGTTTCTTCACATCTCTGCAAAACTCGATCAAGATTGCTCAAGCAATCATCAAAAGAGGATCCATAGAAGGAGAAGTCATCCATGAAGACCTCATAAATCTTTTCACAAAAGTCAGAGAATATAGCCATCATGCATCTTTGAAAGGTAGCAGGTGCATTACATAAACCAAAAGGCATACGTCTATAAGCAAAGGTACCAAAAGGGCATGTAAAAGTAGTCTTTTATTGATCTTTAGCCGATACAGGTTTTTGAGAGAAACCAGAATAACCATCTAGAAAGCAATAATGTGTATGTTTGCATAATCTCTCTAGCATTTGATCAATAAAAGGTAAGGGGTAATGATCTTTCTTAGTAGCTTTATTTAATTTGCGGAAATCAATTACCATCCTATAACCCGTGATAATTCTTTGCGGGATCAATTCATATTTATCATTAGGGACAATAGTAATACCTCCCTTCTTAGGGACATAATGGACAGGACTTACCCACTGACTATCAGCAACGGGATAAATTATACCTGCCTCCAGAAGCTTGAGTATTTCTTTTCTTACCACTTCTTTCATTTTAGGATTCAAACATCGTTGAGGATCACGAACTGGTTTGGCATCTGCTTCCAAATTTATTTTATGTTGACATAGAGTGGGACTATGCCCTTAAGATCATCAAGAGTTTTCAATAATCTTTCTTCTTCATGCTCTGAAAGGTCAGCACTAATAATAACAGGATATATTTTCTTTTCATCAACATAAGCATATTTAAGATTATCAGGCAACGGTTTAAGCTCAAACATGGGATCACCCTTGGGTGGAGGAGGATCCCCTAGGATTTCAACAGGCAAATTATGTTGCAGAATAGGTTCCTGTTTAAACAATACTTCATCTATTTCCCTTCTTTCATTCATAAACATATCATTTTCATGGTCTAGAAAATAGTGTTCTAAAGGATCACTAGGAGGTACGGCAATAGAAGCAAGACCAATAATTTCATCCTTACTAGGCAATTCTTCCTCACGATGTTGTTTACTAAATTTAGAGAAATTAAACTCATGAATCATATCATCCAGGCCAATGGTAACAACATCCTTTTTGCATTCTATCTTAGCATTAACAGTATTCAAGAAGGGTCTACCAAATATAACGGGACAAAAGCTATCTTGTGGAGAACTGAGAACAAGAAGATCAGCAGGATATTTAGTTTTCCCACACAAGACTTCAACATCTCTAACAATTCCCATTGCAGATATAGTATCTCTATTGGCGAGTTTAATTGTAACATCAATATCTTCCAACTCGGCAGGTGTAATTTCATGCTTGATTTCTTTATACAAGTCATAAGGTATAACACTAGCACTAGCACCCATATCACA
This sequence comes from Aegilops longissima, assembly GCA_021605205.1. NCBI lineage: Eukaryota > Viridiplantae > Streptophyta > Magnoliopsida > Poales > Poaceae > Aegilops > Aegilops longissima. The sequence continues at coordinate 472,241,641 of CM038682.1, forward strand.
TAAGCCATGATAACAATGATCTCCTATTTTAACAGAAATAACAGGCACGCCTACCACAGGTCTATGTTTATCTTTAACGCTATGTTTAGCAATTCTAGTAGATTCACCGCAGAATTGAATAACATGCCCATCGATATTATCAGACAAGAGATCTTTAACAATAGCAATATTAGGTTCTACTTTGACTTGCTCAAGAGGTGTATAAGTTCTAATATTGCTTTTACGAACAACAGTTGAAGCTTTAGCATGATCCTTTACTCTAACAGGGAAAGGTGGTTTCTCAACATAAGAGGTAGGAACAATAGGATCATTATAAGTGACAATCTTTTCTTCAAATTTAATAGGTGCATCTACTTTTACTTCTATGGGAGGATGATATTTAAACCACTTCTCCTTAGGGAGATCAATATAAGTAGCAAAAGATTCACAGAAAGAAGCTACTATCTCAGAGTCAAGTCCATATTTAGTGCTAAACTTACGGAAAATATCGGTATCCTTAAAAGATTTAACACAATCAAACTTAGGTGTCATACCTGACTCGTTACCTTCCTCGAGGTCCCAATCTTCAGAGTTGCGTTTAATTCTATCCAATAAATTCCATCTAAATTCAATAGTCTTCATCATAAAAGAGCCAGCACAAGAAATATCGAGCATGGTGCGATTGTTATCAGAAAGTCGAGCATAAAAATTCTGAAGAATTGTCACTCTTGAGAGCTCATGATTGGGGCATGAATATAACATTGATTTAGGCCTCCCCCAAGCTTGAGCGATGCTTTCTCCTTCGCGAGGCCAAAAATTATATATATAATTGCAATCACGATGAGCAAGATGCATAGGGTAATACTTTTGATGAAATTCCAATTTCAATCTTTTATAGTTCCATGATCTCGTATCATCACATAGCCTATTCCATGTCAATGCGTCTCCCTTCAAAGATAAAGGGAAGACCTTCTTCTTAACAACATCATCGGGTATACCTGCAAGCTTAAATAGTCCACAAACTTCATCCACATAGAGTAGATGTTCATAAGGATGCTTTGTTCCATCTCCTGTAAAAGTGTTAGCTAGTAGTTTTCCATCATACTCGAAGGAATTTCAAAAGGAGTTTCATTTTCAATAGGTTCAGTAGGTTGAGGAGCAACTCTTTGCTCTACTGGACGGGGTGAAGATACCCCGAACAAGCCCCTCAGAGAATTACTTTCCATAGTAACAAGTGACAGAAAATTTCAGCACACTATAAAAAAATTTCCTTACCAAATTCCACCTACCAAAGGCGCTACACTCCCCGGCAACGGCGCCAGAAAAGATTCTTGATGACCCACAAGTATAGGGGATCTATCATAGTCCTTTCGATAATTAAGAGTGTCGAACCCAACGAGGAGCAGAAGGAAATGATAAGCGGTTTTCAGTAAGGTATTCTCTGCAAGTACTGAAATAAGTGGTAACAGATAGTTTTGTGATAAGATAAATTGTAACGAGCAGCAAATAACAAGAGTAAATAAAGTGCAGCAAGGTGGCCCAATCCTTTTTGTAGCAAAATACAAGCCTGGACAAACTCTTATAATAGGAAAAGCGCTCCCGAGGACACATGGGAATATCGCCAAGCTAGTTTTCATCACGCTCATATGATTCGCGTTCGGTACTTTGATAATTTGATATGTGAGTGGACCGCTGCTTGGGTGCTGTTCTTACTTGAACAAGAATCCCACTTATGATTAGCCTCTATTGCAAGCATCCGCAACTACAACAAAAGTATTAAGGTAAACCTAACCATAGAATGAAACATATGGATCCAAATCAGCCCCTTACGAAGCAACGAATAAACTAGGGTTTAAGCTTCTGTCACTCTAGCAACCCATCATCTACTTATTACTTCCCAATTCCTTCCTCTAGGCCCAAATAATGGTGAAGTGTTATGTAGTCGACGTTCACATAACACCACTAGAGGCTAGACAACATACATCTCATCAAAATATCGAACGAATACCAAATTCACATGACTACTAATAGCAAGACTTCTCCCTTGTCCTCAGGAACAAACGTAACTACTCACAAAGCATATTCATGTTCATAATCAGAGGGGTAATAATATGCATAAAGGATCTGAACATATGATCTTCCACCAAATAAACCAACTAGCATCAACTACAAGGAGTAATCAACACTACTAGCAACCTACTAGCACCAATCCCGGACTTGGAGACAAGAATTGGATACAAGAGATGAACTAGGGTTTGGAGATGAGATGGTGCTGGTGAATATGTTGATGGAGATTTCCCTCTCCCGATGAGAGGAGCGTTGGTGATGATGATGACGATGATTTCCCCCTCCCGGAGGGAAGTGTCCCTGGCAAAATAGCTCTACCGGAGCCCTAGATTGGTTCCGCCTCGTGGCGGCGGAGTCTCGTCCCGAAAGGTTGCCCAATGTTTTTTTCTCATCGAAAGACTTCATATAGGAGAAGATGGGCATCGGAGAGCGACCAGGGGGCCCACGAGGTAGGGGGGCGCGCCCCCCACCCTCGTGAGCAGGGTGTGGGCCCCCTGGCCTTCATCTTTGGCGACGATTTTTCTTTATTTATTTTAAGATATTCCGTGGAGTTTCAGGACTTTTGGAGTTGCACAAAATAGGTCTCCAATATTTGCTCCTTTTCCAGCCCAGAATTCCAGCTGCCGGCATTCTCCCTCTTCATGTAAACCTTGTAAAATAAGAGACAATAGCCATATGTATTGTAACATAACGTGAAATAACAGCCCATAATTCAATAAATATTGATACAAAAGCATGATCCAAAATGGACGTATCACTTGCCTGCTCCTTCCTTGTTTGATTTATCTGCAGGCCAGTATCTCGTTCCGTTGGCGGCCATTCACGCCTACCGGAACCCTACATCAGCCATAGAGCCAGAGCCGGAACCACAATTTGATCCTCCACGACAGTCTAATTACATTGCCAACCAGTGGCAATCGGAGTCCTCCTCTTCGAAGTACGACCCCAACTACAACTATGGATATCCGCCAGGCCATCCGTGGCAATAAACCAACTTAGGCCAAAAGCCTAAGCTTGGGGGAGTACGTATTTCCCACCGACATTACATTTATGTTTGCACACTCATTGCTAGTTGTCGGTGCTCATACTTTTTCACTGTAATATCCATGCTAATTTATTTTTCCTTTTTACGCTTTTTTCTTGTGTGTTTAATAAACCTTAAGAAAAACCAAAAAAATAATTAGTAGTAGCTTTTAGTTAGTTTACTTTTCATGCTGTAGTAGTAATAATTAAAAAGAAAACCCAAAAGATTTCCTATTCTTCTTTTTGCTTGTTGGGAGCTTTCCCGTGTAAATAGTTTTATTTATTTTCTTTTCTTTGGGGGTCGATAGGAGAAGACCATAATTAAATTGTTGAAGCGGCTCTTATATGCATTATTGTTGATTTAACCAAGAGCCCATATTGCCTTGTCTTCTCTTGTTTATTGAATGCTCGCAGATTCCAGCTTAGTCCAGTGCACGCGCACTCTTATTATTTTCACATCATTCGGTCGTGCAAGTGAAAGGCAATTATGACGATATATGATGGACTGGTTGAGATGAGAGAAGCTGGTATGAACTCGACCTCTCTTGTTTTTGTAAATTTGATTAGTTCATTGTTCCTGATTCAGCCTATTATGAATAAACATGTTTGCAATGACAATTAGAGATTATAGTTGCTCGTGCCATGCATGATTAGCTATGAGTTATAATGGTTTACCTTGCGTGCCAACATGCTATTAAAATGGTTGTAATGTGGTATGATAGGGTGGTATCCTCCTTTGAATGATTTAAGTGACTCGACTTGGCACGTGTTCACGCATGTAGTTCAAACAAATCAACATAGCCTTCATGATATTTATGTTCATGGTGGATTGTATCCTACTCATGCTTGCACTTAATGTTCATTAATTTTAATGCATGTTCATGACTGTTGTCGCTCTCTAGTTGGTCGCTTCCCAGTATTTTTCTAGCCTTCACTTGTACTAAGCGGGAATACTACTTGTGCATCCAATCCCTTAAACCCCTAAGTTATTCCATATGAGTCGACTATACCTTCCTATATGCGGTATCTACCTGCCGTTCCAAGTAAATTTGTATGTGCCAAACTCTAAACCTTCAAATGAAATTCTTTCTTGTATGCTCGAATAGCTCATGTGTCAACTAGGGTTGTCCTTATCTTCCATGCTAGGCGGGTTATTCTCAAGAGGTGTAGACTCCATTCCTCACTCACGAGAAAATGGCTGGTCACCGGGATGCCTAGTCCCATGCTTTATGCAAATCAAATCAAAATAATTGCAAACAAAACTCCCCCTGGGACTATTGTTAATTGGAGGCACTCGTTGTTTCGAGCAAGCCATGGATTGATGCTTGTTGGTGGAGGGGGAGTATAAACTTTACCATTCTGTTTGGGAACCGCTTATAATGTGTGTAGCATGGAAGATATCGCCATCTATTGGTTGTTATGTTGACAATGAAAGTATGCCGCTCAAAATATTATTTATCCCTATTTCAAAATCGAGCTCTGGCACCCCTACAAATCCCTGCTTCCCTCTGCGAAGGGCCTATCTATTTACTTTTATGTTGAGTCATCACCCTCTTATTAAAAAGCACTAGCTGGAGAGCACCGCTGTCATTTGCATCCATTACTATTAATTTATATTGGGTATGACTATTACTGGATCTCTTTTACCATGAATTACAATGTTTAGTCAGTCCTTGATCTTTAAAGGTCCTCTGCATTTATGTTTTGCGGTCTCAGAAAGGGCTAGCGAGATACCATCTTGTTATATCATATTATGATTGTTTTGAGAAAGTGTTGTCATCCGAGATTTATTATTATTGCTCTCTAGTTGATTATGCCATTGACATGAGTAAACATGAGACCTAAGAGTTATTGTGAATGTGGTTAGTCATAATCTTTGATGAAAACTTGAATGTTGGCTTTACATATTTACAACAACAAGAGCAAACAGAGTTTGTAAAAGTTTCTCTTTATCACTTTTAGTTTATCAACTGAATTGCTTGAGGACAAGCAAAGGTTTAAGCTTGGGGGAGTTGATACGTCTCCGTCGTATCTACTTTTCCAAACACTTTTGCCCTTGTTTTGGACTCTAACTTGCATGATTTGAATGGAACTGACGTTGTTTTCAGCAGAATTGCCATGGTGTTATTTATGTGAAGAAACAAAAGTTCTCGAAATGACTTGAAACTCCACGGAACTTATTTTTGGAAAATATTAAAAATATTGGCGAAAGAATCAAGACCAGGGGGCCCACCACCTGTCCACGAGGGTGGGGGCGCGCCCCTGCCTCGTGGGCCCCCTGTTGCTCCACCGACCTCAACTCCAACTCCATATATTCGTGTTCAGGGAGAAAAAAATCAGGGAGAAGGATTCATCGCGTTTTACGATACGGAGCCGCCGCCAAGCCCTAAACTCTCTCGGGAGGGCTGATCTGGAGTCCGTTCGGGGCTCCGGAGAGGGGAATCCGTTACCATCGTCATCATCAACCATCCTCCATCACCAATTTCATGATGCTCACCATTGTGAGTGAGTAATTAAATCGTAGGCTTGCTGGACGATGATGGGTTGGATGAGATTTATCATGTAATCGAGTTAGTTTTGTTAGGGTTTGATCCCTAGTATCCACTATGTTCTGAGATTGATGTTGATATGACTTTGCTATGCTTAATGCTTGTCACTAGGGCCCGAGTGCCATGATTTCAGATCTGAACCTATTATGTTTTCATGAATATATGTGAGTTCTTGATCCTATCTTGCAAGTCTATAGTCACCTACTATGTGTTATGATCCGGCAACCCCAAAGTGACAATAATCGGGACCACTCCCGGTGATGACCATAGTTTGAGGAGTTCATGTATTCACTATGTGTTAATGCTTTGGTCCAGTATTCTATTAAAAGGAGGCCTTAATATCCCTTAGTTTCCGCTAGGACCCCGCTGCCACGGGAGGGTAGGACAAAAGATGTCATGCAAGTTCTTTTCCATAAGCACGTATGACTATATTCGGAATACATGCCTACATTACATTGATGAATTGGAGCTAGTTCTGTGTCACCCCATGTTATGACTGTTACATGATGAACCGCATCCGACATAATTCTCCATCACCGATCCAATGCCTACGAGCTTTTCACACATGTCCTTCGCTTATTTACTTTTTCGTTGCTACTGTTACAATCACTACAAAACCCAAAAATATTACTTTTGTTACCGTTACCGTTACTTCCATATTACTTTGCTACTAAATACTTTGCTGGAGATATTAAGTTATCCAGGTGTGGTTGAATTGACAACTCAACTGCTAATACTTGAGAATATTGTTTGGCTCCCCTTGTGTCGAATCAATAAATTTGGGTTGAATACTCTACCCTCGAAAACTGTTGCGATCCCCTATACTTGTGGGTTATCAGTAGTGACCACAACATAGACTGTAGCTCGTCGAGCCAGCCCCTGCCGCAGGCCTCGAGCTTCTTCTTGAAGGTTCTTGCGTTGAGGCCCCTCAGGACATTTGTGTTGGCGTGCTCAGCCTAGCCATTGCTCCTGGGGTGAGCCACCGAGGTGTAGCATATCTGCATTCCAAGGTTAGCACAATATGTTTTGAAAAGGTTGCCGGTGTGTCGGCGTCCTGGGAACGGGGGTCCCAGACTTGCCTACCAGCGGCCCACGGCGTGGCTCTGCCAGCGGCCCTGTACGGCCCATCTTCACCAGCAAACACTCAAGACCCTCGCGAGGGGCCAAGCCTCGCGAGGTGGACGACACAAGACCTCCTCAGGGGCCGCCTCACCAGGATGGCTCATGAGGGGTGGAGAGATCAAGGCAAGGGACACCTAGCGAGGTTTATGTGACGCAAGCCATGACGACTGGAGCCAGGCGGGCACCAGCGCGCGTAGTGTCCTCGCTTTCTCTTTGGTGCTAAAGGGGCAAGCGCAGGCGAGGAGTCCCGAGGCATCAGGCAAAGGTTTCCATATCGGTGCAACGAGACCAAGACCAGCAAGACTACAGGAAGAAGGTCATCGTGGAGCCCAAGACGGTGTCACCACCAGAGCCTTTGGCAGGCGAAGACCACCTTTAGTCAGGATAACTTGTACTAGTTGTCCCCCATCGCATTTGGCCGTTGTTGGATCCCTTCCCGCTCAATATTTGGGGAGAGGACCAGGGCCTATATAAATAGGACTAGCCACCACCATAGAGATGGGACGGATCCATACGGATTCAGATCATCCTAAACCACACACAAGTCCACCAAGCACAAGAGCACCTCTCCTCAGGAGGCTGTTCTTCCCTTGTAATTGTTCATCCTCAGCCCAAGAGGCAATCCACCACACCACACTAGAGTAGGGTATTACACCACATCGGTGGCCTGAACTAGTATAAACTCTTGTGCCTCTCTTTCTGCGGGTTCGTCGAGCTAGGCTTTGAGATCGCGGTGAGGATGAGGGCGTGATTACGTAGGGAGAGATCTTCATGCACACCCTAGTGTTCGAACCTCAAGGGTTTTGCCGGAACCCGAAATCCAACATGGTGAACTGTGAGCCGTTGTTGGTGATGATGCAGTTAGGGACCTCGAAATGGCTCACGAGGCCCTTGATGAACTTGACGGCCGAGCCAGCCGGGATGGTGCGGACGGCCTCCACCTCTGCCCACTTGGTGAACTTGTCGATGGCGACATAGGGGTAGTGGTAGCCCCTGGGCGCTCGAGGGAACGGGCCCAAGATGTCCAGCCCCCAGACCACGAACGGCCATAAGAGCGGGATGGTCTGGAGACCCTGAGCAGGCTGGTGGATTTGCTTGGCATGGAATTGGCAGGCTTCACAGGATCTTACCAGCTCGATGGCATCATTAAGCGTCGTGGGCCAGTAGAGTCCACCGCGGAACGCCTTGCCCACGAGGGTGCACGATGAAGAGTGATGCCCGCAATCCCCGCCATGTATGTCGGCCCGCAGCTCGCGTCCTTGCTCCCTGGAGATGCACCACATAGAGACGTCGTTCGGCCATTTTTGACAGAGCTCACCGTCCCTTATGCAGTACGCGGTGGCCTGGCAGCCTACCTGCTTTGTGTCTTCTTCCTTATCCGGCAAGGTGCCTTGGAGCAGGTACGCCTTGAATTCCTCCGTCCAGCACCCCTCCTGAGGCTCGAGCGCAAGGAGCAGGCGGGCTCCTGAGGTCGGGCCGCAAGCCAGGGCGCCCAAGAGGGGTGCTGGGGGGAGCTCCTCCTGAGGCGATGCTGATCCCGCGGTGGAGGAGGCTGCTGACGGCTTGAAGAGCCGTTCATTAAAGACGCCAGGCTCCTGAGGCGGACGCCAAGACACCCTCTTGGCGATGTCGTCTGCCTCCTTGTTCGTGTTGTGCGGCACATGCTGCAACTCCAGGCCCAAGAATTGTTTCTCAATTTTGCGTACCTCCTCGAGGTATGCCTCCGTGTGCTCGTCCTTCGGCTTGTATGCTTTGTTGGAGAAGTTGATGAGGAGCTGGGAGTCGCCGCTGATGGTGAGGCGCCTCACTCCCAAAGCTGTCGCAGCCTTGAGACCGGCTATTAGGCCTTCGTACTCCCTGATGTTCTTGGAGACCTTCTCGCCCTGCTGGAAGCAGAGCTGCACGGCGTAGTAGAGCTTGTCCTAGGTAGGCGAGTTGAGCACGGCTCCAGCCCCCGCGCCCTGATGCACGAATGCGTTGTCGAAGTACATGACCCAACCATCCGGTGCTTCGCTTCTCGGCGAGAGGGAACGGTCCTCACCGACTTCTGGGCTGGGAATGTCGGTCCATTCCGCCATGAAGTCGGCGAGGGCTGCACCCTTGATGACTCTGGTGGTGTTGAACTCCAACTGGAATGCCTACAGTTCAATGTTCCATTCGGCGACCCTCCCCGTAGTGTTGGGGCTCCGAAGCACTCTCTCCAGTGGGTAAGCTGAGACAACTTTGATGGGGTGGCCTTGGAAGAAGTGGCACAGCTTTCGAGAGGTGACGAGGAGCGCAAGCAAGAGCTTTTGTGGCATGGGGTAGCATGCCCGCGCATCGCATAGCACCGTGCTGACGAAGTACACCGGGTGCTTGACGAGGGCGGAAGCGTCGGCGGAGTCTTGTACCTCCTGGGGCTAGGGGCCCTCAGGAGCTTTGTCATCCGTCAGGGCAGCCGTGGCCTCCATAGCATTGTCTTCAGGAGCCATTTCGTCGGAAGGATTGGCCGAGCTCCCAGCAGCGTCATTGACTGGTGGGGCGGCCGGGGCTCAGGAGCGCCATCCTGAGTCTGCGGGCCTCGTCCGTGGGCGAGGTGCTCCATCGTTAGCCTTTGGTCGGGCGCTCCTCCCGCACCGCCACTAGCGTCGCGCTGGAAGAGTGAGGCATGGAGGCCAGGTCGAGCACCAAGGGCTCAAGGTGACGTGGTGCTACCATCACCGATGGGCTGGTGAGGTACCTCTTGAGGTCTTGGAACGCCGCATCAGCCTCCGGAGTCCACTCGAATGGTCATTTCCTTTTCACAGCTTGAAGAACGGGAGGGCGCATTCTCCCAGCTTGGAGACGAAGCGCTCCAGCGAGGTCACACAGCCTGCCAGCTTCTGCATCTCCTTGAGGGTTTGTGGAGGGCTCATACTTTCTATTACCTTGACCTTCTCTGGGTTGGCCTCGTCCCCCCTGTGCGACACCAGAAAACCCAGCAGCTTGCCGGAGAGGACGCCAAACACACATTCCTCCAGATTGAGTCGCAGATCCACTTTGCACAGGCTGGCAAATGTTTCCTCCAGGTATTTAATAAGTGTCCTTGCCTCCCAAGATTTCACCACTATGTCATTGATGTAGGCCTCGGCGTTCCTCCCGAGCTGTTGGCCCAGAGCGATGTGCATCAGCCGCTGGAAGGTTACTCCGGCATTAGACAGCGCAAACGGCATGCAGGTGTAGCAATACACCCCGCATGGGGTCAGGAAAGCCGTCTTCTCAACATCCTACACCGCCATCTTGATTTGGTGATTGCCCGAGAAGGCGTCCAGAAAACACAGCAGATCACACTCGGCGGTGGAGTCGATGATCTGATCGATGCGTGGAAGCGGAAAGGGGTCTTGAGGGCAGGCCTTGTTGAGGTTGGTGAAATCGACGCACATGCGCTCCTTCCCGCCTTTCTTGGGGACAATAACCGGGGTTGCCAGCCATTCTGGGTACCGCACCTCCCAAATTACACCAGCCTCTTGCAGTTTGCGGGTCTCTTGGACGATGAACGACTGCTTCTCTATGGACTGCCACCGCGCTTTCTGTTTCACTGGGCGCGCGTTAGGGCACACCCTCAGGTGATGCTCGATTATCCCCCGCGGGATCTGTTGGGGATATTACTACTGGGTGTAAACCGGCCAGGACAGGCCGCGTTAACTTTGTCAGTAGTTGGGTATGTTAAAGCCCATGTAGGCAGATGAGGGCTCAAGACCCATAGTCGGTTCAAGGCCTGTAGCCGTAAACTGGCGTCGGTATGTAACTTGTATTGTAAGTTAGTAATAGTGGAGACCGAGCTGGATACATCTATGAACCGGCGTCGGGACTCTGTAAACCGACGGGCGCCACCCATGTATATAAGGGGCGACCAGCGATGGTTCGAGGACAACAGCAACAACTTCGAGACTTAAGCGAAGCTTGTTTGCTCCTAGTCATGAAACCCCATCAATTCCATCACAACTAAACGTAGGCTTTTACCTTCATCGAAGGGGCCGAACTAGTATAAACTCTCTTGCGTCCTTGTGTCCGCTTTAACCCCTTCAAGCTAACCCGTAGCGATGGATCCATGACTAAGTCCTTTCATGAGGACATCTGCCGTGACAAAACCACAACAGTTGGCGCCCACCGTGGGGCTATCGCACGATGGTTTCAAGTTCTTGGAGGGCAACTTCGAAGGACTCAAGGGCTACGCTGTGGGCCGGATGACGAAGAGTCGTCGCGGCAAGCTCTACATCGACGATGCAGGATCGGGACCCCGAGGTCGGCTCGATTGAGTACGGGTACCGGGTCCCCTTTGGTGGCATACATGTCTTCATCGGCAAGATCGGTGAACCGGGCCCTGAGCCGGACATCTGCACCGACCTCATCGAAACGGCTCAGCGTGCGCGATCTGCCCAGGTTAAACCAGCCGTGAAGCGTGCCTTCGTGGTAGTTATCCACGGAGGAGAATATGAGGATGGATCGGAATCTGGTAGCGAGACCGTCGTTTATTCCGGTGACGAGTCCTCAACCGGAGAAACCGAATCGTTATATCAGTTACAAGATGGCTGGATTGGGGGCTGTTCCGATGGCGACAGTATTCCGGACCCCTCTGATCTACCCAACCGGGTTGGAATATTCATGGCCGGTACACAGTCGGCGATCCACTCTTCGACCGCAGCAGGAATGATCTCCGGGTCAGCAGCGGCAACGGCTGCCGGGGCAGGAGGCCCTGTGCACCCGCCGGCTCAAGTTTTATCTGATCTATTTGATGCATTGGCTGTGCTTATGGCAGAGGCTAACCCGGCAGATCAGGACGCCCACAACGCGGAAGTTGCAAAGGTGAGGGAACAGATTACTCAGGCCGAGGCCGACTGTCGGTGTCAAAACCAGCGGATCTCGGGTAGGGGGTCCCGAACTGTGCGTCTAGGCGGATGGTAACAGGAGACAAGGGACACAATGTTTTTATCCAGGTTCGGGCCCTCTCGGTGGAGGTAAAACCCTACTCCTGCTTGATTAATATTGATGATATGGGTAGTACAAGAGTAGATCTACCACGAGATCAGAGAGGCTAAACCCTAGAAGCTAGCCTATGGTATGATTGTTTTTCGTCCTACGGACTAAAACCCTCCGGTTTATATAGGCACCGAAGAGGTTAGGGTTACCTGAGTCGGTTACAATGGTAGGAGATCTACATATCCGTATCGCCAAGCTTGCCTTCCACGCCAAGGAAAGTCCCATTCGGACACGGGACGAAGTCTTCAATCTTGTATCTTCATAGTCCAGGAGTCCGGCCAAAGGCTATAGTCCGGCTATCCGGACACCCCCTAATCCAGGACTCCCTCAGTAGCCCCTGAACCAGGCTTCAATGACGACGAGTCCGGCGCGCATATTGTCTTCGACATTGCAAGGCGGGTTCCTCCTCCGAATACTTCATAGAAGATTTTAAACACAAGGATAGTGTTCGGCTCTGCAAAATAAGTTCCACATACCATCGTAGAGAGAATAATATTTACACAAGTTCAATCTGCTGACGTATTCCGCAGCGTGACATCATACCACAGCCAAGCCTTTATTCGAATCGTTTTTACTGTCCCACCTCAGCACGTTTAGCGAGGCGGTTTCCTTGGCACGTCTTGTCAGAGCAGAGATCGTGTCCCCTTATTCCGGGATTCTCATCAATACGGGCGTGGGTAACCAACCGCACCATTGATTACACACGCCTTCTTCCTCCTTTGCTTACCCATTTCCGCGCACTCGAGCTCCAGCGCCCAAGTCCGCACATCCCACCTCAACGTTCTCCAATTATGTCCGGAGCGGGAGGCAAGTGGATGGCCTCCTCCGTCACGGAGGGGCACATCAAAAAGCTGCGGAAGGCCGGATACTTATCCGACGACATCGTGCATCGGCTCCCCAACAAGGGGCAGCTCATCCCACCCCAGGCCCCATGAGAGGTGGTGTTCCTCCCCACTTCCTCCGTGGACTAGGGTTTCCACTTCACCCATTTGTCCAGGGGCTCATGTTCTACTACGGCCTAGATTTCCACGATCGGCCCAATTTTATCCTCAACATCTCGGCGTTCATCGTGCGTGTGCGAGGCCTTCCTCTGCATCCAGCCCCACTTGCTTATGGCTGAAGACCTTCAATGTCAAGCCGAAGGTAGTGGGCGGCCACCAAGCAGTGTGCGGAGGTGCCATGGTGGGCAAGATGGCCAGCGTCCTATGGCTTGAGGATCGCCGTGGAGACCATAAAGGTGGCAATCGGGGTGGTTCTACATCACCGAGCCGTGCGACTCAAATGGGCGGCCCCAATTCTGATCTGGCTTCCCTACATGGCTCACCTCATGGAAAGAGACGGGCCTGACGTGGGGTAATTCGGAAGAGCTGACCGGACTCCAAACCTGCGTCCGAAACCTGGTGGACAAGAAGCTCAAGCTTGTTAACGTAGTCCAGGTTATGCTCATCCGCCGGATCCTCCCATGCCAGCAACGGGCCTTCAACTTGTGGGAGTTTGAACCGGCACAACACCAAACCTTGAGCCAGCTCTTCGACACTACGTACGAAGATGCCTAGAAGGTGATGTTCAAGGGCGCCGAGACTCCCGCATCCGCTACCGAAGATCGCGGATTCAGCTTGCGGCATCAAGCCAGCGAGGTAAGCTATTTTGCCCTTTACGGGACTCTTTTTTCATAGTTTGACTCTATGCGGGATCTAAAACTCCCTCACCTTTGACAGACTGGCGAAGACGTCCGGACAGGTTGACTGTCCGGCTCCTTGCCGAAGACCAGCGGACGCCCGATTGACAGGGCTGCTGGTTCCGGCACCGTCGTGGCCGGAGAAGAAGGCCAAGAAGAAGGCCACGGGACCGAAGGAGTTCCCGGCGCTAGGTGTTGTCGGACTCATCATCCGATGACTCCGAGGCGGACTCCTCCCGCGAAGACGAGGAGGAGGAAAAAGAGGCCTCTCCCCCAGCGGGTGGAGAGAAGAAAGGAAGGCCGCCCTAAGCGGGGAGGCGGAGAATCAGAAGGAAGGACCCTCCCTCCGGACTACACCGCCAACGCCGACGACGGCGGAGAGGAGTGGCCACCAAGGACCAAGCCCCTGGAAAAATCGTAAGTGTCCGGGCACCAGAATAACTCATGGCGTTCCATTTGTCGCACAGCATCTTCTAACGCCGAGTATAACCATGCAGCCAGCCCAAGGACGGGCTCGAAGCTTCGTCGAGCGGCTCCCTGGATTCGTCGGATGTGAATAGCACCTCACTTCCGACCGCCTCGTCTCCTCCCGCCGTGGATGACGCCGGGGTGGAGTCCCAAAAGGGGCCCAGCCAGGAGGAGGTTGCCCAGGAGGCGCCGCAAGGTGACCTCCCGGACTCCGGGCGCAAAGGGGATAAAACCCCGGAGGGTTTCAAGTCGACCATGTGCGGACTCCGTGCAGGAACCGGTGGTTGCGGAGTCCGCGAGCCCCTTCGTAAGAAGGGCAAGATCTGACGCCGGTGACCTCCGCCCAACCGAGGCACGGATGATATGATGGAGGCGCTTAACGGCGCTTCCATCGACGAGGAGCACCACCTTTGTTATGAGTGTGGTGATCCAAAAAGTTTAGTCCGCCAAGAGTGGGCTAACCGAAGCCTGTGCCAGCCTTCTAACAGGCTTTGAGGTATGTATTTAAGATATATAAAAATATTACCGCATAGATAGTAGCCCCTGATGCTCAGTTTGGTGTTCGGAAAGAAAAAGCCGAATTGAGGATCTAAAAAGATATACGCAGGAGTCTAACATAAGTATGTCAATATGGGAATGCAGATCGCGCTTGACCTCTGCCCAGACTGCGGAGGTTGATGCATTGAAGCGAGCCTCGGCGGTCGAGAACAAGCTCGGCCTTGTCAAAAGCAGCTCGAGCACAAGGAAGGTACGTAATACCTTATGGGAGTATTTAAAAGATGTGGTTGCAAAGATGACAGGAATAGCGTGAATCTGCGGGGGCCCGCGAGCGAGGTGGCGACCACTGAAGGAAGCGGTGTCCAAGGCGAAAGCAATGCGGTGGCGCAGCGAGCGAGAGAAGCAGGAGGCCGGGTGGCGGAGGTGCGGCAAGAGCTCCAGGTCTCGTGGAAAACACACGAGTTTGGAGCGTGACTCAAAGACTCGAGAGTCCGAGCTCGCCTCGACCCTTGAGAGTGCCAAAGCCGCTAAGTTCGAAGCCCAAAAAGCCCTCCAGGAAATTGAGGCGATGAAGAAGATAGCGGCGGGTAAGGCATTCTATATGTAAAGCAAGCATGTGAAAGTGAATTATCTGTTACTTACCCAAATCCGGAGCTCTCCAGGAGCATTCGCAGATCTGCCTGCGGTGTCCGATCTGCCGCATTCTACCGATCCGAGGTGGGAAGCTCGGCGGAGAAGGTGTTCTGGTCTCGATATCTTTGAGGCGGACACCCGATGCTTCATAGCGACCAGTTGAAGCAGCTGGTCGAGCTCCATAAGGTGGCGAACAGGTCATGAAAGGCCTCATAGTTGGCTGTGGCCTAAGGAAGCCATGCACAGGAGCTACCGGGCTGGTGAGGCGGCTGGTGGGCCTTTGTCCATGGGTTGAAGTCGTCAAGCGCACCGTCTGCATCGAAGGTGCCCGTAGGGCCCTTGCCTGTGTTAAGGTGCACTGGGGCAAGATGGACACTGAGAAGCTTGTGACGGACAGACCACCACCGCGCAAGGAGCATCACAAGCCTGAAATGTATTATAGTGGATGAATGCTCCAACGATGTAATTTTTGAGTAGACTCGCATTTGTTATCCTGTACGCTGAAAACTTGTTCATATGCGCTAAGCAA
This sequence comes from Aegilops longissima, assembly GCA_021605205.1. Lineage (NCBI taxonomy): Eukaryota > Viridiplantae > Streptophyta > Magnoliopsida > Poales > Poaceae > Aegilops > Aegilops longissima. Next base: position 472,257,185 of record CM038682.1, read on the forward strand.
CACTTTTGAATTTAAAATATTACCTTCTGTGCGGCCGTGTATTAAATTTGAGAGATGGCGAGTCGTCGGCTTCAGCCCCATGCCACAGTCTTTGGGGTGTTAGGGATAAAGTTGAGCGCTCTTGTTCCCATTCTTGGGAAATTGAGGAGGCGCTCAACGCAACTAACAAGGCAACCGGACTATAATGCTTGAACACTCTCACTTAGCCATAGAATTCTATAATTTTGAATTTAGTGAAGCCCACAGTATTCGGAAGACCGAGTTCGGGGCGCAATCCATGCTTAGGCCGGACAATGCCGACTCCTCGCTCTAAGCGGCATAAGTCTTTAGGGACTCGAAAACCTCTCGAACAGCAACCGGCTCTCGCCTTATCATGACGGTCAGTTTTAGCTTTCTCCACTGAGGTGCTTAACCCAGCTCAACCAGGGCACAATCGCAGTGGTTCTCCCAGTGCTACCTTAGCCGATATAACGAAACGTAAGATACCAAAACATGGGAGCCGGGCAAACCCAACTATTGACCCAAGACATGATTCGGAGCCGATGCATATAATGCTATAAGTTCGGGGTGCCGTACTTGTGAAAGTGTTCGGACTTATCACACCATATTGTGGGGTACTTAAGCCCCTGGTGTATTGCCCGTACCAAAGTGTACGGTTGCACAATGTCATAGCGAACATATATAATAGAAAAAAGGAATTCAATAATAGGCGAAGCTATGTATTGTTTATTCAAAAAGGGCTGCGATGAAGAGCGAGCGGTACAAATAGTCACGATAAGCATGGGGCGGGACTTTTAACATGTCCCCTCCGGGAGTAAGATGCGGGATGGTATGTAAAACAGGTATACTGCTCGTAATAGAGACCACTGGACACTCGGCGTAACTACGCTTCCTGGCTATTGCATCGTGTGTTCGGCGATTCTCTGCGGAAAGGGCTTCGTAAAACGAGTCTGAAATCAAAAAGAACGAAGAAAAGAAAAGAATGACACGATCGGGCGCCCTAGTGCGGTTGAGCCGCATGCAGGCAGGCATGCCGTGGTCGTGCCCCTCCCCTATGCCCATGGTATTTCCAGGCGTAATTATGTACGCGTAATCTGGTTCGCAATTTCACGAGGGCTGGGGTTTGGGCCGCATTGCGCGTGCTCGGAGCGTGCCAGCGGTCTTGTTGTAGGTTACTCCGGGCGCAGCGGTGTCCGGACGTTTAATAGTCGGACTCGAGAATTGCCTTAAGAGGCTGCTTTGTACTTCCGCCGCGAGGGCCGCCGTATGCTCCTCCGTCTGGAGAGAGAGTTCGGTGTTTCCATTGACCGTAATGACTCCTCGAGGACCTGGCATCTTGAACTTGAGATATGCGTAGTACGGCACCGCATTGAACTTTGCAAATGTGGTTCGTCCGAGTAGTGCGTGATAGCCGCGGCGGAATGAGACTATGTCGAAGATTAACTCCTCGCTTTGGAAGGTATCCGGGGATCCGAAGACCACTTCAAGTGTGGCGAGCTGTCTGATTGGCCTCTACACTGGTATGGCGCCTTTAAAGGTCGTCTTCGTGGGTTGAATCCTTGATGGGTCTATGCCCATTTTGCACACTGTGTCCTGATAAAGCAGGTTCAGGCTGCTGCCGCCGTCCATTAGGACTCTAGTGAGATGAAATTCGTCAATGATTGGGTCTAGAACCAATGCGGCGAATCCGCCATGGCCGATGCTAGTGGGGTGGTCCTTGATCAAAAGTGATCGGGCGGGGAAGACCACGGGTTGAACTTTAGGCGTGGCTCCATCGCATATCGTCCCTTAGTGCACGCTTCCGCTCCCTTTTGGGTATGTGGGTTGCATATATCATGTTCACCGTCCGCACTTGCGGGGAAGCCCTTCATCCTCTATTGTTCGTGGCGGGGCTCCTCCTCGTCATCGCTATGCAGCCCCTTGTCATTGTTTTCGGCATTTAACTTGCCTGCCTGCTTGCACACCCAACAATCCATGTTGGTGTGATTGGCTGGTTTTTGAAGTGCCGTGTATCTGGCACGAGCGATCGAGTATGCGTTCCAAATTGGACGGGCCCGGAGTATTTCTTTTAAATGGCTTTTTCCGCTGACCGGGTTTAGAGCCTCTGAATCCTGCATTGACTGCCGTATCCTCAGCCTTATTGCCGTTAATGCGGCGCTTGTGCTTGTTGCGACGCGACCTGCCATTGCTGTCCTTGGTATCCGAATTACCAGGGCTCTTGGTCATGTTGTTACTACGAGCTAGCCAGCTGTCCTCTCCCGTGCAAAAGCGGGTCATGAGTGTTGTGAGGGCTGCCATGGATTTCGTCTTTTCCTGTCCTAGGTGCCGGGCAAGCCACTCGTCGCGGATGTTGTGTTTGAAGGCTGCAAGGGCCTCTGCATCCGGACAATTGACGATTTGATTTTTCTTGGTTAGGAACCGTGTCCAGAATTGTCTGGCCGATTCCTCTGGCTGCTGAATTATGTGGCTTAGGTCATCGGCGTCTGGTGGTCGCATATATGTGCCACTGAAATTGTCGAGGAATGCTGCTTCCAGGTCTTCCCAACAACCAATTGACTCTGCTGGCAAGCTGTTAAGCCAATGCCGGGCTGGTCCTTTAAGCTTGAGTGGGAGGTATTTGATGGCGTGTAGATCATCGCCGCGGGCTATGTGGATGTGAAGGAGATAGTTCTCGATCCAAACCGCATGATCTGTTGTGCCATCGTATGATTCAATGTTTACGGGTTTGAAACCCTCAAGGATTTGATGATCCATCACTTCATCTGTGAAGCATAGTGGGTGTGCGGCGCCTCTGTATTGGGCTATATCACGACGCATCTCAAATAAGCTTTGTCTACTGTGTTCGGCCCGGCCGGAGTTGCCATATCTGGCGTGACGGTTATCGTCACGTGTCGTGGGGTGCCCACGCGATCCGTAGATCGATCTTGTTTGCCTTGCCTTGTCCTCCAATAAATCCCGCAGGTCTGGTGCATTTCCCTGCGCCTTGGTGTTTCTTGAGCGGCGAAGTGCGGCATGAGTTGAGGGCGAGAGCCTCTCTGTCGCGCCACGAGGTGGTTGGTCAGCCGTGTCGCTGTTGGTGATGTAGGTTTGGGTGCTTCCTCCTCTAATCGGGGCAGCAGCCTGCGTTTTAGGTAGCTCTTGGAGGCGCTCGAGTTCATACTCTTCGGCTGCAAGGACTTCAGTCCATCTGTCAGCTAGCAAGTCTTGGTCAGCTCTAAGTTGTTGCTGCTTTTTCTTGAGGCTGCTTGCCGTGGCCATAAGCCTGCGTTTGAAACGCTCTTGTTCGACGGGATCCTCGGGCACGATGAATTCGTTGTCGTCGAGGCTTGCCTCATCTTCGGAGGGAGGCATGTAATTATCGTCCTCTACCTCTCTTTCTGCCGCTCTCTCACGAGGGATGGCTTCTACATCCTCCTGCGCTGAATCCTGCTGGAGGGGGTTGTCTTCGGCACTGTCTGAGGTGTTATTGTCTCCCATGCCGGAATCACCGTTTTTGCTGTGGCGGAATTTTGAGCGGCGCCGCTGACGCCGGCGCTTAGGCTGTTTCTTGGAGGGGTCATCCTTCGCTGTTCCATCGCCATTCCCATCTTTTGGGATGTCCACCATGTATATGTCGTATGACGAGGTGGCCTTCCACTCCACTGTGGGCGCTGGTTCTTGATCGTCTCCTGCATCGTCGTCCATACCGTCGATGTCTTCGGAGTCGAAGTCGAGCATGTCGGTTAAATCATCGACAGTGGCTACGAAGTGGGTGGTGGGTGGGCTTTTAATTTCTTCGTCGTCCGCACCCCAACCTTCCTGACCATAATCCGGCCAGGGCTCTCGATAAAGAGAGACTTTAGTGAGTTCAGGATGTCGCCAAAGGCGAGTCTTTGAAAGATGTTGTGGCGGTGAATTCCATGATCGGCGCCCAATCGGATTCGATTAGCGGTAGCGGAAGGTTGAGTCGGAGAGGAGTCCGCACCTTGAGTCACGAGCCGCAAAGGGCGGGGTAGGTGTACGGCTCAATCACCATAGAGTTGCAGCCCGAGGCGGTGTCCAGCCACCCGTCCTCGATCGGCGCAGTCGGCTCCGGGTTAAAGGTCGGAGCGGACACTGGTGTGGCCTCCAGGACACTGTTCGGCAGCAGAGCTAGATCATGCCCCTCGTGACAGTGCGGCGCGCTTGGCTGTGGCTCGAACCTGTCGAAGATCAAGTATCCGCGGACGTCAACCGTGTAGTTCAAACTTCCAAATCTGACCTGGTGGCCAGGGGCGTAGCTTTCAATCTGCTCCAGATGGCCAAGCGAATTGGCCCGTAGTGCAAAGCCGCTGAATACGAAGATCTGTCCGGGGAGAAAAGTCTCACCCTGGAGCGCATCATTGTTGATGACCGGAGGAGCCATCGAGCCTAAAGATGACGACACAGAGGAACTCTCAATGAAAGCACCAATGTCGGTGTCAAAACCGGCGGATCTCGGGTAGGGGGTCCCGAACTGTGCGTCTAGGCGGATGATAACAGGAGACAAGGGACACGACGTTTTTACCCAGGTTCGGGCCCTCTCCATGGAGGTAAAACCCTACTCCTGCTTGATTAATATTGATGATATGGGTAGTACAAGAGTAGATCTACCACGAGATCAGAGAGGCTAAACCCTAGAAGCTAGCCTATGGTATGATTGTTTTTCGTCCTATGGACTAAAACCCTCCGGTTTATATAGGCACCGAAGAGGGTTAGGGTTACACAGAGTCGGTTACAATGGTAGGAGATCTACATATCCGTATCGCTAAGCTTGCCTTCCACGCCAAGGAAAGTCCCATCCGGACACGGGACGAAGTCTTCAATCTTGTATCTTCATAGTCCAGGAGTCCGGCCAAAGGCTATAGTCTGGCTATCCGGACACCCCCTAATCCAGGACTCCCTCACTGACCTAGCAGCCAAGAACGCCAGGATGGTCGCAGAGCAGGCAGCTTTGGATGCACAGGCCTATAGGCTTAAGCTGGATCAGACCGCGTCGCATGAAGTCCTCAAGAGGAAGCACCAGTCTCGCTTGCCTCCGGTTTTCGAAGCCAGAAATCTCTTTAACACCCCACGAGCAGGAAATAGTAACCCGCCGGTGATAAGCCGGGCGGAGGCACCTGGGCCTGGCGCGCCGGTTCAGCCTCGCCTGATGGAGCCGCCTCGACAGAACAATGTCGTCCCTCAGCCTGTCCCGACACCTCCGAGTCATTATTCCAATCCAATGGACAATCTTGTCGCCGCCGCTTCACGATTGGAGGCCATCCCGATTGAAGGTGATTCTCCGCAGGCGGTGGAAACGCGCCGGGTTAAGGAGCTTCTTCGGACAGCCTTGATCCAACAGGAAGCATATTCGTACAGCCGTGACCGAATTCACTCCACCCCCCGTCCAAGCCGGAGCTACAGCAGGCGTATGGATGAACCGGCCGTATCAAGTAATGCACGGAACCGTGAAGCGCCCCGTGGCAATAACCCGGCAGGTGGTATTGGTGATGCTCAGGAAGTGGTGGACCGGGCCCGGGCGCACAGGGAGGCCGAGTTAGCGGCGCAGTATGAGGCTCGTCAGCTTACATCGGTTCGTCCAACCACCTCAGTCGAGCCAGGGGTTACTTCTAGTTCTTTGGGAGTGCTCTGTCTTGTCCCCGCTTTATGCAATGTGCTCCTGCCCAAGGATTTCAAGGGCCCGCGCAAGGTGCCAAATTACACTGCCGATTTGTCTCCAGAAACATGGGTGCAGAGCTATGAGATGGCCATGGAGATGCTTGATGTGGATGATGCGGCGTGTGCAAAGTATTTCACCATGATGCTTGAAGGGACGGCCCGTACTTGGCTAAAAAGCTTGCCGGCCAACTCTATCAGTTCATGGGCCCAGTTGCGAGCCCGGTTTATCCAGAATTTCAAGGATACATGTAAGCAGCCCATGTCGATAGCGGACTTAGCGGCCTGTGTCCAGGAGGAAGGAGAGTCAACAACCCGCTGGGTGCGCCAAGTCTTGGAAATTTTGCACTCATCAGACCGTATCAACGCCGATACCGCGGTTATAACTTTGGAAGGCAACTGCCGGTTTAAGCCTCTAAAGTTGAAATTGGGATGGATGAAGCGCCATTGCAACAACATGGGGACCCTCATGGCTGCGTTAGTGAAGTATGCTGATTCTGATAGTACCAAGGATCCCGAGTCTGATGATGACAAGACAGGGAAGGGAAAGAAGAGCAGCAACTCGAAGGGGCAGCAACACAACACGGCAGGTCATGGAAACGGAGGCAAGCGTAAAGCGGATAGCAGAATGGACTTTGTGGATAATACCAGTGCGCAAGACAAGGGCCAGCGACGAAAGGCTAAACCGCCGAATCGCAGTGGAGCTCCAAGTCCTAACCCGGACCGCCTTACCTATCTGTTAAACCAGCCTTGTCAAAGCACGTGACGAAGGAGATGCCAGCCAACCACCTTTGGAAGGATTGTTACATTATGCAGCAGTTCAAGAATTCTAATGCTTTCCGATATGATCACAGATCAGGTGGTGGCTCAGGTTCCGGATTCCATGGGCCGGGTCACGGTGGAGGAAATTCTGGTTCAGGCTTCAATGGTAATCAGGGTGGACATAACAATCAAAGTAATCAGAGTAGCCAGGGTGGTTACAACCAGCAGCGATAGCGTCGGGTTATCGAGCAATCAAGCGGTTGAATAGCGGGCACTATCATGTCTTCACCACTAGCTTGGACAAAGCGCGACCGGAAGCTTCTGGCGGCGGTGAATTCTATTGAACGGTCGTGCCTCATTATTTACGTTGGTCTGAACAGCCAATCGTATGGAGCAGAGAGGATCACCCTCCCCGGGTTGACAATCCGGGTCAGCTAGCGTTGGTGGTGGCACCTCAGGTGGGAGGTTATAAATTCACCAAGGTGCTCATGGATGGAGGGAGCAGCATTAATATCCTATACTATGAGACCTTCCGTCGTATGGGGCTAACAGATAAAAGTCTTAAACCGTCCAATACGGTATTCCATGGTGTGGTACCTAGTAAGTCAGCATATCCTATTGGCAAGATAGCTCTGGAAGTGGCCTTTGGGGACGATCATGATTCCAGGTCAGATACATTGACTTTTGAGGTGGTGAAGATCCGGAGCCCATATCACGCCCTATTTGGGCGGCCAGCTTATGCCAAATTTATGGCATGGCCTTGTTATGTTTATTTGCAGCTCAAGATGCCGGGTCACAAGGGAACAATAACTGTTCATGGAAGTCGCAAGATTGCTTTGGAGTGTGAAGAAGATGATGCGGCCTATGCAGAGTCGGTTTGTGCCACGGAAGAGTTGAGATACTACAAGGATAATGTTGATCCGGCGGACATGACTCCATTGAAGAAGTCAACTATAGAGCATGATCCGGCCCTAAAGTTCAAATCGGCAGCTGAGACTAAGCTTGTTGACTTCGTACCCGGTGATTTGTCCAAGCAGTTCAGTATCAGTACCAACTTGGATGTGAAATAGGAAAGCGCGCTCATCGAGTTCATCCGTGAGAATCGGGACATTTTTGCATGGAAACCTTCTGACATGCCAGGTGTACCGAGGGAACTCGCTGAGCACACTCTTAATGTCGATCCTAAGTACAAACCGGTGAAACAGTTTCTCCGCCGGTTTAACGAAGAAAGGCACAAAGCTATTGGAGAGGAGGTGGCCAGGCTCTTAGCGGCTGGCTTTATTGTCAAAGTTTTTCATCCTGAATGGTTGGCTAATCCGGTGCTGGTCCTTAAGAAAAATGGCACCTGGCGCATGTGTGTGGATTACACAGACCTTAACAAGGCTTGTCCAGCGGATCCTTTTGCCCTCCCCCGCATCGATCAGATTATTGATGCTACTGGGGGTTGTGAGCGTTTGAGTTTTTTGGATGCATATTCTGGTTATCATCAGATCATGATGGCAGCTAAGGACCAGGAGAAGACGGTGTTCATAACTCCCTTTGGAGCCTTTTGCTATGTATCTATGCCCTTTGGGCTCAAGAGTGCCCAGGCAACTTATCAATGGTGTGTACAGAATTGCCTTCATAAGCTAATCGGCCGTAATGTACATGCCTATGTGGATGATATTGTGGTTAAGTCAAGGGAGAAGGAGACTCTGGTTGATGATTTGAAGGAAACCTTTGATAACCTATGGACATACAAGATGATGCTCAACCCGGCCAAGTGTGTTTTTGGTGTACCGGCAGGCAAGTTATTGGGTTTTCTGGTGTCCAACAGGGGAATTGAGGCTAATCCGGAGAAGATCACAGCTATCACCTCCCTGGCTAAGCCGAAGTCTATCAATGACGTTCAACGCCTTGCAGGGCGAATTGCCGCGTTGAGCCGGTTTACCAGCCGCCTTGGTGAGAAGGCGATCCCTTTGTATCGAATGTCAAGAAAAGCGGATCAATTAAATGCGAGTTCGGCTGGCGATAAAGCGCTTGAGGATTTAAAGCGCAGCTAGCCAATCCGCTTTGTTCTTGCTGCTCCGATTGACAAGGAACCATTGCTACTATATGTGGCAGCTAATGCTCGTGCAGTCAGCGTAGCTATTGTGGTGGAGCGCAAAGAGGTGGGCAAGGAATATCTGGTTCAGCATCCGGTTTACTATATCAGCGAGGCGCTTATTGAGTCCAAGCAAAGGTACCCGCATTGGCAGAAGCTGGTGTATGGAGTTTTTATGGCAAGCCGGAAACTTAAGCAATACTTCCAGGGACATCCCATCACAGTGGTCAGCTCTGCTCCTTTGGGAGATATAATTCATAACAGGGAGGCAACTGGCCGGATTTCCAAGTGGGCTATAGAGCTTGGGTCGCACGGACTGAAATACGTACCTCGAACGGCGGTTAAATCTCAAGCACTTGTAGATTTCATCAATGATTGGACGGAACTACAAGCACCTGAAGAAAAGCCGAATCACACTTATTGGACTATTCATTTTGATGGGTCCAGGCAATTGGAGGGCTCGGGGGCTGGAGTCGTGTTAACTTCCCCATGAGGTGATAAGTTCATTACGTTCTTAAGCAATGTTCCCTTGTACTAACAATGCAGCTGAGTACGAAGCTTTACTCCATGGTCTCCAGATGGCTAAGGAGATGAATCTCAGCCGAGTTAAGTGCTTCGATGACTCAGACCTGGTGGCCCAACAAGTATCTGGCACTTGGGATTCTAAGGATCCGCTCATGGCAGCATATCGTCGTGAGGTGGATATTGTTGCAGGTCACTTCAAAGGATATCAGGTGGATCATGTGGACAGACGGAAGAACGAAGCGGCGGACGCTTTAAGCCGGTTGGGCTCTCAACGTAAACCGGTCCCGCCTAACGTCTTCTTGGATGTTCTGCATAACCCGTCTGTCAAGCTCCCTGGTGAAGAGGATTTGGCTATTCCTGATCCGGAGGATCAATTGGTGGCGGATCTTCATGTCATTCAGGATTGGACGGTTCCTTATCTTGCGTACATGAACCGGGGTGTGTTACGAGAGGATGAGCCTCTGGCCAGGCAGATAATTCGGCGATCCAAGTCCATGACTATTGTCAATGGCGAGTTGCATCATTGCAGTGTGTCAGGGGTGTTTCAACATTGTGTTTCTCCGAGGAAGGCTGTGCAATCTTCTTGCGAAATCCACGAAGGGATTGTGGTCACCACGGTTCAAAGTCTTTGGTGGCTAAGGCGTTTAAACACACGGCTTCTATTGGTTGACTGCTCATGCTGATGCGGAGGACCTGGTTAGGCGATGTGATGGCTGTCAGAAGTTCTCAAGACGCGCTCATGTGCCGACTCAAGAATTGAGGATGATTCCAATTACTTGGTCGTTTGCGACTTGGGGGCTGGATATGGTTGGGCCTTTCAAAAGGTCCAAGGACAAGAAGACCCACCTTTTGGTGGCGGTTGACAAGTTTACAAAGTGGGTGGAGGCGGAGCCCGTTAGCAAGTGTGATGCAGCCACGGCGGTTCAATTCATCAAAAAGGTGATTTTCCGGTTTGGCTCTCCACGCAGCATCATTACTGATAATGGTTCCAACCTGTCCAAGGGTGCTATGAAGGAGTTCTGTGAACGTGAGCACATCCGGCTTGACGTTTCATCAGTGGCTCACCCACAGTCCAATGGCCAAGCAGAGAGGGCTAACCAAGAGATCTTACGAGGCATCAAACCCCGACTTGTGGTTCCTTTGCAGCGGACGCCGGATTGTTGGGTTGAGGATTTACCATCTGTATTATGGAGCATCAATACTACGCCCAACAGATCAACAGGATACACACCGTGCTTCATGGTCTACGGAGCGGAGGCGGTTCTCCCCAGTGATATCCGTCATGATTCACCTCATGTAGCAGCTTATGTTGAAGCGGACAACGAGGTAGCGCGGCAAGATGCTTTGGACCTGTTGGACGAGGAGCGTGATATCGCAGCTGCCCGTTCGGTGATTTACCAGCAGTATCTTTGTCGCTATCACAGTCGCTGAGTTAGAACCAGAACCTTTCAAGAAGGAGATTTGGTGCTCCGGCTCATCCAAGACCAGACTGATATGCACAAGCTATCCCCACCTTGGGAGGGACCTTTCGTGGTCAGCAAGAATCTGCACAATGGGTCATACTATCTGATCGATATTCGAGAGCATAAAGACTCACGTACATCAGAGGAGGAGATCAACAGGCCGTGGAACATAGCTCATCTTCGGCCTTACTATACTTGAGCCATAGGCTCTACTTATGTACATATTATGACAATGTCTATATTATGATCAATACAATAAACCGAAGCCTTAGCTAAAGCGGGGTCTCTGTTATTTTTACATCATGTGCGGTTACACGGAGTTTTTGTCTTAAAGCGGCCTCCGGTTTACCCCTTGAGTTAGCTTTTTCAAAAAGCTTTGTATCATATAACTTGGGGGCTTGGTCGTGTCCGAACCAATGCAACACCTTTTGATAGGTGAAAGCCACAGAATCATTTGGGGACTTGGTCACGTCTGAACCAGTCACGCCTCTTGATCGGCCTAAGGCCACAGAATCACTTGGGGGCTTTGGTCGAACCTGAACCATCGCTACACCTCTTGATCGGCATAATGCCACTGCATCATTTGGGGACCTGGCTGACTTGAACCATAGCTACGCCTATCGGGGGCTTGGTCGTGTCCGACCATGGTAATGCCACTTGATCGGCTCAAACAACCTCTTTTTGCAAATGATTCTATCTTTGTCTTTGCTTGAAATTCATTTCTCTTTTTTGCATAATTCTTTTGTTGTGTTTTTAAACCGACAATTATTAAACCGGTTCGACTGTCAGTGTCGGGGAGAGCAGGTCGTGTCCCACGAACACATACGGGACCTGGGTCCCTTGTGGTTCGGAGGGGGGCGGAGATTGCACAAAGAGCGGATCGAGGCGATGCACACGAGCAGGTTTACCCAGCTTCGGAGCTCTCCGGAGAGATAATACTCCTACTGCTGCTTTAGTGGATTATCTTGTGTTCTTGCTAGGGAGCAACGGGAGCTACAAAACCTAGCCTGAATGTGTGGTCTCGTATGAGTAGGATGAACTAAGCCGGAGCTGGACCGAACCGAGCCGAACCCTTTCTACGTTGCACTTGGGCCTCCTTTTATAGGCACAAGGGGTTACCACATGTGGCAAGTAGACAGGGGTAAGATAGTAAAAACGTGGGTTGGTACACCGCTTTGTACAGTGTACAATAATCTATACCTAACTCACGGACGGCAAGGGACAAGAGTCATCAATGCCCGTCTCGATCGCCGAAACAAAGGTAACGAGGACCGTCAAGTGCGCCTCCGTTTTCCATGATGGTAGCTTGTCGGCGCCGCTTATCGCTGCTCCTCGCTGGCTGCTGGCCCGTCGACACGCTGCGTCTGGAGAAACCCCGTGGCGACATCGCTGGCGGATGAGTTGGAGCAAAGATGAAGAGAGGTTGCCCGCCCCGCAAGCGCCTTGCCGCGGGGAACCTTGTCGCTTGGGGCTCGGCGCCCACCAAGCCTTCCCCGCAAGCTCCTCTTGCCGGGCCTTGTTTCCTTCGCTACCGAGTGGCCTTCCGGCAAGCTCCTCTTGCCGGGTCTTGACTACCTTATTCTTGAATGGCTCCAAAGGAGCTGAGGACCTTGGCGACGCCCGACAAGGCTTGCCACGGGGCTCTGCATTGCCAGACAGGTTCGGGGTACTAAGGTACCCTACTTTAGTACACCGACAGAGCCCCGGGCTGGGCCATACACGGTGCCGAGTGCTGTTGGGCTAGGCCCAAAACAGGGCACGGCACGCGCGTGCTGGAGTCCAAACCAAATCCACTCCAGTATCCGCCCGCGTTCCTCTGAACGCACGCGTCAATTCTTGTGTGTCGTGGGGAAGTGGGCGGCGTGAGGTCGCCCCATCATCGCCTTGGTTCTGCATCCTCGCCATGTGGCTCCCATGCTCTTGGGGTCACGGACGGTGGAAGTGGGAAGCTGGGCCGTGCGCAGAGGCAGCATGTCTGCCCGATTCCCTGCTCTTCCTATGCCTTGATTCGCTGGCCGGGCGGCCGAGCCCCCACCTTGCTTCTTTAAGAAGGCGGAAGGGGAGCGCAGAAGCCCGCACTCTCCCATCTCTTCCTTTCCTCAGCTTCTGTTCCCCTTTCTCTCATTCGTCATGGAGAAAGGGAACCTTGGTTCTTCATCGGTGGCGGCGAGGGTCGCCGCTAGACAGCGCACCCCTCCCAATCCCACGCCCGGGTGGCAGAGCTAGCCACAAGGGGAAGAGGGAGGCGAGGTCGTGGGCAGGTCGAGGCGCGGGAAGAAGCGGACGGGCGGCGCGCGTCTCCGCCTCCTTGGCGGTTCCCCCCGGGCGAGGTCGAGGACGAGGTCGAGGCTCGGGGAAGAGGCGGACGGGGCGGCGCGCCGTCTCCGCCTCCGCCGGCGGTTCCCCTCCCCGCGGCGGTCCATACAGGGGACACCCTTGCGAGTTCTTCATCAGGCTGCGCCGGGCGCCTCGTCGTCGCCTCCGGCTTCCAGCTCTGTTCGCGAGCGCGATGGAGTCGGATCCGCCCGAGACACTGAGGCTGCACATGAGGGGCTGTGGGATCAGCGGCACGCGAGTCCGCGTTGTATTCCCAGCCCCTAATGTGATGTATCTTGATCGTGGGTGGAAGACATTCACCCGCATCCACGGCCTGATGGCGGGGTTTACCCTCCATTTTAAGTTAAAGGAGGGTGATCTCCTCTCCGTCAAGGTCTTCGGGGATCTCGGCACTTGGGAGAAGTGCTGCGTGGATAGCTCCTCCGACAGCGAAGATTCCCCCTCGAGCGAGAGTGACGAGGAGGAGAGCGACAGCAGCGACGAGGTAGTGGGCCCAACTAGTTGTCGGGCGCCGCTTGCAAGGCGTCACCGGCCCCCATCATCCGCGTCGCCGCTCCTTGAACTCCCCGGGTCGTCTCCTTGGGCGATGGCGAGGGAGGCTGCGGAAGGCGAAGAGGATGGCGACAAGCCCGCTGTCGGAGTACGAGGGCGTAGTGCCCTCGACAGCGTCTTGGCCGACTGCCGCCCTGCCTTCGAGCCTCGCCGGCGGCCGCCGCCGTCTCCGTTAAGCCCTCAAGAGCCCCGGATGTTCCCTTGGTGCCTTCGCACTGTAGCTCGCCTAGGCGCTTCTTTGCCCTTCTCGCCTCCTTGACCTACCTCCCGAAAAGAGGGACAGGAAAAGAATTACGGGCATCTTATCTTTTTAATTTGTAAGCCTTCGGGCCTTATTAGCATTTAAAACTTGTAATCCTCTCTTTCATGTTTTTCATTCTCCACGGACTGTATCCGAGTAGGATGTTTTTAATGAAAGAGGGATGCTTGAAAAGGGACGAAAGGCTTATCTGATACCGAAGCCGCCGACAACTCTGGCTTGCCGCAGCCCCCGGCAACTCTGGCTTGCCGGGGCTTGGGTGTCGGCGCGCCCTTCTTCTCCTCTTCGCTGTTATTTCAGTTCTGAGAACAATTTTGCCAGTGCCGAAATAAGTTATTTTTGTAATATAACTTTATTCTGGGCAATATTTGCTATGTTACTTCCTTTACTCGAATCTTGGCTTTGTATGTTACTGCCCTACGCTTTTCAGGGAAACTTGCCGGTGCGGGCACCCTTGCCAGCGAAATGAGTCGCGGAACTTCAAGAGCTCGTCAAGGGTCGCTACCGACAAGCAACCTTGTCGCGGATCAGCCGCAGCTCACTTAAGTTGTTGAGCGGACTCGAAACAAAGTAAGCGCGACCAGTCACGATTTGGTTCCTTCGCGCACAGGTTTTCCATACAAAGCGCGGTCGTTCAAGGAAAATAACTTTAAAAAATCGAATGCTCAAACTTTGGCAACTTAGCTTTTCTGTCGTTCGCTTCCCGGCAAGGCGAAACTAGGTCACTGCTACGCACCAGTACTCAAAGCCCCCGACAGCGCGAGGGAAAGGGCCGAGGATGTCGAGCCCCCAGACCGAAAATGGCCAGGATAAAGGATCGCCGAGAGCTTGAGCTAGCTGGTGTATCTGTTTTGAATGGAACTGGCACGCTTCACACTTGGTTACTTGTGCGGTTGCATCCTGGAGGGCTTCTGGCCAAAAGAAACCTTGCCGGAAAGCTTTGCCGGCAAGTGCTCTTGCGCCAATGTGGTGACCACATATGCCTCCATGTATCTCTGCCAACAGCTTCTGTCCATCTTCCCGCAAATGCACTTCAATTTCACACCGCTGAGTCTTCTTACAGATAGGATGTTGTCAACAAACTGGTACATACTTGACTACCGGGCTACTTTTTCCGCTTCTTCTTGCTCTTGGGAAGTTCTCCGTCTCAAGGAAATGGACGATTTGTTGTGCCCATGCTGGAGCACGTGGCTCGACAACAAGGACTAAAGGCTCTTCTATCATCTGCGGGAACATCGGCTTCTACGGCAAGAACCCGTGGGTCCGCCGGAGTTGATGATCCCGGCAAGCTTTGCGGAGCGAAACTCGCCGGGAGCGTTTGTTTCAACGATACAAGCTGCATGGCTTGTCGGAGCAGACTGTTCCTCGGTGATTTTTGCGTTGATTTTAGGGACCTTCTTGGCGGCGGCTTCAGGGAGCTCTGCCAGAAAGTAGTCGCCGGAAACCAGTTTTCTTTTCTTGCTCTGCCCTATTGATGGTGTTACGGTTGGCTGAGTCAGCTTGAGCACAAAAATTCCTGGTTCCACAGGTAATTTAAGTGCGGCACATTTGAAGAGGTCATCAGCTATATCATTCTGAGCTCTTGGAAAGTGTTCCATTTGCAAGCCTTCAAAGTGCTCTTCTAGCTTTCTCACTTCATCAACGTAAGCTTCCATCAATGGGCTCTGATAATCTTTATTTACTTGGAGGACGACAAGTTGCGAGTCCCCCCTGACAATGAGCTTCTTGATCCCAAGGTCTACTGCAATCCTGAGACCGGCAAGCAAACCTTCATACTCTGCAGTAGTGTTTGTTGCTTGCTCCTTGGGAAAATGCATCTGGACTATGTACTTGAGGTGCTCTCCGGTGGGTGCGATAAGCAGCACGCCGGCACCGGCGCCTTGCAGCGAGAAGGCACCGTCAAAGTACATCAGCCACTCTTTATTTGCCTCCTTGACGGGGATGCTCGTCTCCGGAATCTCTTCATCTTGTGTTGGCGTCCACTCAGCTATGAACTCTGCCAATGCTCTGCTTTGGATAGTTGAAGTGCTTTCAAACTTGAGACCAAAGCTTGACAGTTCCAGTGCCCACTCGACGATTCTGCCTGTTGCTTCTGGATTTTGCAATATCCTCTTCAGCGGAAAGCGAGTGACAACTGTTATCTCGTGTGCTTGGAAGTAATGGCGCAGCTTTCTCGAGGCCATGAGGAGGCCGAAAAGTAGCTTTTGCACACCAGAGTACCTTGATCTAGCCCCCTGCAGAAGGGAACTGACAAAGTAGACTGGGCGCTGCACCATCTTTTTCTGTATCTTGTCGCAACCCTGCGCTGATCTGTCCTTGTCGGGACCAGAGCTTGACGGCGAAGCCCCTTGCTTGTCGCTGGATGTGCCTACTCGTTGCCCGGCTCATCATCCGCCTCCTCTCCGCTACTAACGCAGCACTAACCACTTGATTGGTTGCCGCTATATAAACCAGCAACTTCTCTTGTGGCCTAGGTGCGACAAGTATTGGAGCGGAGGACAGGTATCTCTTCAAGTCTTGCAGCGCAGCCTCCACTTCGAGTCCATTTCATTGGACCTGCCTTTTCAAAATTTTGAAAATGGCGTAGGCGCGCCAGCAGACTTAGAGATAAACCTGCTGAGAGCAGCCACGCAACCGGCAAGCCTTCTGACGTCCTTGACACGCTTTGGTGCTTCGATCTGCTCAATGGCGCGCCAAAGATGTCGGGGTTGGCTTCAATTCCCCGCTGAGACACAAAGAACCCGAGAAGCTTGCCGGAAGGGACTCCAAACACGCACTTCTCGGGGTTGAGCTTGAGGTTGATCTTGCGCAGATTTGCAAATGTTTCATCTAAATCCTGAATCAGAGTTGCTTTGTCCTTGCTCTTGACCACTATGTCATCCATGTAGGCTTCTACATTTCTGTGTATCTGCGGCTCAAAGGCATCATGGACTACTCTTGCAAAGGTTGAACCAGCATTCTTTAAACCGAAAGGCATTCGTATGAAGCAGTACGTGCCACATGGTGTAATGAATGCGGTTTTCTCTTCATCCTCTTCTGCCATGAAGATCTGATGATATCCTGAATATGCATCAAGAAATGAAAGCAGATCACATCCAGCCGTGGAGTCAACAATCTGGTCGATACGCGGCAAGGGAAATGGGTCTTTGGGACAAGCTTTATTAACATCAGTGAAGTCAATACAGAGTCTCCATTTCCCATTAGCCTTGCGATATAACTACCGGATTGGCCAACCGTGGGATGGAGGACTCCTCCGACAAGCCCCCGCTGCTTCCAACTTCTTGATTTCTTCGCTATGAACTCTTGGCGCTCCACTGCCTGTTTCCTAACTTTTTGCTTGACGGGCTGCGCGTGAGGACAGTCAGCTAGGTGGTGCTCAATTACTTTCCTAGGAACACCGGGGATGTCAGATGGTTGCCATGCAAACACATCAACATTCGCCCGCGGGAAAGCAACGAGCTCGCCTTCCTATTTAGGGTCAAGCGTGGCACTGATGGTGAAGGTACCATCAGTGTCGTCCTCCTTGGCGGGCACCTTCTTGGTCTTCGGTGGAGCTGCCATCGTCTTCTTGCACTTGCCGGTGGAGCTCGATGGTGCGTCCTCGATGGTAGCGCAGCACTCCGAAGAGGTGCGCTTGCCGGAGTGAGCATCAGAGCTCTTGCCGGACTTTGTGGTTTTCTTCTTCCCCCCGGGAGCTTCAGCGGCAAGTGGTTTGCTATCTGTGGCGGCTGCTGCGTCCCGGTAAATCTTGTCGGCGCAGATAAGTGCATCTTTCTTGTCGCCATGGACAGAAATAACGCTTATCGGGCCGGGCATCTTGAGTAGGTTGTAAGCATAATGAGAGGCAGCCATGAACTTGGCGAGTGCTGGACGGCCAAGTATGCCATTGTAGGGCAATGGGAAATCGGCAACGTCAAACGTGACCCTCTCAGTTCTGAAGTTGAGCTCGCTGCCGAATGTTACCGGCAACGTGATCTTCCCTTTGGGCTTGCTCCTTCCTGGGTTGATTCCTTGGAAAGTACCAGTTTCTTCGAGCTCGCTGTCAGGGATTTGAAGCTTTTGGAGCACTGCAGAGGAGATCAAATTCAGGCCGGCCCCGCCGTCAACCAGCATCTTTGTGACTTTGAGGTTGCGGATGGTTGGTGAGACCAACATCGGCAAGCACCCGACCGCAGTGATGCGATCAGGGTGGTCCTCAATGTCGAAAATGATGGGCGTGCTGGACCACTTCAGAGGTTTGTGCGACTCTATGGAGGGTTCTGCTGCATTAACCTCACGCATCCATTGCTTGAGTTGGCGGTGCGAGGTATGCAGAGAAGCACCACCGTCAACGCAAAGGACCTCTGTTGCCTTTTGAAACTCCTGCTTGTCACCATCGCCCTCCATGTCTTCGCCATCTTCATCTTCGTCTTCTTCCTTGTCGCGCCGCTGGGAGGTCTGTCACCTTGCCGCTGCTTGGCCTTGCCATGGCGCCCTCCCCGCCAGGGTCTCTTTTTACTTGCTGCACCTGCACCTTCCTGGGCCTTCTCCTTGTCTCGCCGCTCGTACTCAGCTCTCTGTAGCTCAACAAGCTGCTCGACTTTCTTGCAGCTCTGAAGATTGTGGCCCTTGGTGCGGTGGATCTTCTGATCGCTTGTTGGAGCTGTCAGGCTTGTCGGCGGCCGCCACAGCTTGGCGGTCGGTGTCAACGGCAACCTCCTTGCCGGAGCCACCAGCCTTGGCTTTGTTGGCGGCACCATCTTTGCCGGACTGCTCAACAACTAGTACTTCTTGGTTTTTCTTCCTCCTGTTGTTTCGGCGCGGTTCTTTCTTGCCGGGCGATCTCCTCACCGCCGATTCTGCCCCACATTCTCTCCCGGGTGTCTTCTTCCTTCTTCAGTGGCAGGCACACTTGTCGGCCAGGGCATAGAGCTCACTGACGTCTTTCACTTTGCACATCGCCATCTCCTCCTCATCCTGCGGTTTCAGACATTCGATGAAATGCGCTGATCACCGCGGGCAGGGTGGACGCCTGGGATGTTGTAGTGCACTCGATCAATCTCTGGATGAACTTGCGCAGGACTCTCCTCCTTCCGGGCAAGCAGGTGGAGGTCACTCTCCGCCATGAGGCTTGTGGTCGCCGTGAAGGCGCCAACAAACTGGTGGCACAAATCTGCCCAAGAAGAAATAGAGCTGTCCGGCAAATGCATGAGCCAAGATCTCGACGCTTGGCTTGAGCACCGGGGAAAGTAGTTGGCGAGGATCTTGTCGCCTCGCCCCCCGTAGCCTGCACCGCGATGGTGTAGATGCCGAGGAACTCCGATGGTGTGTCCTGCCATCATACTTCTCCGCACATCTGGTTTGAAGTTTTTCTTGTCGGGCCACCGGACTTGCCGCATCTCACGAGTGAACGCAGGGCAACCTACCGCATACGGTAAGTCGCCTGGTTCCCCTGGCGCATGCATATCGACAGTGGGCCGGCGCGTTGGTCGGATTGACGACGCGCTTTCTTCGGGCGCCGATACGGTTCGGCGTTTCTTCTTGCCGCTCAAGAACTTGGCGCTGGTCGTGACGAGTTCGCGGATCCGGACGACGCTGTGGAGTCGCTGTCGAGGTGAATCCGCGAGTCGGCGATCTTGGCCTTCGGAAGGGGAGTGCACGGTGGCTGCACCCAGCAAGTCTCGTCGCCATCAGCTCGCGCTTTGTCGCCTTGCGCGCGCTGCGAGGCACTCGGTTGTCGCGGGACGTCGCCGCTGGCGAAGCCGATGAGACTCTGAATTGTGGCCCTCCATTCGTCGGCCTTGTCGGCCGTTGGAGGGTAGTCCAAAAGTAGCTGAGCTCTTGCTAAGGCTTCCGCTGGTGTGGTTGGCGGCAACGGCGTACGGAGCGAAGAACAGGATGTGCTCGGACTCCTAACCAAGTTAGGAGGAGCAGCATCCCGCCCTAGCGACCGTACCCCGCTCGTACCAGCATGCTGATGTGCATGCGGGTCTCGAGGGCCTCGGGATCCTCCAGCTTGGCCTTGATCCAACGAGCGTATGGTGCCGCGAGCATCACGACGTTGTCGGTCCCGCGCTTCCCGAGATTGACGCGGTGAGGATTCGGACGCCGACGCCTGCGCCGCCTTGTCTTTGGACCTGGCGGCGTTAGGGCTCTCTCGTCGACGCTGTTCCTCCGCTAGCGTTTCCCCACCACCGACAGCTCCGGTGGTGGTGGGTTCGACGCGACGGCTCTGCTGCTGCCGCCAAGACTTCTTCTTCGTGCCATGTTGACGAAGATGTTGATGAAATTGCTCGTATGCGATCGCCGGATCGGGTTCACACAGCCTCGACGCCCCTACCCGGGCGCGCCAAGGATGTCGGGAGAGCTGGTCGTGTCCCATTTAACACCCACGGGACCTGGGTCCCTTGTGGTTCGGAGGGGGGCGGAGATTGCACAAAGAGCGGATCGAGGCGATGCACACGAGCAGGTTTACCCAGCTTCGGAGCTCTCCGGAGAGATAATACTCCTACTGCTGCTTTAGTGGATCATCTTGTGTTCTTGCTATGGAGCAACGGGAGCTACAAAACCTAGCCTGAATGTGTGGTCTCGTATGAGTAGGATGAACTAAGCCGGAGCTGGACCGAACCGAGCCGAACCCTTTCTACGTTGCACTTGGGCCTCCTTTTATAGGCACAAGGGGTTACCACATGTGGCAAGTAGACAGGGTAAGATAGTAAAGCGTGGGTTGGTACACCGCTTTGTACAAAGGTGTCGATAATCTATACCTAACTCGACGCAAGGGACAAGAGTCATCAATGCCCGCCTCGATCGCCCGAAACAAAGGTAACAGAACCGCTGCGCGCTTCGCTTGCCACGATGGTAGCTTGTCAGCGCCGGTTATCGCTGCTCCCTGCTGGCTGCACAGCCCGTCGACACGCGTCTCTGGAGAAACCCCGTGGCGACACGTTGGCGGATGAGCTGGAGCGGAGATGAAGAGAGGTTGCCCGCCCCGGCAAGCGCCTTGCCGCGGCAGGAACCTTGTCGCGCTTGGGGGCTCGGAGCCCACCAAGCCTTCCCGGCAAGCTCCTCTTGCCGGGGCCTTGTTTCCTTCGCGCACTGAGTGGCCTTCCCGGCAAGCTCCTCTTGCCGGGGTCTTGACTACCTTATTCTTGAATGGCTCCAAAGGAGCCGCTGAGGACCTTGGCGGACGCCCGGCAAGGCTTGCCACGGGGGCTCTGCGACTGCCCGTGCACAGGTTCGGGGTACTAAGGTACCCCTACTTTAGTACACCGACAGTCAGTTAACGGAACACGGTCTACTCTTAATCCGGAGACTCTTTGCCCGGTTTGATTTTTTGTTAACATCCTATTATGGAGTAACACCGGTGTTCTTCGTAACCCGGAACGGTTTACTTGGTAAACCGACCTCATTTACATAGGAGTTGTTTTCTCCTCCAGCAGAGTGGGTTTCTTAAAACTCCGCTTCAAGATTGGCCCAGCCAACTTCATGCCCTACGATGGCAGGTATTATATATCTCCGTATTTGGTCATATGTTTAAATCTAATATATTGTCTTCGATATTATGACCCTCCTGGTGATACAACCACGACGGCGTTTTAAGCTTTTTGGCTGCAGACAACAGTTTAAGATTGATGATTCAACGGAAGCATAAGTTGCAATAAGTATGCACGAAGGCATATCAAAGCCAAGTGTGGCAGCTAGTCTATTACAAGGCAACACGGTGCCCAGATAAGATAATTGTTTTCTTCGTAACATAAAGGAGCAGTAATTTAAACTGGCTTCCGGCTCATGCTTGGTCACCAGCTTGGCCTGATGGTTGCGGGTCATCCTGCGCGCTTCAACCTCTGCTTCCCTACCCAGCGGCTGGAAATCAATAGTTGTCCAGTCGATTCCCGTTAATGCTTGAAAGACAGCTTCATCATTGATCAGCAACGATGGTTCAATGTCAGGAGCGTAAGTATGCTTACGGATTGGAGGTATAAGGTTCTCCGCTTCAGGAATTGGTGTAGCCACTCGTTTGTTTTGACCATCATATTGAGCTTCATAGTGAGACAAATCTGCCTTTTCAACCAATTGACAAGCCATAGGGCGCACTTCCCCGTTTATAGCTCGGAGATCCTCTTCGCTGTATTCGATCCCGTCTTCCTTCAAGATTGGGAAGCCCTGGGCCGCTTCAACAGGATCAAAATCCGGCACCCATGCTTTTTCCTGGATTAAGGTGTTTATAGCACCGGTTCTAGTAGCAGATTTCTTTAAATCTTCAACCCGGGCAGGAAGCATTGACAACCTTTTAATAGTGTCCTGGATCAAGGTCGGCGCCCGGTTGTTGTGAGAAGTAGTACAGATGATCCGTTGCGCACCAGTATACAGTTGTTCTATCAATGTATAGGCGGCTTTCAATTTCTTCCGCACATCTGATCCCAAGTGGCCAATACGTGTCCCTGTATCATTCAAAGGGTTAGTAAACCGGCAATTACATGAGAAGGCCTCATTACTTCAGAAATTAAGAAGGCTTGCCAAAGACAGCAGCGGTCATAGCATGTACTTGCCGTTTTACACTGGTCAATTCATCCACCACCGGTTTGAGTGCAGCCTCGGCCTTCTCTGCTCGTTGAGTTAAAGCGGATTTTTCAGTGGCCCAATCTGCCCGTTCCTTGTTGAAACCCTCCTTAAGCTTTTCCATGACGCTTAAAGCGCTGGTTAATTCCTTTTTTGCATTAGAGGTTTCAGCTTGCTGGGACTTCAGATTTTCTTGCAGATCGGCGATTTGACTTTTTCTCTTGCTCAGATCAGCCTACATACAGATATTCATTTGATAAAGAGTACGGTGCAGAGTTGAAGTACCAACCACATAACAAGTTATGCCCCTGGTACTTGGGGGCTAATACATATTTGCTTTTCATCATACAATTTCTATATAAGTCCCAAGCTCAATACAAGTATTCAACTTGGTACTTGGGGGCTAATGCCTATTTGCTCTGTCCTTTAGTGACACCGGAATTCTTACTGTATAAAGTCCCGGTTTAAATGCATTAAGTTGAACCGGCCCCTGGGGGGCTATATTCCCAAAGTATAGCTCCATTAAAGTTCACATTGGAAAGTCCCGGTTTAAGTTGATATCTTAAAACCGTCACTTGTGAGCTATTGGAGTTGACAGATTGAAATCTACAAGCAGATAGTCATATGGAAATTACCTCATATTTGTCCTTCATCATATTTACCAGACCGGCTTCATAATCACGGCTGGTGTATAGCCGATTCAGATAGCCGGAATGAAGATCTTGGGTGTTCAGAGCGGCATAAGTGGCCAAATCGGCATTCCATTTGCCTTTGCCAA
This sequence comes from Aegilops longissima, assembly GCA_021605205.1. NCBI lineage: Eukaryota > Viridiplantae > Streptophyta > Magnoliopsida > Poales > Poaceae > Aegilops > Aegilops longissima. Next base: position 472,280,140 of record CM038682.1, read on the forward strand.
ATGCAGCAAATTCATCTTTGGCAGTGTGCTTAGATAAAGCGACAGGATTGCTTGGCTCAGAACGACCAACGCCAGTAATAACAACATCATCATCTTTGGCTTCACTGGTCCGCACTGGGGTCGCCGGTTTATTAGTGTGCTTTGATGAGCTCGTTGTTTTATCAGTCTGGACAGGACTTGTGGGCTGATTAAAAGGGCCTGTGGCATCAACATGTGCCTCTTCAGCAATAACATCATGACCTTGCGATGATGGGTCGTTCAGCACATCGTCGCGGATGTGTTCTTCAGGATCTGGTATTTTGTTCGGTTCAGGAGCGCCATTTTCTTCTGCCGCTTTGTCCAGACGAGCTTTCTTGCTTGGCCTAGGCTTGGCCCTGAAAGGAAGAAGACGGACCAGTCCAGTGAATATTAAAAATAATATATCAAACAACATTGTAAGGAATATGGCTCACCCAAGCACCGTTTTGAGTGGTGGAAGCTGGGTGGCTGATGACTCGCCGGAAGAAGAATGAGAAGTGCCATGATAATCGGAGTCAGATGGATTAAGAGGTTGGCAAAAACAACCCGCTTTAGGACAAGCATTGACAAAACAGTTAGAGACCTCTGAACGGCGTTTCCGAACCGGACTGTTCGGTAAACCGGCGGAGGTAACTACCTGGCCGCTATGCCGGGTTGTGCGGTGAGCTTCATGCTGTTGTGTCTTCATAAGAAAGTTTGGGTCCAAATAAGCAAGAGGATGAGAAAATTTAACTTTCCGGTTTGCCCGACGGATTTTTAGTGAAGGCAAAGGGTTTGAATCGGAAGAAAGAGCGATTACCTCTACAACATCAGCGTGACTGACTTCAGCGTCGTCCTGGCAATAATCATTATCAATAAGGCGTGTGAAAAATAAACCAAGCGAGTCAAGATCTACCTCAAGGTCCGGGTTACCCACATCATCGTCAGCTGGTGGATTGAAGGACGCAGTGGTTCTCTTCCTATTGGCCGGTTTCTTCACAACTCTGGTTTTGGGCCGGGTTGGTTTCTCCGGTTTCTCTTGTGGAGGCTTGTTGATCCAAAATGTATCATCACCCTGTTTGAAAGATGTTAATGTCAACAAATTGTGCTTAAACATAGTCAGATTTCATGAAAGCATAAGATATGAGTCTTACGGCTGGCGGTTTGTTAATGGCACAAAAGGGAGGCAGGCCGGTTTGAGTGCAAGCAGCTTCCGGTTCATTTAATATCTTCTTCACAGCCTCAGTAACTTCGTCATCTGTCAGCTGGATATCAATATGCCGTAGAGGGTCTTTTTCACTTCCTGTGTATTCGCACATCAAACCGGAGCGCAGGCTTAAGGGTAATATACTCCAAGATATCCAATAACGAGCAAGGTCAACTCCTGTCAACCCGTTAGCCATGAAGGCCCTGAGCTTGGATAATTGAGGAGCATATTTGCTTCTTTCATTAGCAGTCAGTCTCTGGGGGAAGGGATGTGTGTTGCTTAGCCGCTCCGGACGGTAACCCGGCAAGGGATTTTCTCCATCAGGAGAGGTATCTTTGCAGTAAAACCATGTTCGATTCCACTCTTTGGGATGGCTGTGCAGTTTGGCGTGAGGGTAAGTGACCTGTTTCCTCTTTTGAATCGCCATACCGCCTAACTCTGTATTGGGACCGTCAGTAAATTTGGTGCGGCGATTCAGATGGAAGCAATCTCTGAATAATTCAACTATGGGCTCCTCTTGAAAGAACACCTCACAGAGCACTTGAAAGTGACAGATGTTGGTTACGGAGTTGTGGCCAATATCTTGTGGACGAAGTTGGAAGTTGGCCAAGACATCCCGATAAAACTTTGAACCGGGCGGACTGAAGCCCCGGGCTAGATGGTCAGCAAAAACAACAACCTCTCCATCTTTGGGTTCTGGAGAACATTCCGGGCCAGGGACCCTCCAGTGAATGACATCTTTTTTTCCTAAAGCGCCGGTTTGGACTAGGTTATTCAGTTGAGTCTCGGTCACTCGAGAAGGGACCCAGTTGCACTCGTACACCTGCTTGGCCATGGTGCAATCTACAAAGCAGTAATATCGGTTCAAGAATATGTTGGAAGGGTATACGTTGATGCATTCATTGCTAAAACGGAAGCAGTTACTTACAAACCAGAGTTCTGCAAAGTGGCAATAGTTAGCTAAGGAATTCTGGCGGTTCAACAAGGGGACTAATGGTATATACCGAGTTGTTAATTTTTCTACAAAGTTAAACATCCCGGTCTAAAACATTGAAGAGTCAAGATTGCAGATGAGTAGGTGTGCAAAAACAGGTTTCACAAAATTACATCACAGTTTTGGATCTGGAACATGTTCAGAAAAGAGATAAATATTCAAGGTCCAAAAGGGAGCAATACCGAATCAATGAGCAAGGATACAGGGAGATCTATGGCTTTGAGATGCGCAAGTGACGACGGATGATAAAAACTACCGCTACGCAGAACAAAGATTTACAGACTTGTCTAAGATTTATCATATGAACAAGAAGCAAGCGATGAACGCTGAAGAACATGGAAACCCTAGAACAGATCTATGATGAAAAAGATAGAAGACTTACCAGAGCCGAGGAAGAAATGGAAGATCGCCGCGATGCTCTGGTGTATTCAGGGTGATGCAGCGGCCAAGGTTGGTGCAGAAGTCGACGGCGGCGGCGGAGCTCCGAAGTTGGGCGACGCGAGGAAGACGAAGCAGAAGGGCACGAAGGGGACAAAGAAATGACCCTTTGGTCTTATTTATAAAGAAAGGGACATGTGTCAGGCGCGAAAATCAAGGGGCCGCGAGTTTGGAAACAGAGCTGTCGCCTCGATTGTCGCAGATCTATTAAACAATAAAGGTATCATGGACAATTTTTATGAGAGATGATGTCACGCCGGTTTACAATGACCAGAGAAGATGACATCATGGCGGTTCACCAAACTACACAAAGATGCTGAAGATGAAGTTTTTTGCTAAGGATTGACATGAACCTGTTCAAATCAATCTGGGCCTAATGTTGGGGATATTACTACTGGGTGTAAACCGGCCAGGACAGGCCGTGTTAACTTTGTCAGTAGTTGGGTATGTTAAAGCCCATGTAGGCAGATGAGGGCTCAAGACCCATAGTCGGTTCAAGGCCTGTAGCCGTAAACCGGCGTCGGTATGTAACTTGTATTGTGTTAGAATAGGAGACCGAGCGGATACATCTATGAACCGGCGTCGGGACTCTGTAAACCGACGGGCGCCACCCATGTATATAAGGGGACGACCCGGCGGTGGTTCTGGGACAACAGACAACAACTCGAGACTTAGGCGAAGCTTGTTTGCTCCCTAGTCATCGAAACCCCATCAATTTCATCACAACTAGACATAGACTTTTACCTTCATCCAAGGGGCCGAACTAGTATAAACTCTCTTGCGTCCTTGTGTCCGCTTTAACCCCTTCAAGCTAACCCGTAGCGATGGCTCCACGACTAAGTCCTTTCATGAGGACATATGCCGTGACAAAACCACGACAGGATCCCAACCAGATTCTTTGGCTCCCATGCGAACACATCCTTGTTCGTGTGTAAGAAGCTGACCAATGCCTTTTCTTGATCCGGAGGGAGGCCAGCGCATATGGCGAAGGTGGCGCCTGATGCCCCATCTTCATCAACCGGCACCTGTTTCATCTCGGCACGATCTTGAGAGAACAATTGCTTCTTCTTTGCTGGCGCAGCCCCCGGAGCCTCTGGGGCTCCTTCCTCACTTGGTCGTGCAGCCGCCGTGGCCCTGAAGGCGAGCCTGACGGCCAATAGAGCGTCCTTGGCGTCCCCCGCCATGGTGTGGGCGCCGCTGCTTCCCGGCATCTTCATTAGATCTTAGGCAGGGTGAATTGCTGCCATGAACTTTGCCAAGGTCGGGTACCCGAGAATGGCGTTGTACGGGAGGCCGACGCGGACAATGTCGAAGTTGATAAGATCCGTGCGGTAGTTGTTGCTGGTTTCGAAGATGACGGGGAGGCGGATCTGCCCCAGGGGGCAGGTGGAGCCGTCGACGACTCTAGAGAAAGTCTTGGTGGGGCGGAGCCAGCCATGGGGCACATGAAGCAAGCTGAATGCTTCCACGGAAAGCACATTGAGGCCGGCTCCACCATCGATGAGGGTCTTGGTGACCGCTACGTTGCAGATGGTGGGGGTGTAGAGCATCGGGAGTGCGTCGGCGCCTGCGATGGTCGTGGGGTGGTCCCCCAAGTCGAAGGTCAGGTCGGCCGTAGGCGCCGCCCAGCTCGAAGGACCTCCCCGTTGCATTCGGGCGGCACCCACCAGGTGAAAGAATTGCTTGGCGTGGCGGTCCGAGGGCGGCGCCTGCGAACCACCAAGGAGGGCTGCGACGACGTGGGGTGCCGGTGCCGCAAAGTGCATGATGAAGAGGCCGTGCAGCTCCTCCCAGGAGGCCACCGAAGACTCTAGCAAGCTGAGAACCCAGGGGTGCGGTGCACCCGCGAGGTACATGGGAAGCCAGCTTGCCATAACCTTGTCATCGCTGCCAGCTGCCAAAACAGCCTCCTCATATGGTCGGAGAAAACCTGCTGGGTCCGCCGCGCCGGCGTATCTAGCCGGCAGCTTCGGCCTGAACTTGGGTGGCCACTACACCTGCCATAGATCAGGGGTGAAAGCTCAGAGGCCCTTGTGTAGGATCAAAAGTATGTCTAGAGGGGGGGGGGGTGATTAGTCTACTTGACAAATAAAAATCTTGCCTTTTCCCAATTTTAAGTCTTGGCAGATTTTAGCAACTTAGCACAAGTCAAGCAATCAACCTACACATGCAAGTCTAAGAGTATAGCAGCGGAATGTAAAACATTGCACATGAAGGTAAAGGGAGGAGAATGGAGGGAGCAAACGCAATGTAAACATGGAGATTTTTGGCGTGGTTCCGATAGGTGGTGCTATCGTACATCCACGTTGATGGAGACTTTAACCCACGAAGGGTAACGGTTGCATGAGTCCACGGAGGGCTCCACCCACGAAGGGTCCACGAAGAAGCAACCTTGTCTATCCCACCATGCCCATCGCCCATGAAGGACTTGCCTCACTAGGGTAGACCTTCACGAAGTAGGCGATCTCCTTGCCCGTACAAACTCCTTGGTTCAACTCCACAATCTTGACGGAGGCTCCCAAGTGACACTTAACCAATCTAGGAGACACCACTCTCCAAAAGGTAATAGATGGTGTGTTGATGATGAACTCCTTGATCTTGTGCTTCAAACGATAGTCTCGCAACACTCAACTCTCTCTCTCTCTCTCACAGATTTGGATTTGGTGGAAAGATGATTTGAGTGGAAAGCAACTTGGGGAAGGCTAGAGATCAAGATTTATGTGGCTGGAATGGAATATCTTGACCTCAACACATGAGTTGGTGGTTCTCCCTTAGAAAATGTGTGCTGGAAGTGTAGGCATGTCCTGATGGCTCTCCTCACGAATGAAGGAAGTGTGGAGGGGTATATATAGCCTCCACACAAAATCTAACCGTTACACACAATTTACCAAACTCGGTAGGACCGAATTAGAAAACTCGGTCAGCCGATTTTGTTCAAAATGTGAACCTTACGCTTTTTGGTGGGACCGACATGTCAACTTAATGGGACCGATTTCATTAGGGTTAGGGCATAACGTAATCTTGGTGAGACCGATTACACAAACTCGGTAGGACCGACTTTGGTAATAAGCTAACCAGAGAGTTGGTTAGGAAAACTCGGTGGGACCGATTCGCTCATCTCGGTGAGACTGAAATGTTACGAAGGGGAAACAGAGAGTTTGCATTGCAAACTCGGTGGTACCGATCGCTCACCTCGGTTGGACCGAAATGTTACGAAGGGAAACAAAGAGGTTGCAATCCCATCTCGGTGAGACCGAGATCCCTATCGGTGAGACTGAAGTGAATAGGATTTGTGGCAGTGGCTATGTCAAATGAACTCGATGGCGCCAGGTGGATCAAATTGGTAGGGCCAAGTTTGTCTTTTGGTTTGGGACATATGTGGATATGAGAAAGTGGTTGAGGGCTTTGGTGCATATCACTAAGCATTTTGACGAAGCAATCCATTAAGCAACACCTCATCCCTTTTAATAGTATTGGCTTTTCCTATGGACTCAATGTGATCTTGGATCACTAAAAGTAAAATGTAGTGTCTTGAGCTTGAGCCAATATGTGTCCTTAGCATTTTGAGGGGTCCACAATTCTAATCCATGCCATGCCAATCATTGAACTTTCCTGAAATATTTATCTTGAAATAGCATTAGCTCAATGAGCTATATGTTGTTAATAATTACCAAAACCACCGAGGGATAGTTGCACTTTCAATCTCCCCCTTTTTGGTAATTGATGAAAACATATAGATCAAATCTTCGACAAATGATAATAAGATTGAAATACATCGTCGCTTGGAGAAGTATGTGATAAGCAAGAGCTCCCCCTAAATTTGTGCATTATTTAAAATTTGCTTTTGAAGTCAAATGCACAATCGATTAGGATCATGGGTTACTCTTCCATGTCAATTACAACTTGGTGGACCGCTCAAAATGATAGAAATTAAAAGCATGCACTCATCACCAAGCAAAGTGAATGATCATATATGGGATATAAGAGATAATATCATCCAAGCAAGCATTAAAGTAGCATATGATCAAACACATGATCATACAAGTATCTCACACAAGGACATAGAGTATCAAACAAGCACACAATGAAGTTCTACCAAATAGCAAGAGAGATAAAGAGGAAAAACACTCTCTCTTGAAGCCTATGATCTATACATTTCTTCCCCTTTGGCAACAAGTTACCAAAAAGTTCAAAAATGCATAGTGCTATGCGTCTCTCAGGCTTGGTCTTCAGGAGGTGGTGTAGAGAGAAATCCAAGAAAGAAGGCATCAGTTGATGTAGCTGGAGCTGGTGGAGTGGCTGCTGGAGGTGGAACTGAAGCTGTTGCTGCTGGTGCAGATGAAGTAGATCTTGTATATGGCACTAGCACTGCAGCTGACCTCTGACCTCTTGGCACTTGCTGAAAAGCATCTGTAGTACCTTGTCCTCTCTTCTCCTATGCTTCCTCCTAGAGCTACTCAACTGCTGTCTGAATATCAGTGACCTTCAGATCAAGATCATAAAACTTGGTCTCTATGATCCTCTCCAAGCTCTCTTGATTCTGAGTCAGGGTGGCCAAGCCCTTCTCAATCATCAATGTAGCTTGAATCAGATAGGCTAGTTGATCTTGTTTGCTCTTCAGGAACACTTCAGATGCCTCCTCAATACTTGGCGTCTTTGCAACTTTCTCTGCCTTTGCCTTAGCTCTCTTTTCTTGTGCTTGCACTGATGAAGGTTCATCCTCATTCATCACCACTGTGTTATCTTCAAAATCTGGGTGCAAGGGTAAATGCTCTCTGTCCAACAAGTAAGTACCTGTGCCCATATTTGAGTTGATGAGCACCTAAATGTGTGGAGCATACTCACAAGATCTTTTCTGGTCAGCAGCTGTCCTCTTGATTGTCTCCACAATCAGACTCATGACCTTGAACTTTTGAGGAACATCAAAGATCCACAGCAAGTTGATGGAATGCCCTCTAATCATCTTGTGATCTCCAGATTTGGGTAACAATGTATGCCTTAAGATGGTGTTGATAGTAGGCAGACCAGACTACAAATAGTGTACAGATCGAAACTTTTGTGTGTCCAAAGCTTTATCTGGGATCTCTTTGTACATATTAGCCATAGAGTTGTGGTCTTTCTTCTTGTTGGCATACACATCCAAATCATCCTCATGCTCCTCTGGGGCATTGATCAACTTGGCCCATTCTTCAACAGTTGATTGGTACCTTGTACCTTCAGACATCCACACTATCCTTCCATCTGGATAGAAATGAGCATTGGAGTAAAATTGCATGATTAGCTCATCATTCCATTTAGTGAGCTTATGTCCAACAAACTTGTCAACTCCACAAGCTTTGAAGCTTTCATGTACACCTGGGAAGTGATCTTCATTCTAATCAATGGATTCCCAATCAACCCACTTCATATCACAGACAATTGGCTTCTTGTCAAGCAGAATAGTCTCATAGAAATCTTGTTGTTCTATGGTGTGGAACCTGTAGTCCAATGCAGTCCTCCTCCTCACAGCATATGGATCAGACTGTCTCCACAATCTCAGTCCTGCATCCTTCTTGATGTGCATGTCCTCATCCACTAGACGAGTGTCATCGTGGTCTGGAATCTTCGGTTTCAGTCTTCTCAATACTTGGGCTTCATCATCCTCTTCTTCAGCTTCAGGCACTGGGGCCTTGTTCTTCTCTTCTGCAGGAATGTTTCTGGTTCTTCTCTTTGGCTTAGAAGGCTTCTGATCTTGAGTTGTTGCTTCGGGAGAAGTTTTGGGCTTTGATGGAGCAGCCCCTGACTTGATTGCATCTCCCATAAGTTTATGGGACTTGGGTGCTCGTGCAGCATCCTCTTCTTCATCAGAAGAATGCCTCTGAAATTCTTCCATGGGGTCCACCTTCTTGCACCATCTTCCTCTCTTTCTTTCCTTCTTCTTCTTCTCCTCACCAACAGCCTCTCCTCCAATTTATTTGGAGGGTTCCTGAGTGGAGGCCCTGGCCTTAGACATAGGTACTATTTTTGCTGGTGCCTTCTTGTTCAACCCTGGCTTGGTTGCAGCAGTTGTGGCATACTCCTTCTTCAAGACTTTCTTCTTTGAGCTCACTTCTTCTTCAGTAGCCACATAATCCTCATCCTCAGAATCAGAGGTTTTCTTGTTCCTTGATCTGGTGGCTGCTTTGGGCAAGTTACTTGGTGTGCTCCTGCTGCCCACATCATAGCTGCTTGAGGGACTAGTTCCCTCGCTCATTTGCACTTGCTCTTCTGTTCTGTTCTGGCTGTCACTCTAGTCAAACATCTTAGCAAGCAAACTGACAGCAAACCCTGTGAATAGATATAGATGAGGTAGAATAGATGAGCATCACAAAGTTCATGTTTTTTTTGCAAACCAGATGAGTCAAAAACTTAGTTTTAGTTCTCCATGGAAAGCATTTCGGAGCTACTGATTTGTTAAACTCGGTGACACCGAAGCAACTTTTGGAACCTAAACTAGTGAACTCGGTCAGACCGAGTCACAGTTCGGTGGCTCCGAGATTGTAATGGTTTCACAGAGAGTTGAACTCAGTCACACCGATTTGCAATTTTCAGTCAGACCGAAAAACGCATGTGCAATGGCCTAAGCCAAATCGGTGAGACTGATTTCTACAACTCGGTCGGTCCAAGATGAGTTCTGCGGAAACCTAACCCTAAATTTTCGTATCAAACCTAACTTAAAGGATGTTTTCTCTGGATAGATTGTTTTCATATGTGGCAATGATCATCGCAAAGCAATGTGCTAGGAATCGGTGTAAGGAAATAGCACAAAGTATCGAACCCATACCCTAGTTCAGCAGGAGTTTGCTACGGTGACAATGAAGGAATTCTGTTGACAATGATGTAAACCAGCGGTGGGAGGTCATTGCAAGCAGGAGACGATCCGGAGACCCAAGGAGGCAGAGCAGGATTCGCGCGGGCTGAGGGCTTTTGGAGAAATTTCCAAAATCTCACCCGTGGATATATATATACATATATATATATATATATATATATATATATATATATATATATATATATATATATATATATATATATATATATATATATATATATATATATATATATATATATATATATATATATATATATATATATATATATATATATATATATATATATATATATATATATATATATATATATATCCGACTGCCGGTGTGACCGAAGGTTCAAATCGGTTGCACCGAGATGGAAAACCTAGATCAACTTAGTGAACTCGGTGTGACCAAAGTGGATGACTCGGTCATACCGAAATGCACAAAGAGGTTTTGGAAGTTTAAGCCTATGACGAATCGGGGACTCTGAGTTCTCCTCACACAGAGTAGTTCGAATCTGACTTGATCAAACTTTGTGATGTAGCATGAATAGAATTTGAGACGAGAAAATCATAGATCGCTAGAAGGAGTTCTTAGGCATTCTTGTCCATCCATTTGGCAAAAGATAAAAAGCCAGACAATCAAAGCAACAAATGGATGTCCTCGAATGAGTAAAATATGCAATCAGCATGCTCACACAATAAAATGGCAAATGAAATATGTGACAAAGCATGCACAAACACTCTAGCATCTATCAAGCAATTGGCGATGACTTGGTCATCCATATATGAGTATATTGACTTAGGATTCAAATGAGAACATTTGATCATAGGTCACAATCATCGTTTAAGCACAAGTGGCGCTACCACTTTTCCATAAAGCATTGTTATGTTCACATCACTAGAGTTGTTTTAGCTCAATTGATTAGAGTAAAGCTCCCCCTAGATGTGATATCCCCCCTAAGAGGGATGAACTAACCTTGGGTTTTGTCGATGATGACTTCATGTAGGTGTTGAAGATGTGGACGCTCAATGTTGATGTAGATCATTCGTAGCAATCCATTTGAGTGAGTTGCACTTTCAATACCTACACGGGTTAGTCCCACAAGGAACAAACAAGGATATCCATAGACATAGAGTGATGTTTACACAATATGATGTCCATGAAAATATTAGGTTACCTTGTACATTCTCTTACCAACAAGAGGGTTTGTGACTTCATGAACTAGTGCAAGATGTGGAAGTTGTTTGCACTTGTCCTCGCCAAAATGATATGAGTGAAGTATTGGCGGAGTCACCCTCAAGAACTCTCTAGTTCTTATTCTTCGAGATCCACATCATCTTGATGGAAATCCTTGGATTTGTAGTCGTACTTGATGAAGTAGAACTTGATGTAGTCTTGGGAACCCACTTGACCAAGGCCTTAGGAGCTTCTTCAAATGCATCAATCTCCTCTTGAAGCTTGTCCTTGCCTTTTTTTCTTATGGTCTTATGGTGGAAGATCATCTTGAGCTTGTGTCCCTTGGAAAGATGGAGGATCATACTTCTCTTGTTGAGGAACAAACTTCGTCTTGGGGTATTGATCTTCTTCCCACTCAACTCCATTGGCATTGAACTTTCATTCAAAACCAACACCTTGATTCTTCCGGTGTCTTCCCTGCTTGCGTATAATTTCCTCAAATTGCGTACTCTCGGCAAGGCTCCTGTAAACACCTTTCTCTATAATTCCCTTCAATAAGCTATTCTCTTGCTCAAGTGTAACTTGGCTAAGAGAATCATTAGTGGAATCAAGAGAACTACTAGAAGCAACAACATTGGATTTAACGTGATTGTTGTTACTACTAGAAGATGAATCTTTCTTACTCTTGTTACTAGATTTAACTTTAGGCATGTAAGTAGACAAGAGTAAATGCTTGGCAATGTAAGAAGAAATTTTCTTGTGAAGATCATCATTGATTACTTTTAAGAACTCATGCTCTTGCTCAAGGTTGAGCTTTTCAAAGCGTAAATTTTCATGAGTCTTTAAAAGTTCTCGATGATCTTCCAAGATAGTTTCATGAGCTAACTTAAGAGTGTTTCGTTCTTTAGTTAGACGCTCAATCTCCTTATTATCATCATCATTCGTTTTATCTTGATTATCATGATTAATAGCAAGTTCATCATAATTTTCATCACTAGAGTTGTCAACAAGTAAATCATCATCACCTAGCAAATCATCTTCATCACTATTGAAATCAACATACTCGGGGTGTGATACCTTTGGGCCTTTAGCCATGAAGCATCGTCCAACTCCTTCATTAGGTGAATCAAATATGTCGTACGAGTTGGTTGACACAAGTGCTAGACCGTCAACACCTTCATCTTGAGTATATTCAGAGTCGGAGTGATAACTTCTCACGGAGTGATGGTCGGAGTCGAAGCCGGATACCCATTCACCAACATGAGCTTGATGTCTTTGTTTTATGTAGCTCTTTGATGATTTGTCCTTCCTTAGCGAATCCTTGCCTCTGTGAGAGGTTCTACGTTCATAACGATCATCTCTACTCCTCCTTTCTCTAGGTGGTGATTCTTCTCTTCTACTACACCTTTTGGGTGAATATTCTCTTGTTTTGTGGGGAGCCGTACACTCATTGGAGTAGTGTCCAGGTCTTCCACAATTGTAGCAACTACGTTCATGACTCGAAGATATTTTTTCATTGCAGGACCTTGACTTGGAACTTCTTTCCTTGCTTCTACTCTTGTAGAACTTGTTGAAATTTTTGACCATTAGGCTCAATTCCTCATTGAAGGTTTGTGTCGGCGTTCTGGGAACGGGGGTACCCAGACTTGCCTGCCTGCGGCCTGCGGCGTGGCTCAAGGGTGGCCCAAAGACGCCCATCTTCATCAAGACAAGCTCAAGACCTCGTGAGGGGCTGAGCCTGCAGGCGGACGACAGAAGCTTCCTCCTCGTGCACGGCCTCGTCAGGCTGGCTCTCGAGGAGGCGGAGAGATCAAGGCGAGGTACCTCACGAGGTGCCCATGACGCAAGCCATGACGACCGAGGGCACCAGAAGGGCGCCAGCCCGCGCAGTGTCCTCATTTCCTCTTTGGTGCAAAGGAGGCAAGCGCAGGTGAGAGCATCAAGCAAAGGCAACCATTTCGGTGCAATAAGAACAAGACCATCACAACGGCAGGAAGGAGGTCATCGTGGAGTCCAAGCCGGCGTCACCGTCAGATCCTTTGACAGGCGAGGACCAACTTTAGTCAGGATAAGTGTACTAGATGTTCCCCTTCGAAATGGCCAATTGTTGGCACCCTTCCCGCTCAATATTTGGGAAGAGGCCCAGGGCCTCTGCCTATAAATAGGACTAGCCTCCCACAGGGTAGAGAGATCCGGAATCGAGAACAGAGCTAGAGGTCAAGCAATCTAGAGAGAGAGAGCGACCGGACTCCCCCTAGCAGTTCGTCGCACCGGCCAAGAACAGGCCCTCGCCAGGCTGTTCTTCCTTGTATTGTTCATCATCAGCCCCTGAGGCAATCCACCACACCACACACTGGAGTAGGGTATTACACCACAGTGGTGGACCGAACCAGTATAAACCTTGTGTCCCTTGTGTTGCTCTTTGAGTAGTTTAGATCCTTGCGAGGCGACGAGGTGCAGGTAGGTAGGGGGTGAGATCTCCGCGTGCACCCCAGAGTTCGAACCTAGAGGGTCTGCCGGAACCCAAAATTCGACATTTGGCGCACCAGTTAGGGGTGCACCGGAATCCGTCTTCTGCCGCCCTGTTCTTCACCGCCCATCGCATCCATGTCGGACGCTCGCCGGGCCGCTCTCGCCACCCCTCGCCGCGAGACGGCCCTGTCGGCGGCGCCCCGCCGCTCCGTCGCCGCCATCAACACCGCCACCGCCCGGCGGGGAACGAGCAGCAAGCATTGTCCCAAAGATCCGCTCAGGAGGCGAGACAGCCGCATCGCTACTCCTTCGCCACCCCAGCTGGTTCTTGTCTCAAGGCCAGCGCCCATGGAGGCTCGAGCAGCGCCATAGCGGCAAACGAGCTCCTGCGCTACCGCCCTGCCGATGACGCTTCACGAGGAGTGGCTCGACCAGACGCTAAGATTGTCCGCGCGCAGGGGCTCCCTCTGCCGCCCTTCTCATCGCACTGCGCCCCGCCTTTGCGCAGCGATGAAGCTCCGGGCGCGGCCGCCTCCCCTCAAGAAGGCACCTTGGCCCCAAGGCAGGGCCCGGGCGGAACCCACTCCGTCCGCACCAGCGCTGCAAGAGCAAAGCTGTCAAGAGGTCCTCGCCCCAAGAAGCTGCCCAAGTGCTCCTCGCACTGCCCGCCACGATCAAGGCCCTGCTCCGCACGCCAAGATCACAGATCGCCCTGCGGCAGCGCATGGGGACCCACAAGACCAAGCCTTCGTCACCAAAGGCCTCCTGTGGCTACCGCAGGCTGCCGCGCTTTCACCGCCGAAGCTACGCAGCGTCGTCGCGTGGCTCGGCAAGTTCAAGCCGACTGCTTCTCGCCATAACGGCACGGCCGACCCTGCGGAGTTCCTCCAGCTCTACGAGCTGGGCATTGAAGCCGCCAACGGGGACGAGAAGGTCATGGCGAACTGGTTTCCCATGGCACTCAAAGACGGTTCCCGCACCTGGCTCCTGAACCTGGCTCTTGGCACGATCTCCTCCTGGGACGAGATGCGCACCCGCTTCATCGCCAACTTCCAAGGCACTCGCGACCGCCTCCCCGCCGTGAGCGACATGCACCGTGATCAAGCAGCAGCCAGAAAGACCCCAGAAGTACATCCAACGCTTCAACAACGCACGCCTCAAGATTCCTAAGGTGACCGAGGAGGCCATTATCTCAGCCTTCTCCGACGGCAGCGTGACGCCAAGATGAAGGAGGAGTTGGCGATGCTCAAGACCTGTGCACGCCCTGAGCTGTTCAACTTGGCGACCAAGTGCGCCAGGCTGAGGAAGGATGCCTTTCCTCCTCGAGCTGCCGCCTGACCCGTAAGAGAATAAGCCCAAGGTCAAGGACGTGAAGCGCAAGGGGCTGCCGTGCTCGCGATGTAACTGCACACCAAGCGAGGCAGGATCAGCCCGAGTCTTCCAAGGGCAGCCGATCTGCGGTACCACGACCTCTACACCCACAACACCAACGAATGTCAAGAACTCCGAGCCGTGCGAGAAGGGCGAATCGGTCTACGCCCCGACCGCAGTGATCGAGGCTACGACCGAGGAGGAGGAAGAAACACAGGACGCTGGGAAGACCGCGGCCCTTGCCAAGGGTGGCGCGACCGACCTCACGAGGAACGCTGGCAGGATCAGCCTCGCGAGGGAGGTTGGAGGGATCAGCCTCGCGAGGATCGCCCGCAAGGCAACGCAGGCCTCCCTCCTCTGCCACCGCAGCCAAGGAGAAACGAAGACCATAATCAGGACGAGGGGGCTTGGGGCTTCCAGGAGCCGCGTGCAATCGCTTGCATCCTGGGCGGAGCTCAAGCCCCAGCCTCCCAGCGCATCTTCAAGCAGTTCGCCCGCGAAGTGAATGCAGTCCTCCACAAGCTCGAAGCCATGTGCCCTCTCAGGTGGTCAGCGGCGCCATCATGTTCAGCTCTGGATCAGCCTGCGCGCGCCACAGCCGGAGTCCTCCCGATGCTTTGTTCCCCAATCATCAAGAACGTGCAAGTCACCAGACCTCATCGATGGCGGAGCAGGGCTCAATGTCCCGCTCAGAGACATTCAACAATCTCCAAGTGCCTTACAATCAGCTTCAGCCAACCAAGCCTTTCTCCGAGTCACCGATGGCTCCACAGTTCCGATTGGGCAGGTCCGCCTCCTCGTCACCTTCGGGCGCGACAACCACCGCACCGAGCTCATCGACTTCGACATCCCCACATTCACCTGCCATACAATGCCATCCTCGGTACCCACCTCCGCCAATTCATGGCCGGACTCATCACGGCTACAACGCCCTCAAGATGTCGGAAGCGCGGAGTCATCACGGTGCCTTGTGAAGAGAGGGACGCAGTGTGCTCCCTGGAGCGTGCTTTTCAAGCCGCGTCACTTGAAGACCCAGATCGCAGGAGCGGGAGGCTCCCCGAGGCTGCTCCCAAGAAGAAGAAGACATCGCCAGCCCGCCTCGGGAGGCGGGCCCCTCGGGTCCGCTACTGCTCAGGTGCACCTCCTTCGTCAGATAGGAAGGCGCGCCGGCGCCCTCCTCGAGCAAGGCTCGGGGCTCTCCCAAGGGCCACCGACCTTGCTAAGATCACGAGGGAGGCGCTTGGGCACCACTTGAAGGCGTGTTTCAAAGCACGCTTCCTCTCAGAAGGAGCGAGGCAAGGAGGGCCAAACCCTCGGGAGTTCGCCACCAGATCATTCAGAGCTGCAGGAGTCAAGAGTCATGAGTGGTAGCCGCCACTCCGCCAGAGCTCCCCATCCAAGCGAGGATGGTGGGCTGCGCGTCAGCATCAAGCATACCAGGGCTCAACCGAGCCGCCTCTGAGCGCCTCCGCCCTCGTGACGGGGGGTTGTGAAGGTCCACCCCACAACCACGCTCAGATGCCTTACGGTTTGTCAACGCTGCTGCTACACGCCAGCGCCTCATCGGGAGCATCCTCGAGGCTCAAAAGGCCAGCGTTCCGCAGTCCCTGGCGGAGATGGAGATGGTCCGAGGAGCCACTAGCGCCCCGAGCCTCCCGAGGCTCTGGGCCTGGGGCTCGTGAAGATCGGCTCAGAGCCCACGACGCCCGCTACTTCAGCATCCCTTCGTCTTCAACGTTATCAAGTGACATCCTTAGAGTTTCATTTTCAGTGGAGCGCCTGTGGCTGCATCATTCCTGTGCCGCGTGGGTCCGCCCTGCGCGTGTATCCTTTGCTTCATGTTCCTAGCTAACCTTATTGGGGCGCCTCGGCTGCATCATCCCAAGTCGCCGGGCTGCACCAGCGATGTCGCCTTCCTGCACCTATCTAAATGAACTTGCTCTTCGTGATTAACGGTTTGACCTAGTCGCCCGCCGATTGACACCAACTGATGGAGCTGCTCCTTAACGCACGACGCTATGCATGGTTCCGCCCCGCAACGCCGACAAACCTGAATGGCCGAAGCTCGCCACGGCAGTTTCGCATGGCGCCACCTCGTCAAGCCTTCCTTCGCCTCGTCACCCTCCGAGCAACCAACGGCTGGCCGCTTGTCATGGCGAACTCTTGTTCTTCTTGTGATGAGCCTGCAGGATATCTTCAAGGAGCAGCGCCAGGTGAGGCCCTCACGGCGTCTTCTTCACTCTCGTCCGCGTGAACCACTTGCACGTTAAAGGGGGGTACCTGAGCATCGCGACTCATGGGCTCCTACTGGCTCTCCAGCCCTCACCCTCTCTCCTTGTCCACGGCATCACGACCTGGCATACCAGCGACGGCTGAGCCCCGCTCGAGGGCCGGGACCCGAGGACGTAGAGCAGAAAGGGGAGTAAAGGCGAGAGGGAAGAGGCACGCGGGGACCTCGCTAGGCAACTCCTCGTCTGCCGATGCGCGGACCTAACGCCGCACCAGGAAGCGTTTCTTGACTCCCGAGATAAGTCATCCTCCGGAAACACTAGCTATCGCAGCACCGACCTCGCACCTAAGGCAATCCTGTGTTAGCAACATTGCGCCCTTTTCACCAAACGATGGTTGCTTGAGCGCTAAAGGGACCTCCCGAGCATCGTGACTCGTGGGCTTTATCGACCCCGTCCGCCACCTCCGGCCTTGACCACGCATCGCGACCAGCATACCAGCGACGGCTGAAGCCTGCCTTGGGACTGGACCTGTCGGGCGAGAGCATCAAGCCCTCGTGAGGTTCGAAAGGAGGAACTGAGCTAAGATGTAATGAGCATCTCGCACTACTTCACGACAAGGATCATATTAACAAACAGAACCACAAGCACCTTACAAGCCCCCATGGGGCGCGTTTTTCGACTCCTCGCAGGGAACAGAGGGAGCAGATCCTAAAGAACGCTAACTACACGCGCCTCCGCAAGAGACGCCATCATCAACAGTGAGTCGTCAGGCACCGACGCCAACCTCATCTAGATCAGAGGCGGCGGCGGCCTGACGAGCCCGCCCTGCTCCGAGAGCGACGCAAGCTCGGGGACTCGTAGCTGTCGTCGCTCGTCTCCGGAGTCGCGAAGAGCTCGGCGGAGTCGCTGGATCCTCCGACGCCTCCGCCTCCGCCTCCTGAGGAGCTGCTGAGGGAGCGATCGGCGAGCCTGGTCCTCGCCGCGGCAGGGCCCATACCACCTCTCTCAGGGCAGCACTCCAGCCGGCGTCCTTCCGCGTCGAAGACCTTGAAGAACATCACGAAAGCACCGTCATACTCCAGGTGGATCATGAGGGTGCCCCTCGTTCTGCAGACCCGGGCGATCTCGCCCCAGCCTCGAGTCATGAAGACCTTGCCCGGAGAGACGACCGCGACCTCCGCTTTGGTCGCAAGGGTGCTGCAGCCGGCGTGCTGCAACCAAATCTCCAGAGATCCCCTCTGCGGAATCGCGAAGGCGAAGGAGGGAGGAAGGCGATTCCAAGACTGAGGATCCATGGCGGCGTGGAGCGCAAACACTCGGGAGGAGCCTCGCATGGACTCCGGGGACAACACGCACCGCTGCGGACCCGCCGGCGCCGACGGGCGGCGTCGCCCATGGCTCTCGGCGATAACTCCTTCAGTGGCCCTCAATGCGGGTGTACAAGGGCAGTGGGAACTCTGGCGGCGGCCGCTGCATCGTGGTCTCGACACTTCGCCGGGCGCCCTCATCTCGATGGCAGAGGGCTAGCCATTTGTTCGGCGGAAGCGGGTCGGGACCCTCTCGGGGAGCCTTTCCTTTCTCTTCCGCGGAGAACCGGCGGATCGGAGCCATTGCCGCAAAGTGGATCAAGGGATGGAGAAGAAGGAGAAGCAAGAAGAGATGGACCGGAATGGCACGCGCCGTTCCATACTTATAACCGGGGAAGGCCAACCGACGACCTCCACGATCACAGGTAATCATGACCCGCTTTGCATGCAGGGACTTGTCAATTCGTGCAGTCGCCGAGGCTTCGTGGGGAAACAGAGACGCCCACGTCCAATCAACCGCCACGCGGTGCCCAAGGCCGCAGGCTGTTAGGTCCTGCGGCGCTTCGCACTTGCCCCTTCGCTTCTCTGCTCAGCCAAGTCCAGGCGCGCCTTGGGCCCGGGGGCTACTGTCGGCGTTCTGGACTTGCCTGCCTGCGGCCAGCGGCGTGGCTCAAGGGGTGGCCCAGCACGACCCATCTTCATCAGCACAAGCTCAAGACCCTCGCGAGGGGCCAAGCCTCGCAGGGCGGACGACAGGAAGCTAACTCAGGCACGGCCTCGTCAGGCTGGCTCGCGAGGAGGTGGAGAGATCAAGGCGGGGTACCTCACGAGGTGCCCATGACGCAGAGGGCGCCAGGAGGGCGCTAGCCCGCGCAGTGTCCTCATTTCCTCTTTGGTGCAAAGGAGGCAAGCGCAGGCGAGAGCATCAAGAAAAGGCAACCATTTCGGTGCAACAAGACCAAGACCATCACAACGGCAGGAAGGAGGTCATCGTGGAGCCCAAGCCAAGGCCACCGTGAGCCTTTGACAAAGCGAGGACCAACTTTAGTCAGATAAGTGTACTAGATGTTCCCTTCGAAATGGCCAATTTTTGGCGCCTTCCCATTAATATTTGGGAAGAGGCCCAGGGCCTCTGCCTATAAATAGGACTAGCCTCCCACATGGTAGAGAGATCCGGAATCGAGAACAGAGCTGGAGATCAAGCAATCTAGAGAGAGAGAGAGAGAGCACCGGACTCCCCCTAGCAGTTCGTCGCACCGGCCAAGAACAGGCCCTCGCGAGGCTGCTCTTCCTTGTATTGTTCATCATCAGCCCCTGAGGCAATCCACCACACCACACACTGGAGTAGGGTATTACACCACAATGGTGGCCCGAACCAGTATAAACCTTGTGTCGCTTGTGTTGCTCTTTGTGTAGTTTAGATCCTTGCGAGGCGACGAGGTGCAGGTAGGTAGGGGGTGAGATCTCCGTGTGCACCCCAGAGTTCGAACCTAGAGGATCTGCCGGAACCCGAAATCCGACAGTTTGTCTCTCACTTGAAGATGTGGGAGCATCACATGAGGCTTTGTAAGCACCACTTGACTTGTTGTGAAGCTCTTCCTTATCCTTGAGTGACATCTCGTGAGCAACAATTCTTCCAATGACTTCCGTAGGCTTGAGATCTTTGTAATTGGGCATCATTTGGATCAATGCGCACACGGTATCATATTTCCATCCAAGGCTCTTAGGATCATATTGATGATGAATCTATCGGTCATCTCTTTACTTCCTAAGCCGACAATCTCATTTGTGATGAGAGCGAGCCTATAGTACATTTCAGCGACACTTTCACCATCCATCATTTTGAACTTGTCAAGTTGACTTTGAAGCACATCCAATTTGGATTCCTTGACGGAGTCGGTACCCTCATGCATATAAATCAAAGTATCCCAAATTTCCTTTTTATTCTCAAGACGGTTGATTTTGTTGAATTCTTTGGGGCACAATCCGTTGAAGAGAATATCATAATCTTGAGCATTGTATTGCAGCATCTTCTACTCTTCCGCGGTAGCTTCATGGTTCGGTTCTCTCCCATCAAAGAATTCACCTTGCAATCTGATACACATAATAGCCCAAACGGTGAGGTTATGTTCAAGAATATGCATTTTCATTTTATGCTTCCAACTAGAAAAATTAGTACCATCAAAGTAAGGACCTCTACAGTGGTAATTTCCCTCGCTAGATGCCATACTCTCCTAGGTTGAGAAACCAAGGCTATGATCACCAAAAGCTATAGAAATCAAGGCAAATGGAGACCAAAGCTTTGATGCCACTTGTAGGATCGAAAGTATGTCTAGAGGGGGGGTTATTAGACTACTTGACCAAGTAAAAATCTAGCCTTTTCCCAATTTTAAGTCTTGGTAGATTTTAACAACTTAGCACAAGTCAAGCAATCAACCTACACATGCAAGTCTAAGAGTATTGCAGTGGATTGTAAAACATTGCACATGAAGGTAAAGGGAGGAGATTGGAGGGAGCAAATGCAATTTAGACACGGAGATTTTTGGCATGGTTCTGATAGGTGGTGCTGTCGTACATCCACGTTGATGGAGACTTCAACCCACGAAGGGTAATGGTTGCGTGAGTCCACGGAGGGCGCCACCCACGAAGGGTCCACGAAGAAGAAACCTTGTCTATCCCACCATGGCCATCACCCACGAAAGACTTGCCTCACTAGGGTAGATCTTCATGAAGTAGGTGATCTCCATGCTGGTACAAACTTCTTGGTTCACCTCCACAATCTTGACGGAGGCTCCCAAGTGGCACCTAACCAATCTAGGAGACACCACTCTCCAAAAGGTAATAGATGGTGTGTTGATGATGAACTCCTTTCTCTTGTGCTTAAAATGATAGTCTACCCAACACTCAACTCTCTCTCACATATTTGGATTTGGTGGAAAGATGATTTGAGTGGAAAGCAACTTGGGGAAGGCTAGAGATCAAGATTTATGTGGTTGGAATGGAATATCTTGACCTCAACACATGAGTAGGTGGTTCTCTCTCAGAAAATGTATGCTGGAAGTGTAGGCATGTTCTGATGGCTCTCCTCACGAATGAAGGAAGGATGGAGGGGTATATATAGCCTCCACACAAAATCTAACCGTTACACACAATTTACCAAACTCGGTAGGATCGAATGAGAAAACTCGGTCAGACCGATTTAGTTCAAAATGTGAACGTTAGGCTTTTTGGTCGGACCGACATGTCAAGTCGGCGGGACCGATTTCATTAGGGTTAGTGCATAACGTAATATCGGTGAAACCGATTAACAAAATCGGTAGGAACAACTTTGGTAATAAGCTAACCAGAAAGTTGGTCAGGCAAACTCGGTGGGACCGATTCGCTCATCTCGGTGAGACTGAAACGTTACGAAGGGGAAACAGAGAGTTTGCATTGCGAACTCAGTAGGACCGATCGCTCATCTCGGTTGGAATGAAATGTTACGAAGGGAAACAGAGAGTTTGCAATCCCATCTCGGTGAGACCGAGATCCCTATCGGTGAGACCGAAGTGACTAGGGTTTGTGGCAGTGGCTAGCTATGTCAAATGAACTCAATGGCGCAGGATAGATCAAATTGGTAGGGCCGAGTTTGACTTTTGATTTGGGACATATGTGGATATGAGAAAGTGGTTGAGGGCTTTAGAGCATATCACTAAGCATTTTGAGCAAGCACGCCATTAAGCAACACCTTATCCCCTTCTAATAGTATTGGCTTTTCCTATGGACTCAATGTGATCTTGGATCACTAAAAGTAAAATGTAGAGTGTTGAGCTTGAGCCAATACGTGTCCTTAGCATTTTGAGGGGTCCACAATTCTAATCCATGCCATGCCAATAATTGAACTTTCCTGAAATATTTATCTTGAAATATGATAACCCACAAGTACAGGGGATCGCAACAGTTTTCGAGGGTAGAGTATTCAACCCAAATTTGTTGATTCGACACAAGGGGAGCCAAAGAATATTCTCAAGTATTAGCAGCTGAGTTGTCAATTCAACCACACCTAGAAACTTAATATCTGCAGCAAAGTGTTTAGTAGCAAAGTAATAAGATAGTGGTGGTAACGGTAACAAAAGTAAAGACAGCAAAAGTAATGTTTTTGGTATTTTTGTAGTGATGATAACAGTAGCAACGGAAAAGTAAATAAGCGTAAACCAGTATATGGAAAACTCAGAGGCACCGGATCGCTGATGGATAATTATGCCGATGTGGTTCATCATGTAATGATCATAACATAGAGTGACACAGAACTAGCTCCAGTTCATCAATGTAATGTAGGCATGTATTCCGTAAATAATCATAAATGCTTATGGAAAAGAACTTGCATGACATCTTTTGTCCTACCCTCCCGTGGCAGCGGGGTCCTATTGGAAACTAAGGGATATTAAGGCCTCCTTTTAATAGAGAACCGGAACAAAGCATTAGCACATAGTGAATACATGAACTCCTCAAACTATGGTCATCACCGGGAGTGGTCCCGATTATTGTCACTTCGGGGTTGCCGGATCATAACACATAGTAGGTGACTATAGATGTAACGACCAAACCTCGAAGGATTTGAGTCTCTATGCTTACCGTGCTAGTCCCTGGATCGAACTCGCTAGCACACACAGTATAGATGAATACCAGAATAGCAAGTGCATCATTTATTACAACGTATGATCCAGAATGTATAAAATAAAACAATCTGCATAGCACTTGGCTAGCTTTATTCAATCAAACAGCGGAAAGTAGTAGAAAATAACGATGAGTCCAATCATAGCCAACTGGCGATGCTGAGTGCAGACTCGCGACCCTAACGGTACCTTACTCTTCGTTCAATATCCCGCAACATGAGACGTTGCAGCCATATAGGTCAATACTTGGAATGTATTGGCAAGTTACACAGGAGTAATAATATAGCAGACCTACTTGTATATGCATAGTACAACAAAGGAAGGCTCGAGGGTTTATTTTTGCAGAAAGCTGATTTTATCCTAATAACTACCTAATAGTCAAATTTTTATTTAGTTCTGTTATTACCACAATTATATACACAAGGTTGAGTTGGCAAACATCAACTCCAACCTACCCTTTATTAAGGTGCCCACAAATATTATTAAGTGTCACATCTGTCAAGATCATCCAACAACTGTAATGGCATAGTGGCTCAGATTTACCCATAACCGGGGGCACGGCTAATCATGATTAGTTTTAATACTCTGCAAAGTTTTGTACGCTTTACCCACTGGACCCAATCCGAAGATTGAGACAAAGTCTTTCGAAGAGGTTCCTTAACCACCGACGGCCACATCCCACCTACATATGCTACATCCGGTTTATCACCGTTCTGGGCCAGGTTCCAACAACCGATCAACTAAGCCGAGCCCATATATCCAAAGTGGCTGCACATGGAAGATACTAGTCACTAAGTCTGTCTCGATCTTTTGAACCTCGGGCGGCATTCCACTTAGGGTGCACTCTCATGAGCGCATGACCTTAGAAAAGGTGCAAGACCCCATGATGCCTTCCTCAACATCAAGCAATACCACTTCCGCCCAGAGGTGAATTAAATCTTAATTACTACTCATTTTAGTTATATATATAATCCTCACATAAACTCAATGAGTACATTTAACCACCCCGTCTACAAAGCATAGCAAACTACAACTACCACGATTTGCAAAAGACGGAAAATAGCTCAACAAAGATAGCCAACATATATAATACTCCTATACATGCATATATTCATAGTGTGATATAACTACATGCATAGAAAATAATAGGTAAATGATGATCAACATGTAACTTGCCTTGGTTCTGGTTCAGAAAGTCACACTCCTGACAATAGTTCGCGTCGCACTCTGGA
Organism: Aegilops longissima; assembly: GCA_021605205.1. Lineage (NCBI taxonomy): Eukaryota > Viridiplantae > Streptophyta > Magnoliopsida > Poales > Poaceae > Aegilops > Aegilops longissima. The sequence goes on from CM038682.1 coordinate 472,304,056, forward strand.
CAATCTACACGTTTCACACAATTCAACAAATCAATCATCGGAACACGAATAGAACCAAAACAAAACCTACAGAAAGAAAAACATTTTTAAAACTCAAAAACAAAAGCTTAGCAGCACCTAAATTGCACTACGGTCGCAATGCAAAAAGAATCACTAAATTTCGTTAAACGGTTGGGAAGTTACGGCCTCCGGAAGATTTAATTCAAATTCAAATGAATTCAAATTTGAACAATACAAACATGTGCAAAGTCGGTACTGTGATAAACTACTGGTATTTGTGAGTGCATAGGAAAAAGAATCACCTAATTTGGACATATAGAATAAAAGTTATAGCTAATTGAAGTTTTTGGTGAAAATCTGAAAATAAAACAAAAAGGAAAACAGAAATCTCCTGAACAGCGAATACTGTAGCGGCGCTGTAGCAACTTCTGTAGCTACCGCCACGTGGCAGCACGCGGTTGGCTGAAAAGCCCCTGTGCTCGTCCTCACCAGCAAAGCAGAGGACGCGGCGGCGGTGGTCTCGGGCGTCGGCGGCAGCGCTCCTCCGGTGGTTCTCCGGCGAAGGCGAGGTGACGGACGGGTCCGGAGGTGAGTGGCGGAGGTGGTGGTGGTGAGTACGGCGACGGGGGCGTCCTCTACTGACGGCGGCGTCGCGAACTGCGGCATGCTCCGGCGTCGGCGAACGGGGTCATTCCTCCCTGCTTGCTGTGATTCCGGCCACGAGAAGATGTCAACAAGGCGCGGCGTTTAGAGGAGGTTCTAGGGTGACAAGTGGAGCGGCCGGGATGATCTTACGGCGACGAAAATGAGGGGAGAATACGGCGGCGGCGCGGGCTCCTCGGCGAGATGCGTTTCGCCCTAACCAGAGCGTGCGGCGACGGAGAAGATCGAGGAGGGGATGCGAGGTTGCCCTGGGTCTTCTGCTTGCACACGGCGGCTCGGGAGCGCTCGAGGTGGACCAGGGGCGCGGGGCGAACTGGCTCGGCCTCGGCGTGCGTGCGTGCGGTATCCGGCTCGATGGAGGGGACGAACAGGGCGCGGGACCCGCTGGTCAGCGGCTGAGGCGAGCTGGCGGATCGGGTGCGGGTCGGGCACGGGCGGCGCGGCGCTTCGCTGCGACTTAGGTGTGCTGCGGCTGCTCGGATTGGTGGGGCATGGTGGCGGCAGCTCTGCTAGGTCACAAGAATGCGCTCATGGGCCATGGCATGCTTTTTTTTGTTTGAAACAAAAACTACAGCAGCAAAACTAAAAATAAATAAAATAAAATGCACAATATAAATTCTAAATAAAAATACCTAGACACACAGTAAAAATAGCTCTACAGCTATAAACTACAGGAACACTAGTTCCAACACTAATGCAATTTTAGAAATTCATTTTGATGCAATAGGCCACTCAAACAGCAATAAAACAAACAAATAAAATATTTTTAAGATCACAAAAATTACCAGAACATATCATATGAACTGGAAATAATATTCTGCACATTATGAACATTTTTAAAGTAGGGGAGAAGTCATGTTATCTCCACTCCAATAAATTGCCTTTAGTTGCATAATGATTCAAATATTGCAGAAAGACAAAAATAATGCAACAAAAATATGATATGCATATGAATGATCTATTAACATCCTAATTTAGGAAAATTGGGATGTTACAAACCTACCCCTTAAGATGAATCTCCCTCGAGATTCGGGCTGGCTAGCAAATAGGTGTGGGTGATCCCGCTCGAGATCTTCCTCTTGTTCCTGTGTAGCTTCCTCCTCGTATGATGATCCCATGAACCTTGCATAACTTGATTGTCTTGGTGCAAGTAACTCTCTGCTGTCTCCAGTAATCTTAATAGGCTTCTCCTCATAAGTCAAATCACTCTCTAATTGAATTGCCTCAAGTGGCACCGTGTCCCTCAATGGAATATCCATCATCTCTGCATGGCACTTCTTCAACTGAGATACATGAAACACATCATGAACTCCCCGACAAGGATTCCGCAACTCCAGTTGATAAGCTACCTCCCTCTACGCCCAAGATCTTGTAAGGTCCCACAAAACGTGGTGCTAACTTACCCTTGATTCCAAACCTTTTAATTCCACGAAGTGGTGAAACTCAAGGTATGCACGGTCTCCTACCTCATATGTCACCTCCTTACGTTTTGCATCTGCATAACTCTTACGCTGGACTGTGCTATCTTCACCGTCACTAATCAATTTGACCTTCTCCTCAAGATCTCCGATCAAGTCTGGTCCAAAGAATCGACGCTCCAACCTCATCCCACATCAACGGTGTCCTGCACTTTCGCCATACAATACCTCAAATGGTGCCATCTTCAGACTAGCTCGATAATCTGTTATTATATGAAAACTCTGCATAAGGTAAATTATCATCCCAACTGGACCCATAGTCCAAAGCACAAGCTCTCAACATATCCTCCAAAATCTGATTTACCCTCTCATGCGCCCATCATGCGTGGATGGAAAGCTGATGAACTCCAGCCTGGTGCCCAAGGATTCATGCAACTGACGCCAAAATTTAGATGTGAACTGAGTACCTCTATCAGACACTACCTTCCTTGGAACTCCATGCAGACAAACAATTTTAGACATATAAATCTTTGCTAGCTGAGCACGGTATAAGTTGTCTTTACCGGGATGAAGTGAGCAACCTTAGTCAAACGATCAACAACTACCCAAATAGAATCATAACCTGACCGAGTCCCGGTAAACCTGTAATGAAGTCCATACCAATCTCATCCCACTTCCAATCAGGTATAGGCAATGGCTGTAACAAACCTGCTGGTCTCGATGTTCGCTTTAACTCTTTGGCACACATCACATGTTGCAATATACCTAGCAATTTCCTCAAAGCTAGGCCACCAAAATCTTTCCTCAAATCCAAATACATCTTAGTATTACCGGTGAATAGAATAAGGTGAATCATGCGCCTCTTGAAGAATCAACTTCCGATATCGCATCTTGAGGTACAGAAATACGCTTCTCAAACCATATGGCTCCATGTTCATCCTCATGGAAACCTTCTGCCTTAACTTTAGCCATATTCTCTTTTATCTCAGCAATCTCCTTATCACCCTTTTGAGCTTCCCTGATCCTGTCAAGCAAAGTAGGCTTTACCTCAAGTGTTGCCAAATATCCCTTAGGAACCATCTCCAACCTGAGATTCCTGAACTGTTCACATAACTCGGGTGGCATATTATCAATACTAATTGCATTAGCATGGCTCCTACGACTCAATGCATCAGCAACAACATTAGCCTTACCAGATGATATCGCACATTCAAATCATAATCCTTAATAAGCTCCAACCATCTCCTCCGCTCGAGGTTCAAATCCTTCCGAGTAAAAATATACTTCAAGCTCTTATGATCAAGTAAATATATCACAACGATTACCAATAAGGTATGGCCTCCAAGTTTTCAATGCATGCACAATCGAGGCTAAATCCAAATCATGTGTAGGATAATTAAGCTCATGATTCTTAAGTCGACGTGAAGCATAAGAAACAACTTTACCTTCCTGCATCAAAACACTCCCAAGTCCTTGACGAGAAGCATCACAATATACCGAAGTCCTTATGTATGTCCGCAGAGTTAAAACTGGTGTCAGAACCAAACACCGCTTCAATTCCTGAAAGCTGGCTTCACATTCATCACCCAAACAAACTTCTTCTCCTTCTTCAACAATTCAGTCATAGGCTTTGCAATTTTCGAAAAGTTCTCAATAAACCTCCTGTAATAACCTGCAAGGCCTAAAAAGCTGTGAATCTCCCCAACTGTCGTGGGTGTCTCCCACTCTATAACTGCAGCAACCTTAGATGGATCAACTGCAACTCCATTACCTGACACAACATGTCCAAGGAAAGCTACCTCATCCAGCCAAAACTCACATTTGCTGAACTTGGCATACAACTGATGTTCCCTCAATTTCTCCAATACCAAACGCAGATGCACCTCATGCTCTTGCTTATTCTTGGAGAACACCAATATATCATCAATGAAAACAACCACAAATTTATCCAAGAACTCCATAAACACCTTGTTCATCATATTCATGAAGTATGCAGGGGCGTTAGTCAATCCAAATGACATAACAGTATATTCATACAACCCATACCTCGTAGTAAAAGCAGTCTTTGGAATATCTTGCTCACGAATCTTCAATTGATGATAACCGTAACGAAGATCAATCTTAGAAAACAGTAGCTCCTTCCAAATGGTCAAACAGATCATTTATCATAGGCAAAGGATACTTATTCTTAATGGTTACCTCATTTAGAGAACGATAATCAACACACATCCTCAAGGTTCCATCCTTCTTCTCCACAAACAAAGCTGGAGCTCCCCAAGGTGATGAACTTGGGCGAATAAATCCTTGTGCTTGCAATTCTCTTATCTCGCTTCTTCAATTCCTCCAACTCTTGAGGAGGCATTCTATACGGTCTCTTTGCAATAGATCCAATGCTCGGTATTAAATCAATGAGAAACTCAATATCTCTATCCGTGGCATACCCGCAACTCCTCCGAAACACATCTGGATAATCTCTCTGGCGGCACCTCTTCCAAGGCTACCCCTTAAGAGAGTTCACCGCACTGATTACGCTTATACTTACACGTATATTTGATCCTCTTCCTCCGGCATCGAGAGTAATAGATCGACTCGCACAATCAATACGACCTTTATATAACTACAACCAATCCATACCCAAAATAATATCCAGACCTTATGACTTTAATATAATCAAATCCGTAGGAAAATCATGCTTTCCAATAGACAAAGTCAACTGATGGCAACCAACACCTGCTATCATCTCGGCTCCTTGGGAACTCACTCTAATAGGCATGCTAAGTGTTTTGGTTGGCAATCCATGTTTATCAACAAATACCCTCGAAATGAATGAATGAAATGCACCAGTATCATAAAGAACAAGCTGGTAATCGAGTTAATCAAGAACTTACCAATCAACGTGATCAGGTTCATTGTAAACCTCCTCCACATTAACATGGTTGACATGACCCTTTTGGAAGGGTTTGGCTTGTTGATCCCGAGTTCTTCGCCTCGCAATCTGTGGCATAGTGCCCCATAGCCTTACACCTGAAGCACTGCACTTGACTCAAATCCCTTGGCACACGTGTAACCTGGTGGTTCTGGTTATTGTTCTCTCCATTGCCATTACCATTACCATTACCTTTGCCATTGCCATTGTTACTCTTGTGCCCATTATGATGATGGTGGCCATTATGGTTGTGGCCATTCCCTCCATGATGATTATGATCATTACCTCCATGATGATTATGTCCATTACCTCCATTACCATGATATGAAGTGCGTGGCTTCTGCTGTGGTCCTGAATTATACCTGTTATTGTTGTTGTACTTCCTCTTGCGATTCTCTATGGCCTGTTGCTTTCCCTCCAACACAATGGCCTTATCAATTAGGTCCTGACAATTCCTAAAAGTGGCCTTTGTCAATCAAGGCTCAAATCATCATTTAGGCCCTCCAAGAATTTCTCCCGCTTAGCTGCATCAAGTTAACATCATTAGGAGCATAACGTGCAAGATTATTAAATTCGTCCACATAAGCATTAACTATGCAACCTCCCTGGCGCAAACTGCGAAACTCCTTCTTTTTAAGACTCATAGCACCAGCAGACACATGTGCAACACGAAAAGCATCCTGAAACTGAGGCCATGTGATAGTAGCAATGGGATAGGTGACCAAGTAATTGTCCCACCAAGCTGCAGCAGGACCCTCCAACAAATGTGAGGCAAACCTCACCCTCTCTGCATCTGTGCATCCAACCGCTCTGTGTTCCTATTGACTGCACGGAGCCAATCATCAGCCACAATAGGTTCAGGGGAACTGGAGAACCTCTGAGGATTCAACCTCAAGAACCTGGTAAGCATATCCACTGGTGGAGGTGGCGGTGGATTGTTGTTGGTGTTGTTGTTGTTGTTGTTGTTGTTGTTCTGTTCTGGATAAGCAACTGGATCAACTGAGCCTGTCCCTGAAGCAACTGCTGCATGTATGGCGGTACATCATTGCCATTGTTGTCTCCTCCTGCAGCATTACGCCTATTATCACGCCTCGGCGGCATCTGGTGGGCAAGCATAGAACAGTTATAGATATAATAGGGCCAAAGACTATGTATATATAAATATATTCTACCCATATGCATAATATGATCAAGCCAACAAAACACAGCAACGAATAACACCAACAAACAAATAAACAACAAACAATATGATAATATTATATATATATATAGTCGAATAATTTCGACACTAAGCAATTTAGCAAACAACTACCAATCAAGCAAACAATCTAGTATCTTCATACCACGAAAGTGGGCATAATCAGATATGCTAACACGATAACATTGCAATATAAAACAAACATGAATGGTGGTCTCAGCACTAGTTCCTACTTAACTGCTCAAGATACTTGAGGGGTTAACTAATAAAAAGAAGAAGTATAGCTAGTTTATAAAATAATTTTCAGTCCTATGGCTTTTCTAATCCATTTTCTAGGGTCACGCCCCACGGTCAACACACCGCTCGATGTCATCTCAGAACGACCAAACCTCAAGGATTTGAGTCTCTGTGCTTACCGTGCTAGTCCTCGGATCGAACTCGCTAGCACACACAAGATAGATGAATACCGTAATAGCAAGTGCATCATTTATTACAACGTATGATCCAGAATGTATAAAATAAAACAATCTGCATAGCACTTGGCTAGCTTTATTCAATCAAACAGTGGAAAGTAGCGTAAAATAACGATGAGTCCCATCATAGCCCATCGGGCGATGCTGAAAAGACTCATGACCCTAACGGTACCTTACTCTTCGTTTAAATATCCTGCAACATGAGACGTTGCAGCCATATAGGTCAATACTTGGAATGTATTGGCAAGTTACACAGGAGTAATAATATAGCAGGCCTACTTGTATATGCATAGTACAACAAAGGAAGGCTCGAGGGTTTATTTTTGCAGAAAGCTGATTTTATCCAAATAACTACCTAATAGTCAAATTTTTATTTAGTTCTTTTATTACCACAATTATATACACAAGGTTGAGTTGGAAAACATCAACTCCAACCTACCCTTTATTAAGTTTCCCACAAATATTATTAAGTGTCACATCTGTCAAGATCATCCAACAACTGTAATGGCATAGTGGCTCAGATTTACCCATAACCGGGGGCATGGCTAATCATGATTAGTTTTAATACTCTGCAGAGTTTTGTACGCTTTACCCACTGGACCCAATCCGAAGATTGACACAAAGTCTTTTAGAAGAGGTTCCCTTAACCACCTGACGGCCACATCCCACCTACATATGCTACATCTGTCGACATTGTCTGGGCCAGGGTTCCAACAGCTGATCAACTAAGCCAGAGCCCATATAGCCAGTGGCCGCACATGGAAGCTACTAGTCACTAAGTCTGTCTGATCTTTTTGAACACGGGCGGCATTCCACTTAGGGTGCACTCTCATGAGCGCATGGCCTTAGAAAATGTGCAAGACCCCATGATGCCTTCCTCAACACCAAGCAATACCACTTCCGCCAGAGGTGAATTAAATCCTTAATTACTACTCATTTTAGTTATATATATAATCCTCACATAAACTCAATGAGTACATGAACCACCCCGCCTACAAAGCATAGCAAACTACAACTACCACGATTTGCAAAAGACGGAAAATAGCTCAACAAAGATAGCCAACATATATAATACTCCTATACATGCATATATTCATAGTGTGATATAACTACATGCATAGAAAATAATAGGTAAAGGATGATCAACATGTAACTTGCCTTGGTTCTGGTTCAGAAAGTCACACTCGACAATAGTTCGCTACGCGACTGGACAATCTACACGTTTCACACAATTCAACAAATCAATCACCGGAACACGAATAGAACCAAAACAAAACCTACAGCAAGAAAAACATTTTTAAAACTCAAAAACAGAAGCTTAGCAGCACCTAAATTGCACTACGGTCGCAATGCAAAAAGAATCACTAAATTTCGTTAAACGGTTGGGAAGTTACGGCCTCCGGAAGATTTAATTCAAATTCAAATGAATTCAAATTTGAACAGTGCAAACATGTGCAAAGTCGGTACTGTGATAAACTACTGGTATTTGTGAGTGCATAGGAAAAAGAATCACCTAATTTGGACATATAGAATAAAAGTTATAGCTAATTGAAGTTTTTGGTGAAAATCTGAAAATAAAACAAAAGGGAAAACAGAAATCTCCTGAACAGTGAATACTGTAGCGGCGCTGTAGCAACTTCTGTAGCTACCGCCACGTGGCAGCACGCGGTTGGCTGAAAAGCCCCTGTGCTCGTCCTCACCAGCAAAGCAGAGGACGCGGCGGCGGCGGTCTCGGGCGTCGGCGGCAGCGCTCCTCCGGTGGGTCTCCGGCGAAGGCGAGGTGACGGATGGGTGCGGAGGTAAGTGGCAGAGGTGGTGGTGGTGAGTACGGCGACGGGGGCGTCCGCTACTGACGGCGGTGTCGCGAACTCCGACGTGCTCCGGCGTCGGCGGACGGGGTCGTTCCTCCCTGCTTGCTGTGATTCCGGCCACGAGAAGATGTCAACAAGGCGCGGCGTTTAGAGGAGGTTCTAGGGTGACAAGTGGAGCGGCCGGGATGATCTTACGGAGACGAAAACGAGCGGAGAAGACGGCGGCGGCGCGGGCTCCTCGGCGAGATGCGTTTCGCCCTAACCAGAGCATGCGGCGACGGAGAAGATCGAGGAGGGGATGCGAGGTTGCCCTGGGTCTTCTGCTTGCACACGGCGGCTCGAGAGCACTCGAGGTGGACCAGGGGCGCGGGGCGAACCGGCTCGGCCTCGGCGTGCGTGTGTGCGGTATCCGACTCGATGGAGGGGACGAACAGGGCGCGGGACCCGCTGGTCAGCGGCTGAGGCGAGCTGGCGGATCGGGTGCGGGTCGGCACGGCGCGCGCGCGCTCATTGCTTGCTGCTCGGATTGGTGGGTCGGGTGGCGGCAGCTCTCATTGGGCAGCGCAAGAATGCGCTGTGGTGGCGCTATTGCATTTTTTTTTTGTTTGAAACAAAAACTATAGCAGCAAAACTAAAAATAAAGAAAATAAAATACACAATATAAATTCTAAATAAAAATACCTAGACACACAGTAAAAATAGCTCTACAGCTATAAACTACAGGAACACTAGTTCCAACACTAATGCAATTTTAGAAATTCATTTTGATGCAATAGGCCACTCAAACAGCAATAAAACAAACAAATAAAATATTTTGAAGATCACAAAAATTACCAGAACATATCATATGAACTGGAAATAATATTCTGCACATTATGAACATTTTTAAAATAGGGGAGAAGTCATGCCTTTAGTTGCATAATGATTCGAATATTGCAGAAAGACAAAAAATGCAATAAAAATATGATATGCATATGAATGATCTATTAACATCCTAATTTAGGAAAATTGGGATGTTACAATAGACTTGCAAGATAGGATCAAGAACACACATATATTCATGAAAACATAATAGGTTCAGATCTGAAATCATGGCACTCGGGCCCTAGTGACAAGCATTAAGCATAGCAAAGTCATAGCAACATCAAGCTCAGAACATAATGGATACTAGGGATCAAACTCTAACAAAACTAACTCGATTACATGATAAATCTCATCCAACCCATCACCGTCCAGCAAGCCTACGATGGAATTACTCACGCATCGGCGGTGAGCATCATGAAATTGGTGATGGAGGATGGTTGATGATGACAACGGCGATTTAATCCCCTCTCCTGAGCCCCGAACGGACTCCAGATCAGCCTCCCGAGAGAGATTAGGGCTTGGCGGCTCTGTGATCGTGAAACGCAATGAAACTTTCTCTGATTTTTTCTCCTCGAAAGCCAATGTATGGAGTTGGAGTTGGCGCCGGAGGGCATCCAGGGGCCCACGAGGTAGGGCGCGCCTGTGGGAGGACGCGCCCCACCTCGTGGGACAGGTGTGGGCCCCTGGTCTTCATCTTTGGCGAGGATTTTTATTATTTATTCTAAGATATTCCATGGAGTTTCAGGTCATTCCGAGAACTTTTGTTTTCTGCACATAAAACAACACCATGGCAATTCTGCTGAAAACAGCGTCAGTCCGGGTTAGTTCCATTCAAATCATACAAGTTAGAGTCCAAAACAAGGGCACAAGTGTTTAGAAAAGTAGATACGACGGAGACGTATCAAAATAGCATTAGCTTAGTGAGCTATATGTTGTTTATAATTACCAAAACCACCCAGGGATAGTTGCACTTTCACCATGGATCCCCCGAAAGCACCCATCGGTCTGGTCGATGGAGCAGCACCCGCCATGAGAGCCGAACAGCGGAGCGCACCGGAAAGAGAGGCAGATCTTCGACGCACCCCTACCTGGAGCACCAAATGTCGGATTTGGGTCTCCGCAGACCCTTGATAGATTCAAACTCTCGGGTGCGTGTGAAGAAATCAACCTCCCCAGTTTGCCAACTCGCCAATCTCACAACATAACTCGATGAACAGGAAGGAAATGGAACATGGCAGTTTACCCAGGTTCGGGCCACCTTGCGGTGTAAAACCCTACTCCTAGTTTGTGGTGGATTGGCCTCGAGGTGGGCAGAGGATCAACTAGTACAGTGGAAGAACGACCTCGGGAGGTGTGTTGTTGAGCTGGTGAGGGAGAGGATAATCTGAATGATCCGTCCTCCTCTACGGTGGTGGCTAGGTCCTATTTATAGTGGTATGGTACTTTCCCCCCAAAATGGAGGCAGGAAGAGATCCCACAACGGCCAAATTCGAAGGGAGACAACTAGTACATCTTATCCTGACAAAAGTAGTCTTCGCCTGCAAAGCATCTGGTCGTGACGCCATGGTGGGTTCAGCGATGACCTCTGTCCTGCCGTCCTGGCGGTCTTGGTCTTGTTGCATGGGAATGGAAACCTTTGGCTGATTCCTCGGGACTCCACGCCTGCGTTTGCCTCTTTAGCACTAAAGAGGAAACTGCTGTCCTGCGCCCAACGGCGCCTGCCTGGCCTTGGTCGTCATGGCTCACGTCATCCGAACCTATGAGGTGAGGATTGCATAGAAATCTTTGCTCCGCAGGAGCCAGCCTAAGGAGGCCGCCCCTTCTGGAGGTCTTGGTCTCGGCCGCCTCGCGAGGCTTGGCCCCTCGCGAGGGTCTTGAGTTGTTGATGCTAAAGGTGGGCCGTACCGGGCCGTTGATGGAGCCACGCCATGGGCCGCAGGCAGGCAAGTCTGGGTACCCCCGTTCCCAGGACGCCGACACAATATACTCACATATTATATGAATTAACATCTTATATTATGGGCTAAAAGGAGTTTATTGCATTCTTACAAATTATCGGTTGATTAACTACTGCTATATTCATGGGTTAGAGTAAGTTTGAGCTAGTTCGGGCTCAAATAGCCCTAAAGTATATCCAAAGATGAGGGCTAGTTTGAGCTAGTTGCATCTAACCCACCCAAAAAAACTATCCAACCCAAGAGGTGCTAATTGGAGCTAGTTATCCTAGTGCATTTATTTTCAATCTAACCTTGTTATCCAAACACCTCGTTGGATGGAGTTAGTTCAGGGTTAGTCATGAGCTAGAAACTAACTCTAACCTCTAGATAAGTTGAGTATCCAAACATGTTGTTTGCTGCTCTTCTACGTATATATAGACATCATCAGAGCATTAAGGTAACACTCTTCCTTGTTGCTACGTAGCCTAGGATTGCATAGTTAGACATTAAGTAGAGTGCATGTTGCTATGTAGCCTCAGATATATTACATATGGCCCTAGTTAACCTAACAATAAATGGGTTACAGATATATTCAGTTAAAAGTCTGATTCACCGATTAGTCCCTTATCGGCCCCCGGCCTATATGGTACCACCTACCGATATCCTAAACAGTGAGTATATATAAGCCATGGGATGAAACTAATTAACCTCGATGGAAAACAACATTCGTTCCTAAAATTGTCATGTGTAGGTACATCGATAGGCATGTTAAGCACAACAGGCTAAACATCAGTCAAATATATCCATGGCACACAAAATAATCTCCCAAAGATAGCTTTAGTGTGCAGGTTTAAGCACGCTAGTAAAGCAAACCAAGTGGAAAGGTGTGTTAACTGCAACAGGCCTAACATTTAACAACAAGCAAACATAGTCATTCAAACTGGTATTGTGCCGGTCTAAGTACACTGATTATTGTTAAATAAAAATGGAAAGGCGTGTTAACTACAAGATGCAACAACCAAATGTAGTCATTCATAGTGGTATTGTTGAAACTGGTATTGATGAAATTGAACTGCACAGTTCATACTTGCACATATAGAACATCACATTGTGAATAACTGGAATAAACAAGGCATACAACGAACAAACAAAGATAGCATTTGAAACTGGACATATGCTAACTACAAACAACCAAACAATCAAAAAACTTTAAAAGAGGCATATGCTAGCTATAATAGGCTTAACAGCATGCAAATATATGCATTCTTATCGGTATGTTTAAAACTGGATTGGTGAAGCACAGTAAATAATTACACATATAGAGCATCACATTGTGAACAACTGAAATAAACAAGGCATACTGTAATCAACCAAATATAGCAATTAAAACTGGACATATTCTCACTACACTACAAAAAGGGACTCGACAAAACAAATCATGGGTTCCCCCTGTGAAGAGGCACGGAAAAACAAATCATGGGTTTCCTCACTTGTCACAGATGGGCTCGTTCCTGTGGGAAGAGCACGAACCCTGGATGTGCTCCATGTTGTCGCAGATGGGATCCTTCCCCTTGGAAGAGCACGACTGTAGGGTGCCCTCCCTGATGTCGTAGACGGGCTCTTCCCCTTGGAAGAGCAGATGGGCTCTTTCCCCTTGGAAGAGTCGGAGAGGGTGCCCTACTCGTGGTCGCCACTGATGAGGTCTGACTTGGAAGCTGTGGATCCCAAGCCAGCGTTGCAGAACGTGTCCTTAAAAAATGACAAAAGGGGCTCGATGGCGATGTAGGATGGCAAATTCTTGACAGTGAGCCAGAGGAGATTAGCGACAGGGCCATGGATGAGATCGACGGCGGTTGAACCCAAGGGGTTGGGGGTGGGCCACTTAATCTGTGACATAGCCCGCCTCAGGCCGTCGCTGCCGACGACCTCAATGCCGTAGTCGGCGTCCATGACATACCCGCATACTCTAGCCCGCTATTGAGTGTCTACGGCCAGTAATGGTCGTCAGCTTCCTCGGCAACTTCGAGCGAAGAGACCACGATACACCTCTTTTGGGACAGTCGCCCCTCGAGCTCCATGGGAAGCGTAGCCGGGCTTAGGCTGCGACGCTCTGGAGTGGGGGTGGGGATCTATGTGAAAGGGGGCGTTTGGCAGGCGTCATCTAAGAAACTCAGGGCGGCCTGGGTATGGAGATTTGTGGGTAAGCTGCACGGGAAAACCGACAGATGTTGACAATGGAGGCCTTGCGGCAGCGACGACTGCGACGGTGACCTTGCTAGGGTTTTGAGCAAGGGAGGGGAGTGTGTGTGCGCACGCGTGTTCCCGAGGAGGTTTGTGTGTGTTTATGTGTGTGTGTGTGTGGAGGGGGGTGGGGGTGTGTTTGAGGAAATGACGCGGCTACTGAAAATTTTACTATGCGAGATACAAATGCGGGAGTCAAATGTTGGGGCTATTGAAAATTTGGATGATGGTGCATTGCACACGGTCCGGAGATAACAACCATGTGTCATGAAATAGAAAATCCCTCGAGGCGGGCAGATATTTTCGTGGGATGCAGGTGGGAGCGGGAACAAGAAACATCTCACATGGTCGAAACATCATAACTATGTGTTATCAAACAGAAAAAAGCTGCAGGCGAGTAGATACTTTTGAGAGGGGAAGCCTCGTGGAGTCCAATGTACTATGTGGATGTGCGTGACAGGGGCACCGGTGTGGCACACGGTTAGTGTGAGTGAACCATGTCTGTTGCGTCATCCGACTTGTCTAATGTTCATAAATTTGGCGAAAAATGACGCGAGAGAGGGTCAGAACACGAACGCACTTGCATGTGGACCAAATATATGTATGAAAAGGGTGGTTTGACGTTCAAATACCAAATGCAACTTTGATGTGGTACCTATCTCACAAAGCGCATGGTATTGCTTGCCCCCCCCCCCACCTCGTGTCGGTGGGAACAAAACCTAAGCTATGAATGCATGCCTCCCCACGGAGGTTCACCTAGAAAAGTGCAAAGTAGCAGTCCCCCCCCACAAACCCACCTTCAGTCGGTGGGCCAGAGAGGCATCTCACCAAGATGGATCATAAAACGGACCAAGAATAATCCACCTTGTTCGTACAATCTCTCTCTTGTTGTTGGTCAAAGTGATGGCCGTCCATGCGACCTCGGAGATGGGCTAGCTCGCCAATAATCATGCAAGTAGCTAGTCCCCGAAGACAACCACTGCCTGCGTGCGGCCCAAACATATGTATGGAGAGGTGTGTTTGAATACACAATGCAACAAATTTGATGTGGCACCGTGCTTTTGCACCAGAAATCCCCACACTAAGTCAGGGTTAGTTGATGATACATATGTATGTCACACCACACTTCAAGCCGATGGCGGGGATTCATGCATGCATAGTATGCGCTCAAACTTAATTAGGTCTGGATCTCACCATGACCTATACTATGATAAAATGAACCAAAGGAAGAATCCGCCATGGGAACCTATCTTGTTGTCGGTCAAGGTGATCAGGGATGTCCACGTGAGCCCATGAATATATAGGCTTGTCGCTGATAACCACGCGAGGGAGTGTACCGTTCGAAGACAACCACTACATGCATATGTATGGAGGTGATTTGTGCATGCATGTTTGAATAGCATTTCACAACATTGATGTGGCGCATGCGTAAAAAATCGTACAGTCCCCACATAGAGCGAGACCGGTTCATGACGTGTCGTGGTACTAGCCACTTCGACTCGATGGGATGGATTTATGCGTACACATGCATGTGTGTGCTCAAACTGTATCATGTCATCCCATAGTATCACCTATATATACGGTATTACAAACAAAAAATAATCCCCTCCTAAGTCAAATTAACCTCTCTCGTTGTCAGGCAAAGTAGTGACGGACCAAGCGGGCCCACAGATGGAAAGCACTGATATCGCTGATAACCGCTTAAGTGGGAGCGAGAGGACAACCACCAGTGCTTTGCATGTGGGCCAAACATATGTTGAATACCCAAAATGCACAACTTTGATGTGGCACATGCCTTGAAAACCGTAAAGTCCCCGCACAGAGCGAGGTTCATAAAGCATAGTACATATGATGGCCCCCTTCACCCTCTTCGACGCATACTATATGCTCCTAGCATAATACAACCCCAAAAGAATCCTCCTTGATGGTGAAATTAATTAACCTCTCCCGATGTAGGTCAAAGTGATGTATGCATTGACGATGGCCTCGTGGGCCCACAGATGGAAGTGTCACACTTTAGTGTCCTAGGATAAGCACCGCCTGCATGCATGTGTCCCAAAGAGGTATTGTGTGATGTTTGAATAGCCAATTTCACAACTTTGATGTGGCACGTGCCTCGGAAACCGAAAAGTCCCGATACTGAGTGAGGCGTACTTGTTCACGGACACGTACATATAGTATATATGCTTGTCCCCTCCCACCTCTTCGACGCGTACTATATATATACTCCCACCATAACACAACCAAAAAAGATTCTACCTTGCTGGTCAAATCAACCTCACTGCCGGCTATTCGTCAAAGTGATGGACGACGACCTCGCGGGCCCACATAAAGTGTCACACGCGAGTATCAAGTGTCATATAGAACAACCATCGACTGCATGTGGCCAAAACATGTATGTGTGAAAGGGTTGTGTAATGTTTTAAATAACGAATTCTCGACTCTGATGTGGCACTTGCCTCACAAAACAGCCAACCCACACGATGGCTCATGACTCAGAGTGTATCAAGGCCACCCGCCAAAGACACCAGACGCTGAAGCGCCCACACACCTGCAGCACAAGGCCATGAATCCACCATAACTAATGATGCATGTTAAATTATCCCGCGGTGAACATATGTTACCAAAGGAGGGACGTTTTAATTTTTTTTTAAAAACAGAGATCATTAAGATGTTTTAGTACATCGATTGATTTTCTAGGGGTATAGTGTGCAAAAATCAAATTTGAGCTACATGCACACGTGACAGTGCACCTAAATGGATTGCAAAAACACATGTGTCTCACTGGGTGCATGTTTACTCCCCGTGCAAGAAATTTCAAACATTGAGAATCTTGATTTTTAAATTCTAGTACATCCAAAACTTACTTAAAATTCATGAAACTTATCGTGTTGTCATATGGACGCCAATACAAAGTGGCACTGTACTTTTTTTGTTAAATTTGAGACCAGTTTTGATGTAATCCTTTTCTTCTTACAAACGAGAGATTACTAATAATTGGGAACCAATATCCCAAACGGATTATTTATTTGAACCATGAGTGTTAGACCAACAATGGATATGTGCCATGCTTCAGTTAAGCAATAAAGCGGCAACATTAATCATCCAAATAAAAAAAAACAATATATGTGCCGCCACGCGACCCGTGTGCCATGCGACCAGGCGTGAGTTGACGCGACGCATGCGAGCAGTCTGCCGCGCAGGTAGACCGGGAGGCGTGTGAGCAGGTGTGTGAATTGACGGGAGGCGTGCTCGCTGCGCAGTGTCATCGGGAGGCATGCGAGTAGTTGTGTGAAACAACGGTAGGCATGCCAGCAGTCCGGTGTGCAGGCTCACTAGGAGGAGGGCCAGTGGTTTGACTGCCGCCCGCCTATCTCCCACTACTCCATATTAATGGCGCGCCCGAGCGGTCACACCCCCCATCCTCGCCACACACACAATCCTCTCTCTCCGCTTGCATCCTCGGCGCCTCTCTCAGTCCTCAAAGCCTTAAGTGTATGAGGATGCCGCCGAAGCGCCCCACCGGAGGGAGTGGCGACACCGGGGCTGCTAAAGCACTGGAGCACGACGTGGACATGGAGACAGAGGTTGTTGTCACCGCCGACGAGGTATCGCTGCACCCTGACATCGTTGATCTTCCATAGCCGGAGGCGGAGGTCCACACCAACTCCTGTGACGACTCGGGCGATGACCCCTGCGTCGACTCCGACGACCAGTCCGATGACGACTCCGACTCCGCCGGACAACTGGTTAGTCATCTATACCCATTTATGTGTCAAATAGATCCTAGGGTTTCTCTGGTTACTCCTGCCTCCCCCCTTTTGGGATAGAAATCATATGGTTATTTTCTCCCAATCCATGAAATCTGAGTAAGTTCCGTTAGATCCGTGTAGTGTGTTGATTGTTTGAATGGTACGAGTGATAAGTGACCAGTTGTTTCTTCTGTGTAATTGATTTCTGCTAGTAATCTGACTAGGGTTAGTGTTGATGCTAATAATTCCTAGCCAGGACTTGACAATTGATATTGAATGACCTAAATATATGTTTGTGCCATTATTTTCTTCAAGAATGGTCTCTACATAGATGGTTGTGCTTAAAAATCGAACCATAATCTCTGGATATGTACAAAAAATAGCCATAAATTCCTAATCCTACTTCACGGCATGTAAATATTGATTTGATGCCAAACTTTGGCATCTGCCAAATGTTCGCTAGAGTTTAGTTTGTAAACATTAATTTGACGCCACATTTTTTTTACTATTTGTATATGTGTTGTATGATGATGTGGACAGCGAGGAGGTACAAGAGGCAAATCCCGAGGGAGCTTTATGCGGGAATGCATAACAGGCGTATTAGGACCTGGAACGACGGCTATCGATGCCCATTTTGCAACCACAAGCTTCATGACGCGTATCAAAGTGTTCTGGCGCATGCTAGAGGACGGGCCATTGGCTCCTTCAGGCAGAAGTATTCTTGTAGGGTGGTGCACGGCGTGTATGCCGTGTACCTGGAGAAGCTTCAGGATCGTCCCGACAAATGGGAAGAGATGTGGGATTGAACTACATATGGATATGTAGTGTCTTAATGATGGTTGAACTATGTACTTATGGTTGAACTATGCTTGTGTACGCTTATTATCTATTTCTGAGTATGTATAATCTATGTTTACTTATGTCTAAATGTGGGATATGGATGCAATCAGTTTGGTTGATGAAATCTACCTCCGTCCTCATTATTGGTCCCCTTTGTAATTTGTGTTAAATTTTGACCAAAGATTTAACTGACAAAATGTTAGTGCAGGTCAGCAAAAATTATATCATTGGACGCGTATTTGAACATAGTGTTCAATAATATATTTTTTGGTGACACGCATAAACATTTGTTAGTTAAATATTTGGTCAAAATTTGGTACGAATTACAAAGGGGACCAATAAACCAGGACGGAGGTAGTACGTCAATCACACACGGTTCCCAAAATTAGAACCGTGTGCAATGACTTTCATTTTGCCTGTTATGTCAATCACACACAGATGGCTCCAGCAAACCTTTGCCTCCGAAACTCTTTGTGGGGCAGAATACCCTCACCACCCAATTCAAAAAAGAAGAAAGAAAACCCTCACCATCCCCACATCACAAAAACCCTCACCACACCCGCCACCCCATCCGCTCCCCATTCACATGTGCACAAGCTCCTCTACGTCAATCCATGGCACCGCCTATCGCGGCGGCAACCACTTAGATCGACGCCCGCTGCTGCCGCCAGGCTGCCAGCAAACCCCACCGCATTTCGCCACTTCTGCTTGCTGCTGCCTATCGCCATCGACTTTCTCGATGCTGCTCTCGGTCGACCCAGCTCCGCCCGGTTGGGGAATCCGCTGTACTGAGGGTTTTCTCTCATGGACAACAAGGTAACTAATTTAATGAGATAGTATCTCATCTCTTATCCTAGTTCATCTGCCTCCTTTAATCACCCAGCCGAAATCACCGTGAATTAATTTTTATTCGAGCTGATTTGATGGTTTTATTTCATTCATAGAGTGTACAGTGCATGGACACATCAGGACTTTGCGGCCTCCGCTAGACATCCATGGAGTTTCATCTCACCGTACCAGATGACTTGAGGATGCGCGTGGTATGTTCAAGATCACCCTAAATCGGTTGGGATGGCCTACTTTCCTGAACATATACTAAATATTGTTACATTTGGATAAAAGGTGCCACATGCACCATATACATCAAAGGGGATTTTTTCCTCTTCTTTCTATATTAGGCAAATTAATGATGTATTGTTCTTTCGATTACTCTCATATTTCCATGACATCATGTTTACCCTATCTGTTTAATTATAGTTTTGTCCTTTGATTTCAACTGCTATATAGTTCTTTCAATTAGGCCCATATTTGCATGTTACCATATTTTCTTTCACAATCCTACAATTTTCTGCAGCGCGTCCCCTGCTATGCAACAGAATCTGTAGTGCACAATCTTTCCCATTACATAAACTAAGACTGCAGGGATGTCATACAGAACACAAACCATGGATTTACATTCGTTGCTACTGTAAGACTTGATGAACGTGGTGACTCCTATTTTGGCACTAGCCTTTGGAAAGAAATTTCTAAGTTTTATGTACTAAAAGCTGGCACTAAAATTGCACTTGTAGCGACCCGACCACATCCGGTCAAGTCTCTGTGCTTAAGTGTCATACCTGGATCGGTAATGCTGACACACACAGTACTCGAAGGATTTATAACAGAGTGCAATCACACACTTATTACATTAAATATTTCAAAAGAGAACTTATTACAATAATATGGCTTAAGGCCATCTAAATAAGATAACTGCGGAAGCATCAAAGGGTAATGAGTCCATCAACTCCATTGGCCTAGCTGACTGCACGACAACGACCTAGCGCACCTTACTCTTCGTTTGAAAAGTTTGCAACATAATACGTTGTAGCCCGGAATGGGTGAGCATATGGAATATGTTGGCAAAATAACACAGTAGAGCAATGAACAAGTAAATGCTATCACTACATGCATATATTGCTGGTGGAGGCTCTACGGTTAACATGTTTTTGTGAAAAGCCAATTTTTCCTACAACAAAGCAATATATTTTATTTAACAATCATGGTAGTTGAAACATTGAGAAGGTTCCTCCAACTCAATCCCAATTAAGCATTATTAATAACCCAACAAATTACTTTAAAGTGATGAGATCAACATGATAATCCAAGAACCAGATACTCAAGATGTCCATAACCGGGGACACGGCTAACCATGATTAGTTTGTACACTCTGCAGAGGTTTGCGCACTTTTTCCCACAAGACTCGATCTCCTCCATTGGATTTCTCGCACTACATGGTGTTTGAGAAAACGGATGACCGAGACACAGTCTTTTCGAAGAATTAACTCTTTACTCTGGGTAGACAGTACCACCTACATCCCCTACATCTGCGAGCCTACCACTGAAAGAGGTCACACAACATACTCAACTATGCCAGAGCCGATAATGGCTTGTGGCTGCACACGGAAGTTTCTAGCATGAATAATCTTATGATCCCTTCAAGCCTGGGTGGCGAACTGTAGGATGATCACACGGTACTCCGGGATATCCTAGGACAACACTGGATTCTCCAGGTGCCGCAACCAATCCACCCAGATGTGTATTGAAGTAGCCACCTTAAGTTAACCATTAATTAACAATCTCACATCTATCATGGATACACTCAAACCCAAACCACGTCTACTAACATAGCATAGCGGTATAAACATAACGTAGAAGTAACTCCCAGGGTTTGATAATAAAGGACAATAGGTTTTACCTCATCAACTACTTCCCAAACCCACGAGTTAAGAGATCCTACTCATGCAATGTTTGAGGGTTGAAACTAATGCATAAAACTGGGTAGTAAAGGGTATGATCAAAGTGTTACTTGCCTTGCTGACGATCTGCAAACCCTAGAGACTCGTAGTAGCATGCTTCGCACTCCAGGAATTCTATCACAAACAAACAATAGCATACATAAGCACTCAAGCATAGATGCAAGGGTACTCAACTGAAGAGCTTCGATTTGCAAAATGAATCAATCGTATCAGAGCTACGGAACTAAAACTACGATCAAAAGAAGTTCGAATTCAAATCTACTTGAAACAAATTTTAAATTGTCAAAACCATGTTCAAGTTGATTAACTGGAAAGAGGGGTTCGATACGAAGATTTTGGCGTTGGTTTCACTTGATTTGGACGAATGGTTAGAAAGTTGCGAGGGTTTGAAGATCAGGGGCTAATCTGTGATAAAAATAATCACGGATAGGTCCCTGGCCGAAAATAAAATAAAAGGAAAAAGACTACGGTGCGAACGACCGTAACAGAAGCAAACGAACGAATTCGTTCGTTATAAGACCTAAACGAACGAATGTTCGTAAATTAGATCTGAACCGGAAAAAACGAAAAACCTATCTAAACTGGCGAAACCGAGAAAAACCGAACCGATCTACTTGGAATAAAACCGGATCTAAGGTTAAAAAAGACGGCGGCGGCTTGCAGTTTTACCGGTTCGCGGGCGAAAACCGCGGCGGCAAGCGGATCCGAGGCGGCCTGGCTGGCCGAGGCTCATGGGCGGCAGGAGCGCGACGCGGCGCAAGCAAAGGGCGGCGAGTGGTGGCGGCTGCGGTGCGGCGGTGGGCAAGGCGGCAGGGCTACTGGTGGCGGGCTACGGGCGGTGGTGGGTGGAGGAGGAGGCGGCGGCCTCGGGGCAGGTTATAAAGGCTCCCCCCGGGGTCCCGACTTGGAGAGGGGGTCGAGGCCATGGCGGCGGCGGCTCGGACTCCGGCGGGAGTCCGGCTCGGCCACGCGCGGGGAGACGGCGGCGCTCACGGGCCGGCTGGGCCTTTGGCCCAGTTTGGTCCAAAACTTTTTTTAAAAATTCCGCCGAAAAGAAAAATCCTAAATAAATATAAAATAATTCTAAAAATGCCAAAAATATATTTCACCGTCTAAATAAAATATTTAGAACATAGTGAACATTTTTCTGGCCTAAAAATGCAATTTTGATAAATGCATATTTTTCTTATTCAAATAAAATAGCAAATAAAATCCAAATAAAATATTTATTTGATTTCAATATTTTTCCTCCAATATTTATTTTATTTTGGAGAAGTCATTTTATCTCCTCTCTTTTATTTTTATTTAGGAAATATTTTTAGAGAGAAGAATTATTAAAACCAAAATGATCCTTGTTTAAAATTTGAGAAAAATTCAAATATGAAAATAATGAAATCCCCAACTCTCTTTGTGGGTCCTTGAGTTGCTTAGGATTTCTAGGATCGCAAACGGGATGCAAATAAAATATGATATGCATATGATGACCTATGTATAACATTCCAAATTCAAAATTTGGGGTGTTACAAACCTACCCCCCCTTAAGATGAATCTCGCCCTCGAGATTCGGGTTGGCTAGAAAATAGGTGTGGGTGGTCTTTCCGTAGGTCTTCCTCTCGTTCCCAAGTGGCTTCATCCTCGGTATGGTGGCTCCACTGAACTTTGCAAAACGTGATAACCTTGCTGCGCATAACTCGTCTGGCAAACTCGAGAATCTTGGCAGGTTTATCCTTGTAGGTCAAATCACTATCCAACTGAATTGCTTCCAGGGGTACTGTCTCTCATATGAATATTGGCCATCTCTGCATGGCACTTTTTCAACTGGGAAACGTGAAACACATCATGAACTCCTGACAGTCCTTCGGGTAACTCCAACTTGTAGGCCACTTCTCACTTACGTTTCAAAACTCGGTATGGTCCTACAAATCTCAGGGTTAACTTTCCCTTAACTCCAAAACATTTAACTCCTCGGAGAGTTTACACACGAAGATATGCTCTGTCTCCGATTTCATAGACTACCTCCTTGTGTTTTGAATCTGTATAACTCTTCTGTCTGGAATGAGCTACCTTTAGTCTATCGCGAATCAACTTAACCTTCTCTTCTGACTCCTTGATCAAATCTGGTCCAAACAACTGACGGTCTCCAACTTCATCCCACATCAATGGTGTCCTGCATCTTCTTCCATACAAGGCTTCAAAAGGTGCCATCTTCAAATTGGCTTGGTAGCTATTGTTGTATGAGAACTCCGGGTAAGGCAGATTATCATCCCAACTAGATCAATAATCGAGCGCACAAGCTCTCAACATGTCCTCTAGAATCTGATTGACTCTCTCAGTCTGTCCATATGTCTGCGGATGAAAGGTTGTACTGAACTCTAGCCTGGTACCCAAAGTCTGGTGTAGTTGGTGCCAAAACTTCGAAGTAAACTGTGTTCCTCTATCGGATACGATGGTCCTCGAAACTCCATGCAGACATACAATCCTGGTCATATATATCTTGGCCAACTTCGCACTTGTATAGGTGGTTTTCACTGGGATAAACTGAGCCACTTTGGTCAAACTATCCACTATTACCCAGATAGAATCATATCCCGATTGGGTCCTGGGTAATCCGGTGATGAAATCCATGCCAAGCTTATCCCACTTCCATTCTGGTATCGGCATAGGCTGCAGTAATCTTGCTGGCTTATGATGTTCCGCCTTCACTCTATGACATACATCACATACTGCTACATACTCTGCAATATCCTTCTTCATACCAGTCCACCAGAAACGCTCCTTTAAATCCAAATACATCTTGGTGTTTCTGGGGTGTACCGAGTATGGCGAGTCATGGGCCTCCTGAAGTATTAACTTCCTGATCTCTGCATTATTGGGTACATATACACGGTCCTCAAACCATAAAGTGTCGTGCTCATCCTCACGAAAACTGAGGGAGTCCTGGACTAGGGGGTGTCCGGATAGGCGAACTATCATCACGGCCGGACTCCCAGACTATGAAGATACTAGATTGAAGACTCCGTCCCGTGTCCGGATGGGACTTTCCTTGGCGTGGAAGGCAAGCTTGGCGATACGGATATGTAGATCTCCTACCATTGTAACCGACTGTAACCCTAACCTATCCAAAGGTCTATATAAACCAGAGGGTTTTAGTCCGTGAGGATCTAACAACAATCATACCATAGGCTAGCTTCTAGGTTTTAGCCTCCTTGATCTCGTGGTAGATCTACTCTTGTACTGCCCATATCATCAATATTAATCAAGCGGAGTAGGGTATTACCTCCACCGAGAGGGCCCGAACCTGGGTAAAACATCGTGTCCCTCGCCTCCTGTTACCATCCGCCTAGACGCACTGCTCGGGACCCCTACCGAGATCCGCCGGTTTTGACACCGACATTGGTGCTTTCATTGAGAGTTCCTTCAGGTTGCCACCGATAGGCCCGATGGCTCCTTCGATCATCAACAACGACGCGGTCCAGGTGAGACTTTTCTCCCGGACAGATCTTCAGATTGGCGGCTTTACACTGCGGGCCAATTCGCTTGGCCATCTGGAGCAGATCGAAAGCTACGCCCCTGGCCATCAGGTCAGGTTTGAAAGCTTGAATTATACGGCTGACGTCCGTGAAGACTTGATCTCCGAGGGATTCGAGCCACAGCCAAGCGCGCCGACCGTCTCGATGGGCATGATCTAACTCGTCATTAATAGTGTCCCGAGGTCAGATTAGTGTCCGCCTCAACATTGATTCAGAGCCGATCTCGCCGATCCAGGACGGTTGGTTGGACACCACCTCGGAGGCTGAAATCTCTACGGCGATTGAGCCGAACACAATCCCTGTCCTTTGCGAAGACCGTGACTCCAAGGTGCCGGACTCCTCTCCGGACTCCGAACCCTCCGCGCCCCTGCCAATCGAATCCGATTACGCCGTCATGGAGTTCACGCCATGACATCTTTTAGCACTCGCCTTCGGCGACATCCTAAATTCACTAAAGTCTCTCTTTATCCGGAGAGCCTGGCCGACTACGGTCAGAAGGTTGGGATGCGACGACGAAGAAATTCAACGCCCACCCACCACCCACTTCAGAGCCACTATCGAAAGCTTACACGACGTGTTCGATTTCGACTCGACGGTATGGACGACGATGTAGGAGACAACCATGAACCAGCGCTTATAGGACGCTGGACAACCACCTCATCCCATGATGTATACATGGTGGATACACCTAAAGGAAGTGACGACGAGGAACAACGGACGCCACGAAGGATAAATCCTCAAAAGCAGCCAAACGGCAACATAAACGCCGCACCAAGTCCCGCCTCAACAAAGACCCAGCCATAGAGCAGGGCGAACCGGTGGACGAAGAACATGCTATCGAGCAACCATCCGAACAGGACAACTTGGATAAACAACCTGTCCCCGGCGAAGATAACAGTCCGGACGATCTCATGCCGGACAAATTGTTGGAGCAGAATAACCTCCACAAAACGCTCGTCGCCACTGCGCGTAGCCTGAAAAAGTAGAAGCGGAAGCTCAAAACAGCGGAAGATGCACTCAGAATCAGATGGAACAAAGTATTCAACACCGCAGACAAATATAGCGACAGTCGCCGAACAAAGAGCTACCCGAAGAGAAAGCTACTGCCCGAATTTGATGAGGAGGCCGTAGAGCCCCCGCAATCAAAAAGTAAGAAGGCCACCCGGTCGGATGGACGACCCCACGGCAAAAAGAGAGCGGCAAATGGCGTCGTACACAAGCCGGTATGCGATCCACATAAGGATTCACATCAAAAGGATGGCCGGGTTAGGTCCATCTATGGGCCGAGAAAGCAAGCTCTTCAAAGCAATGCAACACGCCATATATCCGAACATCACGGCACACCCAAATACAGGGGCACCGCACATCCCCTATGTTTCACCGATGAGGTGCTGGATCATGAATTTCCAGCGGGATTCAAACCCGTAAACATAGAGGCATACGACGGAACAATGACTGAGTCTCGGATTGAGGATTACATCCTCCACATACACATGGCTAGAGGAGATGATCTCCATGCCATAAAATACTTACCCCTCAAACTCAAAGGGCCAGCTCGGCATTGGCTTAAAAGCCTCCCCGAAAATACCATTGGAAGCTGGGAAGAGCTCGAGGATGCGTTTCGAGCAAATTTTCGGGGACCTATGTCCTCCGGATGCGAGATGATCTAAGTCACATAACTCAACAGCCCGAGAGTCAGCCCGAAATCTGGAACAGGTTCCTTACTAAAAAGAACCAAATAGTCGATCGTCCGGACGGCGAAGTTTTAGCAGCTTTCAAACATAACGTCCCGAGACGAATGGTTTCGCCATACACCTCGCCAAGAAAAGCCGAGAACAATGGCCGCATTAATAAGCCTCATGACCCGCTTATGCTGGAGAGGATAGCTGGCAAGCAAGATGCAGCACCAGCGACCCAAGTACATCCAAGTCAGGATGGAAATGAGAAACCATGCGCAACAAGGACCAGCGCCGGATTAAAGGAAACGGTCCAAAGAGTGCGGCAGTAAACGCCGGATTCAAAAGCTCACAGCAGAACAATAAAAAACTACCCCTTAAGGACAATAGCGATGAGCTATCCAACTTAAACAAAATCTTGGACAAGATATGTCAAATCCACAGACTTCAGGAAGCTCGCAAACCATACCCACAGAGATTGTTGTCTTCAAACAGTCCGCAGACTCAACGCCGAACACAAGGGCTCGACACGCCAAGTGAGGATGATGACGAACCCCACAAGCAGAGCATCGGAAAACAAAAGAATTTCCCACAAGAGGTTAAAACAGAAACACACTTCACGTGATAAAAGGAAACAGAGCGGCGCCCATTAAAATGCGCTACCGCACATACTACCCTAGCGAGTACCAATATCGTTGTCAAAACCAATCACCTTCAACCATCGGGACTACTCCGAAAGTATCCGGAATGCAGGATGGACTGCCTTGATATTGGATCCTATAATCGATGGATTCCAATTTACACAAGTCCTCATGGATGGCGGCAGAGACATAAACCTGATATATCAGGACACAATCCGCAGGATGGGCATAGACCCAACCAAAATTCGCCATAGCAACACCTCCTTCAAAGGGGTAATGGCAGGCCCATATGCCCATTGTACGGGCTCCCTACTGCTAGAAGTTGTGTTCGATTCATCCGACAACTTCCGTCGTGAAAAATTAGTCTTCCATGTCGCCCCATTTAAAAGTAGCTATCAAGCACTATTGGGACGCGAAGCTTTCGCCCGCTTTAACGCAATACCGCATTATGCATCTCTTACACTTAAAATGCCCGGTCCACGCGACATCATATCATTAAAAGGGAGTGTTAAGTGTTACTCGAGCACGGAAGAATGCGAGGCTGCCTTGACAGCCCCACACCAATCCGGCTCCGCTAACCAAAGCACCTGAATAGGTAATTCGAACCCCGGACACGGCTAGACGAGTCTGGTGCCTACTAGTGGCATACCCCCATACAAGGGGCTCCATGCATGTACAACAAGAGACAATAAAGCTCAATTTTATTCACTTCTTCGAATCATACTCTGTTTATTTAATATAAAGTACATCTTTCGCACGATCTTTTTTCTTTTAAACTAAGTTCCTCTCTTTTACAGATCAACAAACGTGCTACACCCATCCAGGATACGGCACAACGGAGACACAGGCGCAGACGTGCAGTAGGGACCCGTTGCAAGGATTCTTTTTAGATTAAGACCCTGCGTAAAACTTTTTTACTGTCTCTTGTTGACCGGTTTCTTACTATAACCGAGGAGGAGGCTGGCGTTTTGGCATTGGCCGCACCAGAATTTTTATGCTGCACTGACACGGGGCTTAGGCATTATTCTGCCTGCTTTTATAAATACCGAATACCTTAGGGAGTATTCGGCGCCTCGAAAGTTAGGCCTTATATGCATCAGCTCCGAATCATGTCTTTGGTCAAATGTTGGGTTTGCCCGCCCCGTGTTTTGCTGCCTTATGTTCCGCTCTATCGCCTAACGCGCACGAGGAGAACTATGCGATTGTGCCCCGTTCGCCGCCGGGCGAGCACCTCAAGAGAGAAAGCCAAAACTGACTGTCATGATATAGCGAGAGACTGGTCAACCACTGATGACTCACAGAATGTTTAGAATTACTCAAGATTAACGAAGGACCGTTTTTCGGTCAGCACATACGCACTTCAATTCGGGAGAGTGCGGTGCCCTGTGGGCTATATAGTAGCCCCACCTCGAACTCCTATGGCTAAGTCAAAGTGATAAAGCATTATAGTCCGGTTGCCTAGTTTGCTACGCTACCACCTCCTTAATAGGACCAAGACGTTGGATTATGTGAAAAGCGCCTTCTTTGTAAACACCCCGCACTATGTGCGTGGGGGCTGAAGCCAAGGACTGCCATCTTCAAAGTTATATATACATATACATCAACGTCCGACCTGGAGTAGTTTACTACTTGAACGCAGAAGTATAAAAAGCTCTTATATTATATTGAAACATTGTTTTCACAAATCATACATGTCATTTAAACATAATATCCTTCGAGCACTGCGTCTCTATTAAACGAGCGCCCGCAGACTTCCTCAAAATAGTGCTCGATGTGTACTGCTTCGTCTCAATCTCGGGATGCAACGTCGGTGGCCTTCATCTCCGCCCAAGATGTCTTGACACGGGCCGAGCCATCGCGCTCCCTCAATACAGGCCGACCGCTTCATTGCGCCGACACGTGGTACCGCATCAAGGAACCGCTGCACTAAACCAAAATAACTCTTCGGCTGGGTCCGCTTTGGGCATAAATGAGTCATGACATGCTTCATGGCAAGTCCGGATAATCGATTCAGCTCGCCCATTCGCCAACCGATCGGTCAACGGAAGAGGACGCCCGGACTATGGAATTGCGACCAATATAGCTCTTCCTTCGTGCCCCTTCCGCCTCGGAAGTGCTCAATCGCGTCCGCGCGCGCCGCTAAGTCCCGATAAGCATCCTCCGAACTCCACAACTTGTCCAACCGAGCATACTTCGGATCCAGATACTTCCTCCGCAGCAGTAAACGGTTTTCCAGCCGCAATAGCCCCGCTTGACTCAGCTCCTCCTTGGCAGCTCTCAAAGCGGAACGGGCATCCTTGATTCGGCGGTGGCCTTTTCAGCCCTCTTGCTCGCTTCGACGTTTTTTTCAAGAACCTCGCAGTGGTCGGTAGTATTCTTCAACTTTATGGCCATATCGGCCATTTCCTCTTGCTTCGGCATTAGCAGCCCGCTCGCTTTTAGGTCTTCGCCGCCTTAAAGCGGCCGCATTACTATTTCGGCTTGCTCTTTCGCCGGGCAAGTTCCGCCAGCAGCTCCTCTACAGAGCGGCACCACCTGCATTAAGCATACAAGTAGTAAGGCATGGGTGTCAAGCTCCCTTACCAGGTGTCCGCATAGAAGTCACATACCTTCCGACTCGTTGAACCGCTTATTGACCAGCGATGTCCGTGATCCGCCTCGCCGAGTTGCCGCTTTAGTTCGGCAGATTCATCAGTCCGGCCACACACCGGACGCCCGCCGCCTATTTAGGAGCGGTGATATGTTATAATCGAGATTATGATCCTCGCACGCTGTCAATTTTGACAACATACCGAGTCTCAGGGCTACTATCTATACTGTATGATTCTATATGCACAACCTGTCGGAAGGTACATCATTTTGTGTACCTCAACCCCGCCAAGAAGTTTCGGCGGTTTCATGCAATCCGCTCTCAGCGGATGCAATTCTTTCAATCACCGTGCCCATTAGAGCACGGTGATCTTCTGAGATAGCCGCTTGCCCGAGCAGATCCTTTAGCTCCTCCGACCGCGCGCCAGTTGGCGCCGGACCTTCCAGCCCCACCGGACTTGGGGAAACCCTCCGCGATGACACCTCAAGGTCGTCCGCCTCGCATGAGGGTGCGACAGGTGGAGGTGTTTCACTCTCCATCATCTCCGGAAGAAGATCCCCCGAAGACGAGCTCTGCTGAGAAGGGCTGAGATCCGAACTACAAGGTACAATTTCGGTCATCATTAGAAATAAATGTAGGGATGTTCCTTATTTACAAGACCCCTTCTTTTTACTTATGGCTCGCTAGAGGGCTGATCCCCTTGGGGAAACAGTGCGGCTAGGTTACTTCCCAGCGCCGGACTCTCTGACGAAGATTTCTTTCCCCTCTTTGAGGCCTTGACCTCCATATCTTCCAAAGCGGTCCTCTTCTCTCCTTGGAGGTTGGTACCTTTGATCCCTCCTTCCTCAAAAGTCTCCTTCGTGGAAGCAATTGCTTCCTTGCTCCCCCCTTCGCCTTCTTCAAAAGGCGCGGCCTTCAACATCTTGGTCAGCATGGGATCCAGCGTGGTCTCTGGGAGGGGAGCCGGACACCTTATTAACTTTTCCTTGGCTATCCTCTCCTGTTCAATAAACGGCTCCTTGAAAGGGCATATATATGATAAATGAATGAACAGCTTGTCCGGTTACAGGACTACTTACTTGAGTATCCGGGCGATTTCAGCTTAGCCTCAAGGCCCTCGGCCAGTCGGACACTTCTCTTGTGATCCAAAGAACAATTTATACATCTCCATGTGTGTTGTACCCACAAAATGATGGAGAGCTCGTGGTCCCTCCGGATTGAATTCCCACAGACGGAGGGGGCGACGTTTGCAGGGCAGAAGGGGCCGAATCAGCATAACCTGCGCTACTGCGACCAGATTGATCTCTCTTTCTTGGAGGTCTGGAATACGGCCCTGCAACAGAGGAACATCCTTGGACGGCCCCCAGTCGAGCCCCTTGTTGACCCATGACGCCAGCCGTTGTGGTGGACCCGAGCGGAAGGCAGGGAGGGCCACCCATTTGGTGCCCCGGGGAGCGGTAATATAAAACCACTCCCGTTGCCACAAACCAAGCTCCTCTTAAAAAGAGCCCTCGGGCCACGGAGCATCAGCACACTTGCTTATGACCGCCCCTCCGCACTCTGCTTGTTGCCCCTCGATCATCTTCGGCTCCACCTTGAAGGTCTTGAGCCACAATCCAAAGTGAGGGGTAATATGGAGGAAGGCCTCACATAGGACAATGAATGACGAGATATGGAGGATGAACTCCGGATTCAAGTCATGGAAATCCAGCCCATAATAAAACATGAGCCCCCGCACAAAGGGATCCGTCGGGAAGCGTAAACCCCGAAGGAAGTGTGACACGAACACCACGCTCTCGCCGGGCTCGGGAGTGGGAATGACCTGCCCTAGAGCAGGCAGCCTATGCGAAATCTTGCCGGTTAGATACGGCGCCTCGAGCTTTAGCACATCTTCTTTCGTGATGGAAGAAGACATCCATCGACCAAGTTGGTCGGAGCCGACATCGTCAAGGTCCGGCGCCTAAATGTGAAGCTTTGGGTGTTAGAACTCGGCGAGGCTAACTCGATGGAGGGTGTAAAAAAGAAGAGGGCTTTGGTCTCATTATAAAGAGGTTGAATACCAAGAGCCCTCCCCGTGGTCGATTAGGACTCGCCTTCGATAGAGGGGGCGTGCCGACGGGCACGGTTGGGTTAACCACGTCCGTATTGATGGGAATCCCGGAATAAGGGGGCACGATCTATGCTTTGATAAGACGTGCCAGGGAAACCGCCTCGCGAAACGCGCTGAGGTGGAACAGTAAAAAACGATTCATATAAAGGTCTGGCCGTGGTGTGATGTCACGCGGCGGAATACGTCGGCAGATCTGTGCAAAAATTATTCTCTTTGCGGTGGTATGTGGAACTTGTTTTGCAGAGCCGGACACTATCCTTATGTTCAAAACCTTCTATGAAGTATTTAGAGGAGGAACCCGCCTTGCAATGCCGAAGACAATATGGGCGCCGGACTCATCGTCATTGAAGCCTGGTTCAGGGGCTACTAAGGGAGTCCTGGACTAGGGGGTGTCCGGATAGCCAAACTATCATCATGGCCGGACTCCCAGACTATGAAGATACAAGATTGAAGACTTCGTCCCGTGTCCGGATGGGACTTTCCTTGGCGTGGAAGGCAAGCTTGGCGATACGGATATGTAGATCTCCTACCATTGTAACCGACTGTAACCCTAACCTATCCGTGTCTATATAAACCGGAGGGTTTTAGTCCGTGAGGACTAACAATAATCATACCATAGGCTAGCTTCTAGGGTTTAGCCTCCTTGATCTCGTGGTAGATCTACTCTTGTACTACCCATATCATCAATATTAATCAAGCAGGAGTAGGGTATTACCTCCATCGAGAGGGCCCGAACCTGGGTAAAAACATCGTGTCCCTCATCTCCTGTTACCATCCGCCTAGACGCACAGTTCGGGACCCCCTACCCGAGATCCGCCGGTTTTGACACCGACAAAAACCTTTGGTTTTTCCTTCGCTCATCTTCTCCTTTATCTCAGCAATTTCCTTATATCCTTTTGAGCTTCTCGAATCTTTCCCAATAATGTTGACTGAACCTCCATTGCTGCAACAAAACCTCTTGGAACTATCTCCAAGCGAAGCTCCCTGAGATCTTCGGCTAACTCCTTTGGTAATCCTCCACTTATGAGGGTATTGACATAACTCTTTCGGCTCAAAGCATCTGCTACGACATTGGCCTTACCTGTGTGATAGTGTAGTTTCATATCATAATCCTCTATAAGCTCCAACCATCTCCTTTGCCTAAGATTCAGCTCCTTCTGTGTGAAAATCTACTTCAAACTCTTGTGATCCGTGTACACATCACAACGGTTTGCAATAAAAAAAGTGTCTCCGGGTCTTGAGTGCATGAACCACAGTTGCTAACTCCAAGTCATGCGTGGCATAATTTAACTCATGCGGTCGAAGCTGTCGTGAGGCATATGAAACAACTCTTCTGTCTTGCATAAGTACACCTCCAAGTCCTAAGCGAGAAGCGTCACAATACACTTGGAAATCCTTGCGTATATCCGGCAGACTCAGCATTGGGGATGTAACCAAATGTTTCTTCAACTCCTGGAAACATGCCTCACGTTCATCTGTCCATTCGAAGTTAGTGTCCTTCTTCAACAACTCCGTCATAGGTTTCACAATCTTGGAAAAATCTCAATGAATCTCCGATAATATCCCGCGAGTCCAAGAAAACTGCGGATCTCTCCAATTGAGGTGTGTGCCAACCACTCAGTGACTGACCGAACCTTGGTGGGGCCTACTGCTATACCTTCTCCTGATATAACATGTCAAAGGAATCCAACTTCCTTCAACCAAAACTCACATTTGGTGAACTTGGCATATAGGTGGTGTTCCCTGAGCTTCTCGAGAACTAAACGCAGATGCTCCTTGTGCTCCTCTTCATTCTTCGAGTATACCAAAATATCATCAATGAACACCACGACAAACTTGTCCAAGAACTCCATGAACACCTTGTTCATCATACTCATGAAATAGGCAGGGGCATTAGTCAATCCAAATGACATAAGGGAGTACTCATATAGCCCGTACCTTGTGGTGAAGGCTGTCTTGGGTATATCCTGTTCTCGGATCTTCAGCCGGTGGTATCCCGATCGCAGATCGATCTTGGAGAATACTTTAGCTCCTTCCAGCTGGTCAAACAAATCATTGATCATCGGTAGTGGGTACTTGTTCTTGATCGTCACTTCATTCAACGCACGATAATCAACAACCATTCTCAAAGATCCATCCTTCTTCTCAACCAAGAGCACTGGGGCTCCCCACGGTGACGAACTTCGTCGAATGTATCCTTTCTCCAATAACTCCTTAATCTGCTTCTTAATCTCCTCTAGATCATTTGCGGGCATCCGGTATAGTCTCTTCAATATCGGTCCGGTGCCTGGCAACAACTCTATCAAAAACTCAATGTCTCGATCCGGCGGCATGCCTGGTAGTTCCTCTAGAAATACATCCGGGTAATCCTTCACTACAGGCACTTCCTCCTGAACAACTCCTGAGAGGGAATTCACTTGAGTCCTCCTTGGCGCATGCCTGGATACATACTTAATCCTTTTTCCCTCTGGGGTGGTGAGCATAATTGACTTACTAGCACAGTCAATGTTCCCTCCATATTTCGATAGCCAATCCATGCCTAGTATTATATCCAATCCTTGTGACTCCAAAATTATTAGGCCAGAGGGGAAAACATGGCTACCAATGGTTAAGGGTAACTGATCACACCATTGGCTGGCCATATACTCTGCTCCTAGTGAGCTTACTAACATGGGTGACCTAAGGGCTAAGGTGGGTAACTTAAACTTGTCCGTGAATCCCCTTGATATGCATGAATGCGATGCACCAGTATAAAAAAGAAAGAGAGCGGTAAATGACTTAACCAAGAACTTACTGATAACTGCATTTGGCTGCTCCTCAACCTCCTCCACGTTGACGTGGTTCACCTGACCTCCGGTGAAGGGATTGGGCTTCTTTCCAGAGCTTCCATTGCCATTTCCATTCTTGGCTTCGGAACACTCGATGGCGTAGTGTCTAGTCTTCCCGCACTTGAAACAAGTAATGTGACTTAGATCCTTCTTGGCGGGCGTTGCTGGGTTGGAACGGTTCTGGCTGCTGCTTCCTCCATTTCCATTCTCATTCTTGGTGCCACTGTGGTTACGCGAACTTCCTCCATTGTGAGTGTGGCCTCCATGGTTGTGGTGAGTGTGCCCTCCCAAGTTCGGGGTAAAACGAGGTCTCTGCTGAGCTCCTGAATTGTACTTCCCTTGTCCATACTTCCTTTTGCAGCTCTATATCTGCTGTTGCTTCCCTTCAATCATAAGAGCCCTGTCTACCAACTCCTTGTAGCAACCCAACCTCAGACGGTCAAATCTCTGTACTTAACTGTCATCCCTGGATCGGTAATGCTGACACACACAGTACTCGAAGGATTTATAACAGAGTGCAATCACACACTTATTACATTAAATGTCTCAAAAGAGAACTTATTACAATAATATGGCTTAAGGCCATATAAATAAGATAATTGCGGAAGCATCGAAGGGTAATGAGTCCATCAACTCCAACGGCATAGCTGAGTGCACGACAACGACCTAGCGCACCTTACTCTTCGTCTGAAAAGTCTGCAACATAATACGTTGCAGCCCAGAACGGGTCAGCACATGGAATATGCTGGCAAAATAACACAGTAGAGAAATGAACAAGTAAATGCTATCACTACATGCATATATGGCTGGTGGAGGCTCTACGGTTAACATGTATTTGCGAAAAGCCAATTTTTTCCTACAACAAAGGAATATATTATATTTAACTATCATGGTAGTTGAAACATTGAGAAGGTTCCTCCAACTCAATCCCAATTAAGCAGTATTAATAACCCAACAAATTGCTTTAGAGTGATGAGATCAACATGATAATCCAAGAACTAGATACTCAAGATGTCCATAACCGGGGACACGGCTAACCATGATTAGTTTGTAGACTCTGCAGAGGTTTGCCCACTTTTCCCCACAAGACTCGATCTCCTCCGTTTGATTTCTCGCACTACATGGTGTTTGAGAAATGGATGACCGAGACACAGTCTTTCTGAAGTATTAACTCTTTACTCTGGATAGACAGTATCACCTACATCCCCTGCATCTGCTAGCCTACCACTGAAAGAGGTCACACAACATACTCAACTATGCCAGAGCCCATAATGGCTTGTGGCTGCACACGGAAGTTTCTAGCATGAATAATCTTATGATCCCTTCAAGCCTGGGTGGCGAACTGTAGGATGATCACACGGGAACTTCGGGATATCCTAGGACAACAGTGGATTCTCCAGGTGCCCGCAACCAATCCACCCAGATGTGTATTTAAGTATCCACCTTAAGTTAACCACTAATTAACAATCTCACATTTGTCATGGATACACTCAAACCCAATCCACGTCTACTAGCATAGCATAGTGGTATAAGCATAACGTAGAAGTAACTCCCAGGGTTTGATAATAAAGGACAATAGGTTCTATCTCATCAACTACTTCCCAAACCCACAAGTTAAGAGATCCTACTCGTGCAATGTTTGAGGGTTGAAACTAATGCATAAAACTGGGTAGTAAAGGGTATGATCAAAGTGTTACTTGCCTTGCTGACGATCTGCAAACCCTAGAGACTCGTAGTAGCACGCTTTGCACTCCGGGAATTCTATCGCAAACAAACAATAGCATACATAAGCACTCAAGCATAGATCCAAGGGTAAAATTCCACTGAAGAGCTTCGATTTGCAAATAGAATCAATCGAATCGGAGCTACGGAGCTGAAACTACGATCAAAAGAAGTTTGAATTCAAATCTTCTTGAAACCAAATTTTAAATTGTCAAAACCATGTTCAAGTTGATTAACTGGAAAGAGGGGTTCGAGACGAAGATTTTGGCGTTGGTTTCACTGGATTTGGACGAACGGTTAGAAATTTGCGAGGGTTTGAAGATTAGGGGCTAATCTGCGATAAAAATAATCGCGGATAGGTCCCTGGCCGAAAATAAAATAAAAGGAAAAAGACTACGGCGCGAACGTCCGCTAACAGAAGCAAACGAACGAATTTGGTTGTTATAAGATCTAAACGATTGAACGTTCGTAAATTAGACCTGAACCGAAAAAAACGAAACACCGATCTAAACCGGCGAAACCGAGAAAAACCAAACTGATCTACTTGGTATAAAACCGGATCTATGGTTTAAAAAAACGGCGGCGGCTTTGCGGTTTTACCGGTTCACGGGCGAAAACCGACGGCGGCGGCGTCAGGATCCGGTGGCGGCGCTGCAATGAGCGGTGGGCAGGCGGCGGCAAGGCTGGTGACGGGTCATGGGCGGCGGCGGTGGTGGAGGAGGAGGGCGGCCTCGGTGCAAGGGTTATAAAGGCTCTCGGGTCCGGACTTGGAGAGGGGTCGAGGCCATGGCGGCGTGGCTCTGACTCTGGAGTCCGGCTCGCCACGCTACCGAGGCGGCGGCGCTCACGGGTTGGCTGGGCCTTTGGCCCGGTTTGGTCCAAAACTTTTTTTAAGTAAATTCCACCGAAAAGGAAAAATCCTAAATAAATATAAAAAAATCCAAAATGCCAAAAACAATTTTCACCGTCTAAATAAAATATATAGAACATAGTGAACACTTTTCTGGCCTAAAAATGCAATTTTGAAAAATGCATATTTTTCTAATTCAAATAAAATAGCAAATAAAATCAAATAAAATATTTATTTTATTTTAATATTTTTCCTCCAATAGTTCTTTTATTTTAGGGAAGTCATTTTATCTCCTCTCTTTTATTTTTATTTAGGAAATATTTTTAGAGAGAAAAAATATTAAAACCAAAATGATCCCCTTTTCAAATTTGAGAAAAATTCAAATATGAAAATAATGAAATCCCCAACTCTCTCCGTGGGTCCTTGAGTTTCTTAGGATTTCTAGGAACACAAACGGGATGCAAAAAAATATGATATGCATATGATGACCTATGTATAACATTCCAAATTGAAAATTTGGATGTTACAAGCACATAAAAGAACCTGGTCATTAGATATATGCTAACTTCCCCGACGATATCATCCGTCCAGACTTTGTTCGAAGTAAGTTTTCTTTTCAAGTATCTGCATGTTGACTTACCCAACAATATCAAATGAATTGTTTAGCATTAAAGCAAGCAATTGTTTTCTATTTTATTGCTATATTCCTAACTACTAACTTCTAGTTACCAATACATTTTTCTATTGCCCTGTTTTAACTAAATATTCCCTATACCCCCACTTCTATCAGAAAGTGTCGCTGATAAGGAGACTCCACAGGTGGAGAACAGGGCTGCCAACAAGTGGAGGCATGGCGAGCAAGAACTGCAAGCGACTCCAGCAAGCCTAGACTTCATCAGCAGCCTCCCCGTTGATATGTTGACAGTCATCATCTCCCTCCTCCCAATTACATATGGGGCGTGGACAACCGTCCTTTCCCGGCAGTGGCGCCCCCAATGGAACTCCACCCCTCTCGACCTCATCAACACCCACGAGCTCTACCATGGCCATTGCAAAAACCTGGATGCATTCTCCAAGATCCTCAGCAGTCACCGTGGCCCAACCAGAGGCCTTAGAATGGGCAAGTTCCATTCCAACGGCAAGGACCGAGCCAAGCTTGACGACTGGTTCCGATCCCCCGCCCTAGATCAGCTCAAGGAGCTCACTTTTGATGATAGGCATAGGCGCTCGCTGCCAACGTCCGCGCTCCACCTCGCGCCCACGCTGCGCGTCGCCAAGTTCAGGAACTGCCATCCCGCCTTAATGACGAGCCCGCCCTTATTCTACCACGACTAAAGCACCTCGAGCTCGTCGCCGTCTGCCTCCCAAACTGTGACATGGAGCACCTGCTTCGTGGCTGTACTGTACTCGAGTACCTTCATCTTCAGTCGATCAATGGGTTGAGTAGCTTCCACATCACCTCCATGACTCTCCGGACTATTTATGTGTGTTGCTGGTGCGGCAAGAAGACATCACAAGATGTGTACCACGGTATGGTCATTGAGGACACACCTTCACTTGAGAGATTACTTGTAGTTGATCAAGAAGGTCCAACAAGAATCAATGTCATTTCTGCGCCGAAATTGACAGTGGTGGGCTACTCGTCTGACAAATACTCCGAACTTGTTATTGGATCCACGCCCGTTCAGGTACAAGAGCAGCCTTCTACCTCTCCTTCTAGAAATTAACATTATTACTAATTTTGAAGATGTATGTTCGTTTGTCATCCAGAAAATGATTCCGACAAGCTTGACCCCGAAATTGCGCATAGTGAAGGTCTTGGCACTAGAATCTATCGACCCCAACCTTGAGCAAGTTGTCAGTTTCCTGAGATGCTTTCCATGCCTGGAGAAACTATATATCGAGGTGATGTTCCTTCCCTGTTAAATGTTAACCATAAGGGAGTTCAATTTGTGACACTTTTTTTTCCAAGTTTACAATGACAATGTACTACAAATTATGAAGGATTTTTTGGAGGATTTCAGTACATTCATGTCCCCCACCCCATATTGGTTGCCTGATCCATATGGTTACAATCCATAAACATTTCTCCTTTGGATTCATCTGTACTAGTTTTCTTAGGGAACTTTTCATCCACTCCAAACTCTTGTGAAGAAGGCTACATTTTTCTAGGTTGTAATCAAATGCCCATGTTAATCATGTTGGATCAAAGATGACATGTTAGTGCATTTTACAAATCCTGCAAACCAAATAGGCATGTAGTAGTGTTCAAAACTGCATTTAGGCACTAACACGGTTTCTTACTTGGCAGATAAAATTAGGCCCGGTGGTAGATAATGTGATACAATATAACAATCACGTCGAATGCCTAGGTCTGCATCTCTCAGAAATTACTTTGAACTCCTATCGAGGGACCTTACCGGAGATTATATTCGCCAGGTTCTTTGTTGTCAGAGGAAGGGTGCTGAAGCTAATGAGGTTTGCCCTACATTTATTTTGCAAAAAATGAATGGTTTGTTGATCAGCGCCGGCGGCTGTGGCAGAATGGAATAGGCTCCGAAAATGCTGAATTTGATTTTGGAACTTCAGATCAAAGAGTAACCAGAAGTCATCATGTCCACCCCATACATGACTTCTCAGTGGCTGACCCCTTTGCGAAAATTATGAGGTAAAAACCAGACTTAGTAGTGGTAATATTAGTTTGAACCTCTCTGATATCCATGTTCAGCGGATTAGAGCGAGCGTTGGTAGCTGATGAGCTTAATTTCATTTCTAGTATCAGTTTGAACCTTGTAATCTTCGATTTTGAGCCATATAACTCTGGAATTTGAACTTTGTAATATTTCGAGCTTTTGTGGTACAATCGTTGAAATGGCATCGTATGAGACTCGTATATTGGTAGCACTATTTGACCTTAATATGCAATGGACTTAGATTTTATTAACCATTCTCGAATCTATTTACCTTGTCGATTTCATAGCACACGATCTGTATAGCTAACTCGACTGTGATCTTCGACATTATTGCACACAGTTGGTTTCTTCAACTGTGTGCCGTGTAGAGTGTTGAATTAATTATTGCACTCGAGTGTCCATCATCACCATTTTGTGTAACTTTGACCTCATCACCCACGGGTAAACTTATGACCGAAGTCATTCCACACACTTCGTCTTTACAAAGCTTTTTGCCAATAAACGCCCACGATTTGTCCATCTTCTAGCCGACGCGTGGCCAAACTAGGCGAGTGAGAAGCATGCGTCGTAAACTGCACGGTAGCGCGGGAACAGGCTCACCGACGGTACATTTGGCGCCTCTTGGAGCCCACGCATGGTCAAACGAAACGCGTGCGGTGCGGTGTTGTCAAGCATGCACTGGAATCCTCCGCTATGAACACCGTGAAAAGACGTGATGTTTACTGGCCGGCCGGCCCGCATTTATTGTAGCGGCCATTTAACCCTTGTTTCTCTTCAACCTTTCAATCGCGCCCCACCATTGCAAGAAGCACACCCACCATGGCAAATTCTTAGAGGGTATCCTGCGCGTCTCCAATGGTGCTCCGAGCAGCTACCGATGACGAGCAACAGTTCACCATGTATGCCGTGGTGGACACCCACAGAAGGTTCACGGAGCTCTTGGTGGTGTACACCTACAACCCGGTATGGGTGGAGCACTCCATCCACATCACGGA
Organism: Aegilops longissima; assembly: GCA_021605205.1. Lineage (NCBI taxonomy): Eukaryota > Viridiplantae > Streptophyta > Magnoliopsida > Poales > Poaceae > Aegilops > Aegilops longissima. The sequence goes on from CM038682.1 coordinate 472,344,609, forward strand.
GTTGTTGCTTCCGAGGAGAAGTACAAGGTGGTCGGGTTCGACCTCGAGTACACCTGTGCTTGTGTCGGGTCTCATCCCAAGGTCGCCGTCGCCCAGATGTGCGTGTGCAACCATGTCCTTGTCTACCACTACTGCCTGGCCACAAGGCCTTGCAAGCGGTTCGCCAGGGTTGTCAACAGCCGTCACTACATGTTCACTACGGTGGACATCACCAATGATGTAAAGGTGCTCAAGAATTCGAGCATCGTCTGCCAGAATCTTGTCGACATCCAGGGCCAATACAGATCTAGGGCAACAAGGAGAATGAGAAGGACTCACTGGTTCACCTCACCGAGGCCAGCATCGACCCCTACTACAGAGACATGAAGGATTCCTGCAACAAGGACAAGCGTGCCTGGCACTCGGCCTGGATGGAGAAACTTGCCAAAGCTCACATCGTGTACGCGGCCAAGGAGTCGTACATGAGCTACAACATGTACAGGCGGATCATGAGGAAGCGCCTCCGTCCCAAACCGCCCAGGGATCCAGCCGGAAGCAGAGCAATGGCAAGCGTCGTCGCAACAATAAGTAGATGATTAGATCCTCGTCTCTCCTAGTTTGGTATGCATGTAATTGCTTACTTTGGTGTGTGGAAATGTTATGTGTCTAGTCACTTGTGTAATTGTATGCGTAATTTGGTTTTGCAATGCTGTCTTTTTAAGTATATATGTTGATGCACCATAGACAGAGCAAATCACATTGCACACGGAATAAACAATGGAACCCGTCGGTGATCATTTCATCAATCACTGACAATTGTATACCAGCAATCGTTTGCTCACAACACACGCGGCTTGTTAACAGGAATCATCTGTGTTATCGATCTTCCCACATGTTTCCGGTTATAGACCTGTTTGATGTGTATCACACACATCTTGTTACGTTGAACCGTTTCTGTTCTCTTGGCTCAGCGCAAACAGTTCATCCGAGTGAACTGTATGCCGTATATCGCACACACCTTCAACTGGCTGCCCACTTCTGTTGTTCTGCCTCATCAGAAACAATTTATCCGAGTGAACTGTATGTTGTATATCGCACACGACTTCATCTGGCTGCCATTATTTTTGCCTCATCGCAAACAGTTCATTGAATTGAACCGTATGCCCTGCATCGCATACGCAACTAAAATCTGAACCGTGTTTGATGTATCCTTTATCGCAAACATTTTGCATCTTTTTTGAAGGTTATTTTACATAATCCTTTGCGATTAATGCATCGCACACATTTTCGTCAAAGGATCTCCGATTGTAGTGTCGCGTTAGCAGCATCCCCCAGTAGTGCATGACAAATTATGGCATCAAGATCAAGCACATCAAGAGTGTCAATGGCATGGAATTCAAGAACACTGGCCTCGACACTTATCTTGGTACACTGGGCATCACTCATGATCTCTCTGCTCCATACACACCTCAGCAGAATGGCGTCGTGGAGCGCAAGAACATAACCCTCATTGAGATGGATCGTACGATGTTGGATGAGTACAAGACTGCAAGAAAGTTTTGGCCTGAAGCCATTGATACTGCTTGCCACACCATCAACATAATTTATCTTCATAAATTCTTCAAGAAGACATCCTATGAACTCCTGACTGGTAAGAAGCCAAACATTATCTATTTCAAAGTCGTCGGTGCCAGGTGCTGGATCAAGGATCCACATCACACTTCTAAATTTGCACCGAAAGCACATGAAGGATTTGTGCTTGGTTACAGAAAGGATTCGCACACCTACAGAGTCTTCAACCTCTTTCACTATAAAGTGGTTGAAACTGTAGATGTGCGGTTCGATGAGACTAACGGCTCACAAAGAGAGAACCTGCCAAATGTGCTAGATGAAGCTTCTCCTAGTGAATCTACAAGCTAATGGGTACTGGAGAAATCATACCCACCGAGGGATAGGTAGAAGAAGAAATTGTCGTCCCAGCACCCACTACACGTGAAGACAATGCTCAGTCTGAAGATAATGATGAATATGAAAATAGCAATCGACAAGAGCAAAATCTTTGCCCTGTTCATCCTCGGGTTGCCAATGAAGTTCAGATTGAGAAGATCATCGATAGTATCAATGCACCTAGTCCTCTCACTCGATCAAGAGCAACACAGCTAGCTAATTTTCGTGGACACTTTGCATTTGTCTCTATATTTGAACCCAAGAAGGGTGACAAAACCTTCATGGATCCTGAATGGATTCAAGCTATGCAAGAAGAGCTTTAACAGTTTGAGCTGAACAATGTCTAGGAGGTAGTCAAACGTCCTGATCCTCGCAAGCACAATATTATTGGCACTAAATGGACCTATCGCAACAGGCAAGATGAACAAGGTCAAGTCGTCGGAAACAGGGCCCGTCTCGTTGCCCAAGGTTACACACAAGTGGAAGGAATTGACTTCGATGAAACCTTTGCTCTGGTGGCTAGGCTTGAAGCCATTCGTATACTGCTGGCCTATGCTCAGAACAACAACATTCTTCTGTATCAAATGGATGTGAAGAGTGCCTTCCTCAATGGCAAAATTAAAGAAGCAGTGTATGTAGCTCAACCACCTGGTTTTGAAGATCCAAAGCGTCATGATATGGTCTACAAAGTCAACAAGAAACTGTATGGCCTCAAACAAGCACCTCGCGCTTGGTATGACACACTCAAAGACTTCTTGAAGAGCAAAGGCTTCAAACCTGGTTCTCTAGATCCCACTCTCTTCACGAAGACATATGATGGAGAACTGTTTGTATGCCAAATCTATGTGGATGACATTATCTTCGGCTGCACTGATAAGAGATACACTGATGAGTTTGGGCATATGATACAAGAGCAATATCAAATGTCCATGATGGGAGAGATGAAATTCTTTCTTCGTCTTCAAATCCGGAAATAGGGAAATGGCATCTTCATATCACAACAAAAATATCTCAAAGATTGTGTGAAGAATTTTGGAATGCAAGACTGCAAAGGGTACACGACGCCAATGCCAACCAAAGGCAAATTAGGCTCTGATGACAATGGTAAAGAGGTCGATCAAAAGGTATACCGCTCCATGATTGGTTCTTTATTGTCTTTATGTGCATCTAGGCCAGATATAATGCTTAAGTTTTGCATGTGTGCCCGATTTCAAGCGGCACCAAAGGAATCACATCACCTCGCGGTGAAGCGAATACTTCGATATTTGGCTCACACCCCAACTCTAGGATTATGGTATCCAAAGGGCTCAGAGTTTGATCTAGTTGGATTCTCAGATGCTAGTGACAAAGTCCACATCAGGTACATGTCACTTTCTTTGATGATCTCTTGTCTGTTGGTCTTCAAATAAGCAGAACTGTGTATCACTCTCCACTGCTGAATCTGAATACATTGCTGCTAGATCTTGTTGTGCTCAACTTCTATGGATGAAACAAACCCTCAACGATTATGGCATCAGCATGAGGCATGTGCCCCTCTATTGCGACAATGAATGCGCCATCAAGATTGCTCACAATCCAGTTCAGCACTCGAAGACAAAGCACATTCAGATACGTCACCACTTTCTCAGAGATCATGTGTTGAAGGAAAACATTGGTATCATTCACGTCAACACAGAAGAGCAATTGGCAGATATTTTCACGAAGCCCTTGGATGAGAAAAGGTTTTGCAAGCTGCAGCGTGAGCTAAATATCTTAGAATCCTCGAATGTCCTATGAATGGACACACGTCCTAGCACTTATGCATATTAATGACTTAGGTGCGCAACAAACGAAGTAAGGTATATCTTCAATTCATGAAGACTTACCCTCTGAGTGTGAATACATTAATCTGGAATTTGACTTCGAAGCGCCATGATAATCGTGCGTCGTGTCTGGGTCTAATATTTCCTATACAGGTAACGCCACCACCAACCTTTCTTAAAGATTTTCATTTGGCGTCATGATTGCATTATCTTCATAATTGGTTTGTCTTCAACATTGGTTTATCTTCAAGATTTATCTTCGCAATGTTGATTTCGTCTTCACCACACACACACACACACACACACACACACACACACACACACACACACACACACACACACACACACACACACAGAGATATATATATATACTTATATATATATATATATATATATATATATATAGAGAGAGAGAGAGACAGAGAGCTAGACTATTATGTTAGTAGTAACAAAATTATATTCTGTTACCCCTTGGCCCTATAAGGGCGCGACGCTCCTACACCGTAGAATCTCCCCGACCCAGCCTGAACCCAACCCACCTCCTTCCGCCGGAGGCAGCCGTCGTGGGCGAGCGAGCGATGGCGTCAGCCGGAGCGAGGGAGCCCGCGGCGCCGTGACTGGCTATCGACGGATCCACCGCCGCCATCCCCGTCCTCGCCGGCAAAGCAACGATGGGGCCGTGATCCTCGCCTCCTGCCTCCCACCCTCGCTGGGGCTCCTTTGCCGGGGCCGTGGTCCTCGCCTCCCGCCTCACCCCTTGCCGGAGCTCCTTCGATGGTGCCGTGATCCCCGCCTCCCGCCTCCCCCTCGCTGGAGCTCCTTTGATGGATCCGTGATCTCCGTCACCAGCCTCCCCCTGGCAGTAGGTCCTTCTACGGATCCGTGATCTCCGCCACCAGCCGCTGCCTCCCCGGAGCTCCAACACAAGTAGGAGCACCGTCGTCTCCCCAAGCTCCTTGCCTGCATCAATGGCGCCGCCTTCCAAGATTATACCAGTACGCCGCCAACTAGAGGAAGAAGAAGTCAGATCCAAGAACATGCCACTACAGGTGATGTCTACTTCCCACACTAATTTTCCTCAAAATTGAATCTGCCTAATTTCTACTGAAGCAGAAACAATAAGTTCAAAAAAAATTCATATCTGGGTTTGCGTGAAGAAAAATACCACATTTGTGTTAGTTCATCAGTCCTGCTATACAGAAGATTCAATTTAAAAATTGCACACACTATGCTCTGCCTACATGTTACACTATTAGATTCATCAGTACTACATGTGTGCTGCATCAGTGACACATGTTCCTATGATGTAGAAGCTGATAGTACATTGCAAATTCTTGCATTAGTTCATTACACCCTTGCCACTTGATACAATTTGGATGTCGAGGTTTCTGTCAGTACCGCTAATAGGCTAGCTTCAGTTCAAGTCAAAAAACATAAACTTATGCATCAGTCCAAGTAGCTACTATGCTTTATATAAGGTTCAATTACCACTGCAAGTTGTATGTTGTTATTTCTAATAGTACATGTCGTGTAGTTGCATCAGTTCGAACAAGTAAATGAATGTTGTTGAAAAAAATATACACTTGTTACACAGTAAATTCAATGATACATAAACTAGGAGTACTTCTAATGTATATGCATAAGTTCTAGATGAAAAAAAGAGAATACATGCATCCATTTTATATATATGCACATGCATACTGCTCCAAAGTTCAATGTTCAGTTTACAAGCAGTGCACCAAATGTTTACGCATCAGTTATAGGGAAAAGATAAAAAAAATTGTCCATAATAGATGCATCAGTGCTAAAATCAGTACATCAGTGCCGAACATGTCCATTCATCAGTTCGACTGAAACTAAATCAGATACAAAATAGACAACAAAGTTTAATAACACCCAGCGATGCAAGTTCAACTTGTACATTACCTTCAGTGCATGATATGTTACCCATATCATGTATACGATAAGATGCAGAAAAGTTTAATCCCAAAACTGTTGAATGTCATTGTAGAAACATGCAAGGCGGCACCGCAGCTAGGGTTTGATCAGCCAAGCAGATATGGGGCACCGCCTGGTTGGGTAACACCAGAAATAGCACCTGGATACTTCAACAATACAAGCAGATTTCAAGCTATACCAGAATCATCAGAAGCACGGACTGGTTCTTCTATGCATCAAACACCTAAATCTTGGAATAAAAGGTTTGCCAATGCTGGGGTGCAACAAGGTCAACAATTTCCCCAACAAGAAATGTTTTCCTTCCCTAGCGCATGCAGAAAGGCAAGGACACACATACTTCCACCAGTTGCTCCGTCGAAATCAATCATCCGTGCTGCAAAATCGGCTGCGACGGGAAGACCAGGCCAAAGAGACAGAAATGTTGGCCACTCTAGAAGGGTGCAAAGTAGAATATATATGAGCCATATAGACAGAAGCAACCTCCCAACGAATCTGAGGGAAGACGACCGTACAATGAGAGACGGAGAGCTTCATCAACATTGCTCCCTCCAAGAGATCATTGCTGCATGTGCCAAGGGTGACACTGTCGTGGCTCTAAGTCTGACAGTAGAATGGGGGTAGGTATGAGGAGGTAAGGTCCTAACTACGGTGAAGTTGTGCATGCAAGATTTATGAGTTCAAGCCCTTCTCAGAGGAAGTAACAACCCTGCGTCTCGGTGCCTGGAGGCTGGTCGATTGGATTATGCGTGAAGTTACAGGGGGTGCGAACCCTTGTGCCTGAGGACTGGGGTGGCTTATATAGAGTTCGCCAGACCCCTCCGGCCCTCAGTTACACAGGGTACAATGTACATAAAGATAGGACGTTACTGTTAATGCCAGTAATAAAGGCATATAAATGATCATTAAGACTACGGAGTGAACGCCTGACCGTTGCCATCCAGAGTGACCTTAGATCTTCTATACTCCGAGTGATTTCTGATATGGTCGAATGGAATTGAGTCATCCGAGTGGAACCGTCGGTCGAGTGGGAAACATCTTGAGGTGATTCCAGTTGGTAGAAGTTGTTGTCCTTTGAATGTCAATGACTGTAGGGCAGTGTCCTTGGGAAGGGTGTTTACATCCTGTCCATTACCCTACCCTAGGTACACAACATCGTAATTAGCCCCCGAATGGTTCAGGGTCCGGGTGGAGATGGAGTTGAAGATGGTTCCGACCCAGTTTTCACACTTCGGAAGCGTTCTACTTGGATTGACGGACCACGTAACAACTTCGACTTCATTTTCAGTCGCCTTGATCCATTCCAAGATTATCGAGTGAACTTTGCTGATAAGCTTCGAGTGCTGACATGGTACAAGATCTTTGGCATGATCGACTTCACTGCCATTCCTGAATATCACGGGATTCGAAATTTGGGGAAGCGCGCGGGACGGCGAGGACCATAGTAAGCGGAGCGGATTAGGCAGGGGCGCCTCGATTCTTGCACCACCTTTTTCGCCACGTACTGAGTGCGCGACTGTTGCAGGATTTGACAGGATTGCCTGGGCCCACAAGTCAGTCACTCGGGGAATAGGCCCATATAAGGCGTCTGGGCTGGTGTTTTCTGCATAGTGCATCCCATTTTCTTTCTTCCTCCTCCGCTTCTCCACTGCGTCCGCCTCCACCATCGGCGCCGCTGCCCAGCTCAACCACAACCTGCTGCGATGGCGAAGGACAAGCCGACGGCTCTGGAGCGTGCGAAGAAGGCGACGGCGATGACGAAGGCGAAGGGCAAGAAGACGAGCCGGGGAGGGTCGTCGTCAAGATCCGGCCTGCCACCCGGCTGGATCCAGGGCGACTGGATTCGGTCCATGATCCAGCAGGAGGATCTGGAGGATCTGGTCGAGGGGGATTGAATCCCCATGGTTCCTGGCGGCTTCCGAAGGATGAGACCGAGCCGCGGCCAGAGGAGGGTGAGTGTGTCCTTCTTGCGACCCACGTCGACCACGGTTTTCTTTGCCTTACCGTCCTTTCTTCCGGGGTTTTCTGAACTTTTTTGGAGCCCAACTTCATCACTTCTCTCCCAACACCATCACGTACCTCGCTGCATTCGTGTCCATGTGTGAGAATTTTCTGGGCTGTCGACCGCATCGGGTCTCTTCAAACACATTTTCACTTGTCGTTCTTAGTCTGTAAAAAAGGCTAATCCGAGTGATGAGAGGAGGCACGTGATCCAGATGTGTGGAGGTCTAGGGATTCAGATGAGGGGTAAAAGTACTATCCCTGCTATGATTCTTCCCGAGTCTGTCAGAGGATGGCAGTTGACCTGGTTCTATTGTAAGGACCAACTGACCCCTGGTCAGTCAACTGGCCTCCCTCTGTTTTCCATGGCGTGAGTTGAGAAGCCCTCTCCCTTGAAAGTGACTCCAGCTGAGAAAGTGGAGGTGAATATGTTGGTTGAGCGAGTAGTCCAACTTGTCCATGACGGTGTGACTGGCATGGACTTGTTAGAGGTGTTTCTCAGTCGATGCATCCAGCCACTCCAAGCCCGTGATCATCCAATGTAGATGTACTCGGGTATTGATGATAACACTCGGATCCTCCAAGAGGAAGTTGACGAGGAGACGGCGGCGCAGTGGTTGCAGGGCATTACTGGCAACAAGGACAACCCCAGGGGGTCTAGGAGGATTCCTCCACTCGACAACACCAACAAACCAGACAAGGTCTGACCCTTTTCTTCCGAGTGTCTTTTAGTTCTGACATGTATTTGTTCTCGAAACCGATTGATATCCGCTCGACTCTGTGTATCGCAGATTTATAGTAAGATGTATTCGATGCCCAATTGAGAGCAGGAGCAGTAGCAGGAGGGAGAGGCGAGCGGAGGTGACTGGCGTTCTGACGGAGGAGAAGACGAGGAGAGTAAAGACTCAAGCAATGGCGAGGAGTTCGACTCTCCACCCTGCTCGGAAAGACGCTCCAAGCATAGGCAAGACCCAGCGAATGTTCGTGGCAAGGTGACTGCACCGACTGGACAGACTTCAAAGCGCACTCAAACATCTTCTCATGTGCCTACTGAGAAAGCTCCGAAGCAGCCCAAAGTCGCGCCGTCAAAGCCCCAGAAGGCCTTATCCAAGATCAAAGTGGCCGTCCCCGTCGCTTCTGGGTAATCATTGTGCTCGACCTCTTAGTTTTGCACGATTTGACCCTCGGTCGACTCACTTTCCTATTCTGACCGAGTGAATTCTGAAATTTGCAATGCTGCTATCTCTGGGACTTCTATTTATAAAGATGATGATGATGAGGAGATGGAAGACGCAGTCACCTCCAACGCGGGTATAACTCTTGTCATCTTGTCTTTACTTTACCAGCCACTTTGGCGGTCGACCGAACTCTTGCGATCAATTCCTTTGCAGCCCCGCCCAATGTTATTGAACTTCCGAACGACGACGAAGATGTGCCACAGAGGCCCATGGGAAGGAGGGGCAGGACTTCAGGCAGGAAGGCATCTGCTAGCAAGACGCCCCAGTCGACGCCGGTGATGGAACCAGTGATTCAGCAGTCCAGTGACCTCAACTTGGCTTCTATTACTTTTGACGTTCCATTGTCGAGTACACAGCCTTCAGCATCGACTGCACAAGCTCATGTTTCATCTGTGCAACCTCATGCCTCATATTCTCGAGCCGCTATAGCTGATCCACCATCTTCACTTTTCACCGCCCATCATGTCCCAGAGGACCAAGTGGGCGCCGCCAAGGAAGCTATATGCCAGGCGGGCCTTATGATGGAGCAGATGAAAGTGGTGCGTGAGGTTAGTCAAGCTGCCTATGACGCCAGCTTAGCACTTCAGGCCAATGTCCAGGTTAACTAATTTTTGACTGATCTTCTAGCTTGTCACTTGTTCTGTTAGGATATGCTACCTGGAAACCTTTATTATGCTTCTACTTGTCAGTCTGCACTTCGCGCCTGTACGCCCACTAGGTGTTTCGATTTTCGCTGAGTAGTCTCTCCACTTGAGTCGACTAGGTTGTGTCTATTGTATTTTAGAACTAGTGGGGGCACGCAGAGTGCACCCACTGGGTGTAGTCCTTGAGGCCGCCGTCGAATGTGTGATTCGGCGGTGGTCTTGATAAAAATGTCTTGTTCTTCAGTTCTTCCACTCGGTCTGGGCGGACCCTGTCGAGTGGAACCTGAACCAGTGGGGGCACGCTGCGTGCACCCACTAGGTGAAGTCCCCGAGACCGCGGTCGACTGCGGGCAGTTGGTTGTGGCCTGAGAATAACTGTTGCTTCTCTCTTTTTCTTTTACATTCATACACTCGGTCTGGACGGACCATGTCGAGTGGAACCTGGACCAGTGGGGGCACGCTAAGTGCACCCACTGGGTGTAGTCCCCGAGACTACTGTTGAATGTTTGATTCGGCAGTAGTCTTAAAACTTTTTGAATTTGAACTTTATTGCATGATAAGCAACCAAACTTTGTATATGTCGACTGACTGTCCCCTGACCACAGAGATCCTGTGAACTTGGAGCCCGGTTTGCTGACTTGGACCAGAAGGAGATCCAGCTCAATCTTGATCTGGAGTTGGCCAAGGAGAACTTGCAAAAGGCTAAGGATGATGCTGCTGGTATGGAAAACTTGTCGACTGACTCTTTTTCTGAACCGCGTGTTATTTCCTTCCTCTAAACCGAGCGTTATTTCTTACAGAAAAAATGAGCTAGGCTTTGGAGAAGAAGGATCTTGACCTTGCGGCCGCACAAAAATCGGCCGAAGAGAATCAACACTTGCCGACCAGAAGTTGGCTTCAGTCGGAAAGTTAGAAACAGAAATGCCAAGCTGAAGACTGCTCTTGATGAGGCCAATAAACAGGTGACTCGCCTGAAGAAGGACAAGGGAGCATTGACTGACAGGGTTGGTGATCTCAGTCGGAGGAGAGACGAGCTGGAGACTTATCTGGGGGGACTTGCCAAGAAGTTATTCCTTATGCTTGAAGGTACCTTTCCTTGTCCGACCGTTCTGCTATCGTCTATTCATCATAAAGCTGTCGACTCATTATCTCTTTGCGATTGCAGAATTCTACAAAAACTTTGAGGAAGAAACTAGGCGAATCGACACAAGCTTGGACCCCATCAACTCTCCTCTTAAAGATGAAGCTGCCATGAACGTGCTTCGACTGGAATCCCGACTTGCTGGTGTTACAGACTACCTCGCTCGACTAAATGTTGTGGTGTCGCGGATCGACACGGCGCTCTAGCCAAGGGAGACGCTCCAAAATGACCTTGAGTCTTTGATGACTCGACTCAACGAGATCCCTGGTCGAGTGCAGGAATGTGAGAAATCCTCTGCTCGGTGCGGCGCTGATGTAGCTCTGTCCCTTGTTCGCGTCCATTGCAAGGAAGCCAAAGAAGAGAAGTTAGCAGCGATCAAGGTTGCCAACACCAAGAGACTTGACTTCCAGTCTTTCATGGAAACCTTCATTGCTGCCGCTACTCGTATTGCAGATGCAATCGACCTGGATGAGTTCGTCGAGCCTGCAAGTCCTCCTCTTGCGGAGTGAACAAACTTTTATGATCCGATTAAATTTGCTTCGGTATGCCGAGTGGTTTTGTAACCGTTAAACTCCTTTGGGCTTGATGCCCGAGTACTTTAATCCGTGGTACCGAACCTCATGAGATTTATCTAAACTTGGTTTTTCCTTCAATATGTTTGTCTTTATTTCCGAGTGGAACTTGTATCTTCACTCAGAGCAGACTTTTGTTCTTGTGATGCAACTCTGAGGAGGGGGTTGCGGACGCCCGTACCTCGTCGTTCTTGCAGATCAGGATGGAGCGCACAGTGTACTTGTAGCGCAGCTCCGAGGAGAAAATCGCAGTCGACCTGCACCTCGTCGTCCTTGCGGATCAGGATGGAGCGCACATTGTACTTGTGGCGCAGCTCTGAGGAGAAAATCGCAATCGACCTGCACCTCGTCGTCCTTGCGGATCAGGATGGAGCGCACATTGTACTTGTGGCGCAGCTCTGAGGAGAAGGTCGTAGTCGACCTGCACCTCATCGTCCTTGCGGATCAGGATGGAGCGCACATTGTACTTGTAGCGCAGCTCCGAGGAGAAAATCGCAGTCGACCTGCACCTCGTCGTCCTTGCGGATCAGGGTGGAGCGTGTGTCCAAGTCACCGAGCGAGAGAATCATTCTTCACTCGGAGTGTGTTTTAAACTTAGGCGAGTACGGATCTGCAACTAAGCCCCCGAGTGAGAGGGTTGCTCTTCACTCAATAGGATTTTTTCAAACTTAGGCGAGTATGGAACTGCAGCTAAGCCCCCGAGTGAGAGGGTTGCTCTTCATTCGGTAGGATTTTTTCAAACTTAGGCGATTACGGAACTGCAGCTAAGCCCCTGAGTGAGAGGGTTGCTTTTCACTCGGTGGGATTTTTCAAACGTAGGCGAGTACGGGACTGCAGCTAGGCCTCCGAGTGAGAGGATTGCTCTGCACTCGGTGGGATTTTTCCAAACTTAGGCGAGTACGGAACTGTAGCTGAGCCCCCGAGTGAGAGGGTTTCTCTTCACTAGGTGGGATTTTTTCAAACTTAGGCGAGTGCGGGACTGCAGCTAAGCCCCCGAGTGAGAGGATTGTTGTTCACTCGGTGGGATTTTTCCAAACTTAGGCGAGTACTGAACTGCAGCCAAGCCCCTGAGTGAGAGGCTTGCTCTTCACTCGGTAGGATGTTTTCAAATTTAGGCGAGTACGGAACTGCAGCTAAGTCCCTGAGTGAGAGGATTGCTCTTCACTCGGTGGAATTTTTCAAAGTTAGGCGACTACGGAACTGCAGCTAAGCCCCCGAGTGAGAGGGTTGCTCTTCACTCGGTGGGATTTTTTCAAACTTAGGCGAGTATGGAAATGCAGCTAAGCCCCCGAGTGGGAGGCTTGCTCTTCACTCGATGGGATTTTTTCAAACTTAGGCGAATCAGATTCGCAGCTAAGCCCCCGAGTGAGAGGCTTGCTCTTCACTCGGTGGGATTTTTTCAAACTTAGGCAAATCAGATTCGCAGCTAAGCCCCTGAGTGAGAGGTTTGCTCTTCACTCGGTAGGATTTTGTTTTTGAAACTTAGGCGAATCGGATTCGCAGCTAAGCCACCCACTCGGGGATTTTGAACACATGTATAAGTAACAAAAATCATTTAGGAGACTGTAAAACCGTGTCTTTGATAAATAAACTGAAAGGTACTTCTTATTACATCTCAACAGTCTGAATGCTTAAGTATAAAAATGGTGAAGCAGCTCAGCATTCCAAGCGCGTGGCTCGTCTTTCTTGTGTTCCACATCGTACAGGTGGTGCGCTCCATTGTGGAGCACTTTGGTGATGATGAAGGGGCCTTCCAAAGCGGGAGCAAGCTTGTGTGGCCGTTGCTAATCCACTCGGAGAACCAGGTCTCCCTCCTGAAATGCTCGACCTCTCACGTTTCTAGCGTGGAACCGACGAAGGTCTTGCTGATAAATGGTCGACCTGATCAGGGCCATCTCTCTTTCCTATTGCAGAAGATCAACAACATCTTTCCAGGTTTATTCTGCTTCCGCCTCTGAGAAAAAGTTCTACTCGTGGAGCATTGTGGAGTAAATCAGTTGGCAGCACAGCTTCGGCTCCATAGACCATGAAGAAGGGAGTTTGGCCAGTCGATCGATTTGGCATTGTTCTCAGACTCCACAGTATTGATGGTAACTCATCTACCCAGGCACCATCCACATGCTTGAGGTCGCGCATCAATCTGGTCTTCAACCCTTGGAGGATCAAACCATTTGCTCTTTTAGCTTGTCCATTCGACGCGGGTGAGTGATTGAAGCATAGTCGACCCGGGTGCCTTGAGAGGCACAGAAAGCTCTAAACTTATCTGAATCAAAGTTTGAACCGTTATCTGTGATGATGCTGTGTGGGACTCTATATCTGAATGTTAACTCTCCGATGAAGCTGACGGCGGTACCCGAGTCGAGGTTCTTGATGGGTTTGGCTTCAATCCATTTAGTGAACTTGTCGACTGCAACAAGCAGGTGGGTGAAGCCACTTCTTCCGGTCCTCAGAGGTCCAACCATATCCAATCCCCAAACAGCAAAGGGCCAGACGAGTGGAATGGTCTTCAGGGCTGACGCAGGCTTATGAGACATGTTGGAGTAGAACTGATAGCCTTCACATTTGTCGACTATGTCTTTTGCCATTTCATTTGCCCACGGCCAATAGAATCCCGCTCGGTATGCTTTGGCCACAACTGTCCAAGAGGACACATGGTGACCACAGGTCCCCGAGTGGATGTCACCGAGAATCATTCGACCTTCCTCTGGCGTAATGCACCGCTGAGCGACTCCAGTAACACTCTCTCTGTAAAGCTGTCCACCTATTACGATGAAGGCTTTGGATCGGTGGACAATCTGACGTGCTTCATCTTCGTCCTCTGGAAGCTCTTTCCTGAGAATATATGCGATATACGGCACTGTCCAATCAGGAATGACGACCAAAATCTCCATGATTAAGTCGACCACGGATGGGATTTCAGCTTCAGCCGGATAAGTATAACTCTTAGGCTGTGGGGGCTCTTCTGTGAAGGGATCCTCTTGAACTTGATGGTGTGTGAAGATGCTCCAAGAACACATTGTTGGGAATGGGCTCCCTCTTGGAACCTATCTTTTCCAGGTCATCAGCTGCTTGGTTCTTCAGTCGGGATATCTGGTGTAGCTCTAGCCCTTCAAACTTCTTTTCTAACTTTCTCACTGCATTGCAATAGCAGTCATAGCTGGGCTCCTGACGTCCCACTACTTCATCACTTGATTGACCACCAAATCTGAGTCGCCGTGGACCATTAGGCAACGGAGCTGAGTGAAATGGCCATACGCAACCCATACAGAAGTGCCTCATATTCAGCTTCATTGTTGGAGGAATCAAAGTGAATTTGAAGGACGTAACTGAGTTTGTCGCCTCGCGGGGATACCAGGACTACTCCAGCAATAGAACCTTTCAGCATCTTGGATCCATCAAAGAACATATTCCAATGTTCCGAGTGAACTTGAGTCAGTTGCTACTGTTCAATCACTCGATGAGGAAATCTGCTATTGCTTGGGACTTGATTGCTTTCTTTGCCTCAAACTTGATATCCAACAGAAGGAGTTCAATCGCCCACTTTGCCACTCGACTAGTTGCATCTTTGTTGTTCAGAATTTCTGCTAATGGAGAATCACTGACGACTGTGATCGGGTGATCTGAGAAATAATGTGCAACCTTCTTCATGGTCAAGTAAATTCCATAGACAAGCTTCTAATAATGCAGATACCTCTGCTTGGACGGAGTTAAGACTTCAGAAATATAGTACACTAGGCATTGAACCTTGTAGGCTTTACCTTCTTATTCCCGCTCGACCGTGAGTACTGTACTGACAACTTGTCCAGTGGCTGCAATATAAAGCAGTAAAGGCTCTTTGCTGATTGGAGCAGCGAGCACCGGCTGGTTGGAAAGGAGGGTTTTGTGCTCTGCAAACGCTGCGTCAGCTTCATGAGTCCACTCAAACTCATCAGATTTCTTCATCAATCGGTAAAGAGGCAATGCCTTCTCACCGAGACGAGAGATGAATTGACTCAAAGCGTCCAAACAACCAGTAAGCTTCTGAACGTCGTGTATGCGCACAGGGCGTTTCATTCGGAGTATTGCACCAACTTTCTCTGGGTTTGCATCGATCCCACGTTCGGAAACGAGGAAACCGAGTAACTTTACACCTGGAACTCCAAATGTACAATTCGAGGATTAAGCTTGATATCGTGTCTTCTCAGATTGGCAAAGGTTTCAGCGAGGTCAGTCAGCAGGTCAGAACCTTTACGTGACTTAACCACGATGGCATCCATGTATGCTTCCACATTCCGACTAATTTGAGTGAGCAGGCACTTCTATATCATGCGCATGAATGTGGCACCCGCATTCTTGAGACCAAAGGGCATAGTAACATAGCAAAAGCACCTGAATGGGGTGATAAAAGCTGTTTTTATTTCATCGGTTCCATACAATTGGATCTGATGATACCCGGAATATGCATCCAGAAAAGACAATCGCTCACATCCCGCAGTCGAGTCGACTATCTAATCGATGCGGGGGAGAGGGAAGTGATCTTTCGGGTAGGCCCGATTGATATGCTTGAAGTCAATACACATACAAAGTGAATCATCCTTCTTGGGGACCATAACGATGTTGGCAAGCCACTCGGAGTGGTAAATCTCTCGGATGAACTCAGCTGCCAGAAGCCGAGCCACTTCCTCGCCAATTGCCTTTCTTTTCTCCACGGCAAACCGTCGGAGATGCTCTTTGACAGGTTTTGCCTTCGGGTCGACTCGCAAACGGTGCTCAGCCAGATCCCTGGGTACACCTGGCATGTCAGAAGGTTTCCATGCGAAGATGTCCTAGTTCTCACGGAGGAACTGGATGAGCGCTTCTTCCTATTTGCTGTCGAGTGTTGTTTAGATATGAGTCGGAGCAGCATTGGGACCAGTCGGGTGAATATGAACTGACTTTGCTTCACCAGACGACTTAAATGCAGAGTCTGAAGCAGGCTTCTTAGCTCTCAACAAATCACTCGGATCTGCAGTCTTCTTGTATTCTTCCATTTCTACCGCTGCCATCTGTTCATCGGCAATCTTCGAGCCCTTTTGGAGGCATTCTTCTGCTCGCTGTCGATTACCAGTGACTGTGATCACGCCCCTAGGGCCAGGCATCTTGAGTTTGAGGTACACATAACATGGTCGAGCCATGAAATGAGCATATACAGTTCTGCCCAGGATAGCATGATAAGCACTGTGAAAATCCACAACTTCAAATGTCAACTTTTCCTTACAGTAATTCTTTGAATCACCGAAAACCATGTCAAGAGTGATCTGGCTGAGTGAATCGGCCTTCTTTCCAGGGATGACTCCGTGGAACTGCATGTTTCTCTCGCTGAGCTTGGACATCGGAATGCCCATCCCTCGGAGGGTCTCAGCATACAAAATGTTCAAACCACTGCCGCCATCCATCAAGACTTTGGTCAATCGAGTGCCCCCAACGACTGGGTCGACCACCAACGCTTGCCTCTCGGGGGTGGCAACGCGCAGCGGGTGGTCGGACTAGTCGAATGTGATGGGAGTCTTTAACCATTTCAGATACGTCGTCGTTGCCGGAGCAACCATGTTTACTTCCCTATTGATGACTTTCAGTCGACTTTTGCTTTCAATGTTAGCAAAAATCACCAAAGTGGAATTGACACTAGGAAATCCTTCATCATCCTCCTCCTTGTCCTCATCCTTATGAGATTCCTTCTCTTTCTCACTGGGTTGTTTTTCTCATAACTATTGTATAAGGACTCGACACTGTCGAGTGGTATGTTTGGGATAAATCAGATTACCCTCTTCATCCTTCTTGATGTGAATGTGACATGGAAAATCCAACACATTGTTTCCTGCTTGATCTTTCACCTTCTTGGGGATCCAGGGCCCTTTAGGCTTTCCCTTAAATTTTCCTTGGGTCACGACTGCAACTTCTCCAGGACCCGCAGGTTCTGCTTTCGATTGGAATTGCCTCCTCCAGTGTCCTGGCCGGCTGGTTTGCTCTTGTCGCTACGGAGTCGGTCTTCTTCTCCGCCGTTTGTGTACCGACTGGCTATTTCCATCATTCGAGTCAGGGTCATGTCTCCTGTCCGACCGAATTTTAGGTTAAGTTCCCAATACCGAACGCCCTCCTTGAAGGAGCAAACTGCTTGATGTTGAGACACATTCTCCACAGTGTGATGCAAAGTGGTCCACCTTTGGATGTAATCACTCAAAGTTTCATTCGGATTTTGCACACAATGCTGCAATTCTGCCAACCCTGCAGGTCGTTTGCATGTGCCCTCGAACATTCTGACAAACACTCGGGCTAACTCCTCCCAGCTGAATGTACTGCCCGGAACCAACTGATTCAACCAAGCTCTAGCTGACCCTTCAAGCATCAGGGGAAGGTGCTTCATGGCCACCTCATCGTTTCCACCACTGATCTGTACAGCCACTCGGTAATCCTCAAGCCAAGTGTCAGGCGTCGATTCACCAGTGAACTTACTAACTCCAGTCGCCAACCTGAAGTTGGGAGGAATCTCTGCGGCTCTGAGGGCTCTGCTAAAACACTCAGGACCAGAAACATGCACTCTTCTTCCAGTCAGGCGATCTTTGTCCTGCCCATCTCTGTGTGCTCGCCTTGGTTCCTGTCGACCAGGCCTTGCACCAAAATTGACCTCGCATCAAACCCTAGCTCTCTTGGGTCGACCGACATCCTTCGCTCATCACTGTATGGGCGCATGTCATCATAATGCCGGGACACATATGATCTACCCCTTGGAGGGGGTGTAGGCACTCGACGACGGTCATCATGACCGAGCCGATGATCATACTTCTCTTGGCGATGCCCATGTCCCTCATGTCGCTGAGGTGATCTAGGACTATGAGCCAACTGGACTGTGTCAGCTACTACAGATCTGCTATGGATCCTGTTACGGGACTGAGATACTGTTGTGTTTTGCTCTCCTGTTGCCCGGAGCAACACTCTGATCTGAATCAAACCTCTTCCAGCCTCCGACTGGGACGGCTGAATAGATTCTGCTATACAGGCTGCAGCTGTAAGATTCTGAATCGGAGTGCGGTATACCTATGGTTCAGGGGGGAACAACTTTCGCTGACGTCGACTGGACTCAGGGGTCTGCCGCCGAGCATGTTCGTCCAGTGCATGCTGAAGGTTCTCCTATCGAGTGTGCTTGGCCAAAGTGGACAGGCGCGCCGCCTCCAAGGCCCGAGCCTCAGAGGTATCTCCGACAATGGGCGTGTGGAGCGCCTCCATGTTGCGGTGGTGAAGTTCCTCCCTGAGGGAGTTCCGGACTAGGGGGTGTCCGGCTAGCCGAACTATCATCATCGGCCGGACTCCAAGACTATGAAGATACAAGATTGAAGACTTCGTCCCGTGTCCGGATGGGACTTTCCTTGGGGTGGAAGGCAAGCTTGGCGATACGGATATGTAGATCTCCTACCATTGTAACTGACTCTGTGTAACCCTAACCCTATCCGGTGTCTATATAAACCGGAGGGTTTTAGTCCGTAGGAAGAACAACAATCATACCATAGGCTAGCTTCTAGGGTTTAGCCTCTTTGATCTCGTGGTAGATCCACTCTTGTAACACACATCATCAATATTAATCTAGCAGGACGTAGGGTTTTACCTCCATCAAGAGGGCCCGAACCTGGGTAAAACATCGTGTCCCTTGTCTCCTGTTACCATCCGCCTAGACGCACAGTTCGGGACCCCTACCGAGATCCCGCGGTTTTGACACCGACATTGGTGCTTTCATTGAGAGTTCCTCTATGTCGTCGCCGATAGGCCCGATGGCTCCTTTGATCATCAACAACGACGCGTCCCGGTGAGACTTTTCTCCCGGACAGATCTTCGTGTTCGCCGCTTTGCCTTTGCGGCCAATTTGCTTGGCCATCTGGAGCAGATCGAAGCTACGCCTGGCCATCAGGTCAGATTTGAAGTTTAAACTATCGGCCGATATCCGCGGAGACTTGATCTTCGACGGATTCGAGCCGCAGCCAAGCGTGCCGACTTGTCTCGATGGGCATGATCTAGCTCGCAGCGAACAAGGCCTCGAGGCCGCACTCAAGATCCGCTCCGCCCTTAATCCGGAGCCGGATTCTCGACCGAGGACGAGTGGTTGGACACCGCCTCGGGGGCTACAATCTCTACGGCGATCGAGCCGAACTCCATCCCTGTCCTTTGCAAAGACTCCAGGGCGCCAGACTCCTCTCCGGACTCCGAGCCCTCCGCGCCCTTGCCGACCGAATCCGATTGGGCGCCCGTTATGGATTTCACGGCCGCGGACATCTTTCAGCACTCCCCCTTTGGCGACATCCTGAATTCGCTAAAGTCTCTCTCTTTATCCGGAGAGCCCTGGCCGGATTACGGTCAGGAAGGTTGGGATGCGGACGACGAAGAAATTCAACGCCCACCCACCACCCACTTGGTAGCCGCTGTCGACGATCTAACCGACATGCTAGACTACGACTCCGAAGACATCGACGGTATGGACGACGATGCCGGAGACGACCAAGACCCAGCGCCTACAAGGCACTGGAAGGCCACCTCGTCATACGACATATACATGGTGGACATCCCAAAAGATGGGAACGACGATGGAACAACGGAGGATGACCCCTCCAAGAAGCAGCCGAAGCGCCGGCGTGAGCGGCACCGCTCTAAATCCCGCCACAGCAAGAATGAAGATTCCGGCACCGGAGATAACAATACACCGGACAACGCCGAAGACAATCCACTCCAGCAAGATCCATCGCGGGGAGGATGAAGACGCCAGCCCTCAAGAGAGAGCGCGAAGAAGAGGTAGAGGATTATATGCCTCCTCCCAAGACGAAGCAAGCCTCGACGACAATGAATTCAAGTGCTCGAGAATCCCGTCGAACAAGAGCGTATTAGACGCAGGCTTATGGCCATGGCGAACAGCCTAAAGAAAAAGCAGCAACAGCTTAGAGCTGATCAGGATCTGCTAGCCGACATATGGACCGAAGTCCTCGCGGCCGAAGAGCATGAGCTCGAACGTCCCTCCAAAAGCTACCCTAAACGCAAGCTGCTTCCCCGATTAGAGGAGGAGGCTTACGAACCCGCATCACCAGGAGACAATACGGCTGACCGACCACCCCGTGGCCGCGACAGCGAGGCCTCTAGGCCCTTCCTTAGAACCGTACCCCGGCATCGCTCAAAAAGCACATGGCCAAAGGGGAACACTCCGGACCTGCGAGATATATTGGATGACAAGGCAAGACAATCACGTGGGCGCCCCACGGTACGTGATGACAACCGTCGCGCCAGACACAGTAAGTCCGGCCGGGCCGAACAAAATAGACCAAGCTCTTTTGAGCTCCGTCGTGATATCGCCCAGTACAGAGGCGCCGCACACCCACTATGCTTCACAGACGAAGTAATGGATCGTCAAATCCCCGAAGGGTTTAAACCCGTCAACATTGAATCCTATGATGGCACAACAGACCCCGCGGTTTGGATCGAAGACTATCTCCTTCACATCCACATGGCCCGCGGTGACGATCTTCACGCCATCAAATACCTCCCCCTCAAGCTTAAAGGACCAGCCCGACATTGGCTCAACAGCTTGCCAGCAGAGTCAATTGGGAGCTGGGAGGACCTGGAAGCTGCATTCATCGATAACTTCCAGGGTACTTATGTGCGACCACCAGATGCCGATGACCTAAGCCACATAATTCAGCAGCCAAACGAATCGGCCAGACAATTCTGGACACGGTTCTTAACCAAGAAAAACCAAATCGTCGACTGTCCGGATGCGGAGGCCCTCGCGACCTTCAAGCATAACATCCGTGACGAGTGGCTTGCGCGGCACCTAGGACGGGAGAAGCCAAAATCCATGGCAGCCCTCACATCACTCATGACCCGCTTCTGTGCGGGTGAGGATAGCTGGCTAGCACGCAGCAACAACCTCAGCAAAAATTCTGGCAGTCCGGACTTCAAGGACCAAAACGGCAGGCCGCGTCGTAACAAAAACAAACGCCGCACTAATGGCGACGATATTGAGGATACGGCAGTCAATGCCGGATTCAAAGGCTCTAAACCCGGTCAGCGGAAAAAGCCATTCAAACGAACTACTCCGGGTCCGTCCAATTTGGACCGAATACTCGACCGCTTGTGCCAGATACACAGCACCCCCGAAAAGCCAGCTAACCACACCAACAGGGACTGTTGGGTATTCAAGCAGGCAGACAAGTTAATTGCCGAAAACAATGACAAGGGGCTGCATAGCGATGACGAGGACGAGACCCAACCGCCGAACAATAGAGGATGAAGGTTTCACAGGTGCGGACGGTGAACATGATATACGCAACGCACATACCCAAAAGGGAGCGGAAGCGTGCACTCAGGGATGTCTACGTGATGGAGCCAGTTGCCCCGAAGTTCAATCCATGGTCCTCCTGCCCGATCACTTTTGACCGAAGGGACCACCCACCAGCATCCGCCACGGGGGATTCACTACACTGGTCTTAGACCTAATCGTCGATGGATTTCACCTAACCAGAGTCCTGATGGACGGTAGCAGCAGCCTGAACCTGCTTTACCAGGATACAGTGCGCAAGATGGGCATAGACCCCTCAAGGATTAAACCTACCAAAACGACCTTTAAAGGCGTCATACCAGGTGTAGAAGCCAATTGTACAGTGCTCAATTACATCGAAGTGGTCTTCGATCCCGGATAACTTCCGGCGAGGAGTTAATCTTCGACATAGTCCCGCTCCGCAGCGGCTATCATGCCCTGCTTCGGACGCATCTGCGCTTGCAAAGTTCAACACGGTGCCGCACCACGCATACCTCAAGCTCAAGATGCCAGCCCTCGATGAGTCATTACGGTCAGCGGAAACACCGAACGCTCTCTCCGCACGGAGGAACATACAGCTGCTCGCGCGAAGTGCAATGCAGCCTCTTAAGGCAATTCTCGAGTCCGCCATTAAGCGGCGGACACAGCCTAAGCCGCCCGAGTAACTTACAACAAGACCACCTGGCACGCTCAGAGCATCGCCAGAGCAGATGCAGCCCCAACCCCAGCCTGCTCAAACGTCAGCAGGTCCTTCGCAGACACCATTACGCCGGAAGATACCATGGGCATGGGGAGAGGGGCACGACCACGATAAACCCAGATCATGGATCAACCACACCAGGGCTCTCAAGTGTGTCGCTCCTTTTTCTTTTCTTTTTACCTTTGCTTTTTACCCAGAGGACTCCGCTTGTCGAGTTCCGTCCGCAGCAGACCGCCAACTCACGATGCAACAACCAGGGAAGGATAAAGGCTACAAACGAATATACAGGTGGTCTCCATTATGAGCATTTTCATACACCAATCTGCAGCCTACCCTCGAGGGGGACATGTTTAACAGCCTCATACCTTGCTTATCGTGACTATTTGTGTCGCTCGCATTTGTAGCAGCACTTGTTGAATAAAACAATGCAACACCTTTTGTTTATTATTGCATTTCTTTTCATACATATGTTCATTTATTTACATGTTGCATCCGTACACTTTGGTACGGCTAATATACACCAGGGGCTTATGTTTCCGCGTTATGGTGTGATGAGTCCAACACTTTCACAAGTGCGGCACCGAACTTATAGCACTATATGCATCGGTTCAATCATGTCTTGGGTCAATAGTTGGTTTGCCCGGCCCCTGTTTTGGTACCTTACGCCCGCTATATCGGCTAAGGTAGCACCGGAGAACCACTGCGATTCCGCCTCAGCCTGGCCGGGTTAACGCCTGGAGAAAGCTAAACTGACCGTCATGATGAGGCGAGAGACCGTCGCTGTTCGAGAGGTTTTTGTAGTCCTTAAATACTTATGCCGCTTAGAGCGATGAGCCGGATACTGTCTGCCAAGGCATGGATAGCGCCCCAAATTCGCCTTCCAAGACTAGGGGCTTCACTAAATTTAAAATTATAGAATTCTATGGCTAAGTGAGAGTGTTCAAGCATTATAAGTCCGGTTGCCTAGTTCGCTGTGTTGAGCGCCTCCCTAGATGGACCCAAAATGGGAACAAGAGCACTCAAGTTTATCCCAACACCCCAAAGACTCGTGGCATGGGGGCTGAAGCCGACGACTTGCCATCTCTCGATTTGATAAACAGCCAAAATGAAGGTAATATTTTAAATTAACAAGCGTTGCTTAGCGATATGAACTAAGTTTTCAGCAAGACAGATAACAAAATGCTAGTCTACTCAAATATTACATCTTTGGAGCACTCACCCGCAATAGTGCGGGCGCCTTCAAAGACACTCTTATAATACATCTCGGCGTATGATGCTCCTTGCCCTCTGGTGGCGGGTCCGTCACAAGCTTCGGGCATCCATCTTGCCCCAAAGGCACCTTTATGCTGGCAAGGCCCGACGGCACCTCGATACAAGCGGAATGCTTGGTAACTTCAACCCACGGGCACGATCCACCAGCCGCCGCACCAGGTCAAGTAGCTCCTGGCATTGCCTCCTTAGGCCACAGCCAAACTATGAGTCCTTCATGGCCTGTTCGGCCGCCTTTATGGAGCTCGACCAGCTGCTTCAGCTTGATCGCTAAGGGGCATCAATGTCCGCCTCAAGATATCGAGACCGAAGACCTTCTCCGCCGAGCCCTCCTCGGCCCAGATAATGCAGCAAAGATCGGACACACCGCAAGGAAGATCTGTGAACCCCCGAGAGCTCAGAATTCGGGTAAGCAAAGGTAATTAACACTCACATGCTTACTGCATGAAAATGCCTTACCCGCTGCTATTTTCTTCACCGCCTCAATCTCTGGAGGGCCTTGTAGGCTTCGCCTTAGCGGCTTTGGCACTCTCAAGAGCCGTTGCAAGCTCAGACTCGAAGTTCGAGTCACGCCCATGTTCTCATGTCTTTTCACGAGATCCTGGAGCTCTTGCTGTACCTCCGCCACCCGCGCCTCCTGCTTCTCTCGCTCGGTGCGGCCGCGGTCAGACATGCTCGCCGCATGCCACCGCCTCTTTCGTGGTCGCCACCTCGTTAGTGGCCCCTACAATACCCACGTTATCCTTGTCATTTTCTTGCAACCAAATCCTTTTCTCAGAAGGTACAATTTTTATAAGGTATTACTCACCTTCTTTTTCCTCGAGCTCCTTCTGGCATGGCCGAGCTCGCTCTTGGACCGCCGAGGTTTTTCTTCAAAGTATTGACCTCCGCAACAAGACGGTGGAGGTCAAGCACAGCCTGCAATCCCATATTGACATATTTTTATTACTCCTGCTTATCTTTCTAAAGATCCTCATCCGCTTTTCTTTCCAACACCGAACCGAGCATCGTGGGCTACTATCTATGCGGTACCATTTTACATATATTAAAATTTCTTACCTCAAAGCCTGATAGAAGGCTGGTATAGCTTGGTCAGCCCGCCTTGGCGGATCGAATCGTCCGGATCACCGACTCATAACAAGGCGGTGTTCTCCTCGATGGAGGCGCCAGAGCGCCCAAGAAGCTATCCAAAGGCTCCGGTTGGACGAAGGACACCGGCGTCTTACCCTTCTTGGAAGGATCGCTTGTCGGACTCGAACCATTGAAGGTTCCGCATTGAGTCCGACAAGGGTCGGCCTTAGAGCCCTCGGGGTCTTGCCCCCACGCGCCTCGAGTCCGGGGTTGCCTTGTGGGACCTCCCGCGCCACCTCCTCGAGACCAAGCCCCTTTAGCCCCCGCCTGGCGTTGTCCACAAAGATGAGGCGAGGAGGCGGTCGGAAGCGGTACTTCCATTTCCGACGAGCCTGTGGACCCGCCGATGAATCGGGCGAGCTCGCTTTTGGGCGGGCTGCACGATTGTTCGACACTAGAGAACACTCTGCAATAATAAAACACCATGGGTATCTCGGACACTTACGATTCGCCAGGGCTTGGCCCTTGTAGGCCAATCCCCTCGCCGTCGCCGACGCTGGTGGAGAAGTCCGGAGGAAGGGTTCTCCTTCTGACCCTCCGCCCCCCCGCTTGGGGCGACCTTCCTTTTCTCTCCTCTTCACTGGGAGAGGCTTTTATTCTTCCTCCTCGCCTTCGTGGAGGAGATTCGCTTCGAATCCGACAAGACTGGCGCCGGGTGCTCCTTCGTGTTCCCGTAGCCTCCTTCTTGGTCTTCTTCTCCGGCACTACATGGAGTCAATCGGGCGTCCGCTGGTCTTCGGCAAAGGAGCCGACAGTTAATCTATCCGGACGCCTTCAGCCGACTCGTCAAGAATAGGGAGTTCTCGTAACCCACGAGAGTCAATCTATGGAAAAGGAGTCCCGTAAAGGGTAAATAACTTACTCGCCGGCTTGACGCCGCGAGCTGTATCCACGATCTTTGTTAGCGGATGCGGGGCTTCGTGCCCTTGAACAGCACCTTCCTGCATCTTCGACGTGGTATCAAGAGCCGCTCAAGGTTCGTGTTGTGCCGGATCGAACTCCCACAAATTGAAGTCCCGTTGTTGGCATGGGAGAATCCGCGGATGAGCATCACCGGATTACGCCGACAAGCCTCGCGATTCTTGTCCACCAGGTTCGACGATGTTTGATTCCGGATAGCTCGTCCGAATCCCCCACTTCAGGCCCGTCTCTTTCCATGACGAGCCGTGGGGAATCCAGATCTGAATTGGGGCCGCCACCCATTCAGTGGTCGCGTGGCTCGGTGATGTAGAACCACCCCGATTGCCACCCCTTTATTGTCTCCACAAAGGAGCCTCGAGCCATAGGACTTTGGCCATCTTATCGACCATGGCGCCTCCGCACTCCGCTTGGCTGCTTTTTCACAACCTTCGGCTTGACATCAAGGTCTTGAGCCAAGTCAAGTGGAGCTGGATGCAGAGGAAGGCCTCGCGACACGACGATAAACGCCGAGACGTTGAGGACGTAAATTGGGCCAGGTCATGGAAGTCCATGCCGTAGTAGAACATGAGCCCCTGACAAATGGGTGAAGTGGAAACCTAGTCCATGGAGGAAGTGGGGAGAAATACCACCTCTCATGGGGATTGGGGTTGAATAAGCTGCCCTGTGTCGGCAGCTCAGGCGCGATATCGCCGGACAAGTATCCGCCTCCCGCAGTCTTGTGATGTGCCCTCTCAGGACGGAGGAGGCCATCCATCCGCCTCCCGCCTCTCGACATGGTTGGAGAAGGTTGAGGAGGAAAGTGCGGACTTGGGCGCTAGAGCTCGAGTGCACGGGAATGGATGAGCAAAGGAGGAAGAAGGCGAGGTGAAAGGGTGGATCCTTATCCCTTATATGGGCGGACAAAACATGTGTCCCCACCGCCCGGTAAAACTCGCTATCTCCCAAGCGCCACAATCAATGGCGCGGTTGGGTTACCCACGTCCGTATTGATGGGAATCCCGAATAAGGGGAGCACGATCTCTGCCCGACAACACGTGCTAAGGAAACCACTTCGCTAAACGCTACTGAGGTGGAACAAGAAAACAATTTGAATAAAGGCTTGGTAGTGGTGCGACGCCACGCCACAAAATACGCCGCCAGATTGATCTTGTGTAATATTATTCTCTACGGTGGTATGTGGAATTTATTTTTGCAGAGCCGACACTATCCTGGTGTTCACAATCTTCTATGAATTATTCGAGGAGAACTCGCCTTGCAATGCCGAAGACAACATGCTACCGGGACTCGTCATTGAAGCCTGGTTCAGGGCTACCGAGGAGTTCCGACTAGGGGTGTCCGGATAGCCAACTATCATCATCGGTCGGACTCCAAGACTATGAAGATACAAGATTGAAGACTTTGTCCCGTGTCCGGATGGGACTTTCTCTTGGCGTGGAAGGCAAGCTTGGCGATACGGATATGTAGATCTCCTACCATTGTAACCGACTCAGGTAACCCTAACCCTATCCGGTGTCTATATAAACCGGAGGGTTTTAGTCCGAGGAAGAACAACAATCATACCATAGGCTAGCTTCTAGGGTTTAGCCTCTTTGATCTCGTGGTAGATCCACTCTTGTAACACACATCATCAATATTAATCTAGCAGGACGTAGGGTTTTACCTCCATCAAGAGGGCCCGAACTCGGGTAAACATCGTGTCCCTTGTCTCCCGTTACCATCCGCCGACGCACGCTCGGGACCCCTACCCAAGATCCGCTGGTTTTGACACCGACACTCCCTCTGCTCAGGAGAGAGGGTGTCGTGGTGGTACTCCTCGTGAATGCGTGATGGATCGCCACCGCCGTCGCCTCCACCGTTAGACGCATGCCAGGCGGGCTGCGCAGCGTGTCGACCATCAGGACTTCCGCTGCAGGGTCGCTGCTGTTGCACTCAGATAGGGTCTCGACTCGCCGGGCTTGATTTTCGTGACTTGTGGGGTGGCCGACTGACGTGCCACCGCATGCTTCACCCACTGCTGAAGTTGTGACCGACCGGATCGCTTGCGACTGTGAACAGCGGGGAGCGAAGAAACCGCGGGGGCCGACCGATATTGGGTCGATGGCTGCCGCAGAAGGACGCCGCGAGCGCAGGCGCGAAAGTGCATCGTCCCGTGGACGGGGAGTGTCTCGATGTCGAGGGGGGCCTCCTGGAGCCAGGCGGAGTCGTCGGCGACGAAGACGAGCACGCCGAGACGGATCTCGTGGCCTTCAGCCAAACCACCGCCGGAAACCATGATGATGGGAATCGAAAAAATCGCAACCTCACCGGAAAGTCTCTAAGACACCTGCCCCAAGGTGGGTGCCAACTGTCGTGGTTCTAAG
The DNA here is from genome assembly GCA_021605205.1 of Aegilops longissima. NCBI lineage: Eukaryota > Viridiplantae > Streptophyta > Magnoliopsida > Poales > Poaceae > Aegilops > Aegilops longissima. The sequence continues at coordinate 472,372,579 of CM038682.1, forward strand.
TCCGACGGTAGAATGGGGGGTAGTTATGAGGAGGCAAGATCCTAGCTACGGTGAAGTTGTGCACGCAAGATTTATGAGTTCAGGCCCTTCTCAGAGGAAGTAACAGCCCTACGTCTCGGTGCCCGGAGGCTGGTCGATTGGATTATGTGTGAAGTTACAGGGGGTGCGAACCCTTGTGCCTGAGGAGGGGGGTGGCTTATATAGAGTTCGCCAGACCCCTCCAGCTCTCAGTTACATAGTGTTCAATGTACATGAAGATAGGACGTTACTGGTAATGCCAGCAATAAAGGCATATAAATGATCATTAAGACTACGGAGTGAACGCCTGACCATTGCCATCCATAGTGACATTAGATCTTCTATACTCCGAGTGATTCCTGATATGGTCCAATGGAATTGAGTCATCCGAGTGGAACCATCGGTCGAGTGGGCAGCATCTTGAGGTGATTCCAGTCGATAGAGGTTGTTGTCCTTTGAGTGTCCTTGACTGTAGGGCAGTGTCCTTGGGAAGGGTGTTTAGATCCGTTCCATTACCCTACCCTAGGTACACAACATCGTCAGACTCCACATGTGCCCATACACCAGGGTCAACAGCAAACACCGGAGGCAGCACAGAGCTATACACATGTAATTATCCATTCATAAAAAACATACAAGCACAATCCATACACTAGTACTGTGACCACCCCATCTAACATTTCCATCATTGTGTTTTTGTTTGTTCACTGTTGCGTGCAGCCACCTAACATTGAAGCTTACATTCTGCCAAGGCTAGAGATGCGATTTAAAACTTTCAAACAAGCAAAGAACTTCTACAATGTCTATGCAAAGCACGCGGGTTTTGCTGTCAGGGAAGGCTCCAAGGTTAACACCAGATTCTACCTTTATTGCACGTGCTATGGAGTCTATGAATCGAAGGTGTGAGAAGCAAATAGACAATAGAACAAGACCACAACCAGGACTAACTGTGGGGCTAAAATGAGGCTGAAGAGGGAAAAGGATGGAACACTTGTCGTAAAAGAGATAGTCTGGGAACACAAACACAGGCTACAACTCTCCCCCAAATGCTTGTCTTCTTGCACTCCCACAAAAACTTCGACAAAACAATCTTGGAGTACGTCAAGTACCTGCAGTTCAAAGGCATTGAACACGTGAAAATCATGAGCATACTGGGCGGCGATGACCCCGGTAGCTACTTCCTCGAAATGGATGCCAAAGACCTGATAGATGATTGTTCACTTTTAATATGCAACAAAGCAAATAATTCAAGGATGGATGATGTGGACGATGTCCTAAAGATTGTCAACTTCTTTAAGGAGATGAAAGCGATAAACAGGGAATTCTTTTGCGACATACAACTTGATGAGTCCGATGCAGTGAAGAACATATTCTGGGCAAACGCGAGCTGCCGAGGGGCGTATCAAGACTTTGGTGACTGTGTAACGTTTGACACCACATATAAGACCAACAAGTACCATATGCCACTTGGTGTGTTTGTGGGTACTAACAACCACCTACAAACTACATTCTTTGCTTTCGCCCTGATAAGAGATGAGGATGTAGATTCATTCATATGGCTGTTCAAAACATTTTTAAGGTGCATGAGAGGGAAGGCTCCTTCATGCATCTTCACAGGAACAACCGCCAACCCCCCCAAAAAAAGGAAAATAACACAGTAAAATTGTTGTGTCAATTCTATTTGTATATATGCACTACCATCTGTTGACCACTCCACCTCTCTTTTCTCATTACAAGACCAGTGCCCGGCAATGGCTTTGGCGATCCCAGATGCTTTCCGGAACACAATACACAAGCTGTGCCATTGACACATTATGAAGAAGTACAGGGAGCACCTCGCTTACCTGTACAACCTCCACGAAGACTTTAAGGATGAATTCACAGCAATCCTCAACCGGCCCCTCATGCCAACTGAGTTTGAGGCTGCATGGAAAGCACTCATGGATAAGTACAACCTCCATGATGATGCCACGATGGTGGCAATGTGGAATGAGCGAGAGAGATGGATATCAGCTTACTTCAAAGAAATATTATGTGCCAAAATGACGTCCACACAACGGAGTGAGAGGATGAACTATGTGCTCAAGAAGAACTTCGTAAGTGAGAGACAAAACCTGCATCAGTTTGTCAGCCAAGTAAACTCCTGCATCAAAACCAGGAGGTAGACAGAGAACCATGAGACAATGGGTAACCATGTATAGGTCTATCACCTGTCGTAAGACAAAATAATGTTCTTACTAAAGTAAATCTTTCTTAGTTAGATAGTTTTTGCTGCGAGAAAACTAATAATTTGTTCATCACTCTTGCTTGCGTAGAAGGAACAAAACACGTTGACCTTCTATGGGTTTGACACTCAGATGGCAAAGCTTTACTCACGAGCTATGTACAGCGAGATCATAAAAAGTCTAAAATTGAGCACTCTCTTCACGGTGACAGAGACGAAAGAGCCCACAAAGTACCTCGTCCGCTACAACAAACCGCAAAAACTGTTTGCATGGTCTCAGCACGCGTTCTAGGTGGTTTCCGACCCCGTGGGAAAAATATTTGACTGGGAGTGCAAGTTGTGGACCACACATGTGAGGATTAAAAAAATGATGTTACATACTGTAGTACTTATTTTTGCAAAGTTTTTGTTCGAATTAAATGACAGAAAACATGCACCTCTTCCAAAAAAAATACAGGTATTTTCTGCCTGCATGTCATGTGCATGATGTAGACAATTAAGGCTGACAGCGTCCCAGAGAAATACATTCTCAGGAGATACACCAAACGCCCGAACATCCAGCCAACATTCAATAGAAATGACTTGAGGACAGTAGCATCAAACAAGGCCTCCCAATACTGCATTGAAAGTGCATGCTGTAACTGAACATGAGGGTGCATAGAAAAAGCTTGAGAAGCCAAGACCAAATGGCGAGGTCACGAGTCGTCATGGAAAGACTTGAACAAGAACTCGACGCCATGCATTCTGCTGCAAATTGAGGTGTCGCGGACAACGAAGCCATTGAGCAGGATATTGCTACAATCTTATCCGAGATGAACCATCTGGGAGCTATTGACCCATTCGACAACGAGGAAGAGGAGCAACAACAACTAGAGCTTGCCCATGTGCACACTCAAGAGCAGCAACATGCTCGCGTGCAAGATCATGAGCTTGACGGTGCTGTAGGCGAATGACATGACAACATGACATCCTACCAGCAGCAGGAAAGGGTAACTAAACCACCCATATTCTCAAACACAAAGGGGATGAAGACTAAGACGCAAGCAGCGAAAGCAGCAGCCAAAAAGCCGGCACGCCCCATCAGACGCGTGGAATTTGGCCCAAACGGCAAACCTCTCGGGATAAGGGCATGCGGATTCTGCAACGTGGTGACCAATCATAATTACTGCACATGCCCACTCCGCACAGATGCCATTGTAAACAAGCAAAAGCTGCAGAAGCAGATTGGAGCCTCCCTGGTTTCTACCAATGGAGATGACACATGTAACAACTACACTTGCAGCAAGTGTGGGGGGACTGACGGACATAATGCCCTCACGTGCAAAGTGGGAAAGGAGGTCAGTGGCGCTGAACAGAAACAGGGCAAGGTCCAGAGTTCGAAGAAATCAAAAGAAGAGGATGAAGAAGAGTTTGACGAGAATGATGACCAATCAGACAAAGACAATGAAGATGATAGTATTGGGGACGAGGAGACTAAAACTGACGATGAAGCTGCCAAGGCTCAAGCAGGAAAGGACGCCGACAAGGGAAACATTTGGGGCCAGTTAGAAGGAGCTCAAGACTGAAGAATCCATAGTTAGGTTGCCGTGTCAACTGGAAAATAAGCTTGTACTATCGGTTGCCTCGGTACACAATGAGGAATCATATCAGAAACACTGTCGTTACAAAAACTTATTTAGCTTTATTATCGATTCCTCGATCAGTACTATACTTAAGATATAATTTGTGATTTTGTGCCTGCTAGACCAATGACATTATTATGTAAGCCATTTGATAAACTTTTTGAATGCAATCACAAAAATATTTTAAAAAACTGATCTGGATTTATGTACTGTCAACACTACTGTCGACCAGTAACTCAGCAAAAAATGTTAAGGAAAATTTAAACTCTTATAGTACATCAGTACGGATAATTCTCACTCGTCAGTACAAGGAAGAGTAACCAAACATACCCGTGAACAACTCAAAAAACATCATTTTAAAACAAGCTACGACTGATTCTGCTAGTCCTAGTTCAGAAAGTCCATCAGTACATAAAAATAATTACCTCAAGCAAGCAGAAAAAATTGAAAGTGCAAATATAATACACCTGTACTGATGAAAAACTAATTTATTTTTAAAAATACTTTCAAAGATTATTTTGATATAAACAATCCTTTCAAAAAACAAAATTTGTTTTAAAAAGATTAGCATGACACACATAGTCTCAACTTGTATTTGGTAAGTTCAATTACACTTCAATCACCAGTCCAAGTACCCACAGTAGAGGAGTACAAAGCGCCATCATCACCAACCCTGACACGCGCAAGTGGGATAAGCAGCTGATAAGTACAACTTGACAAGACGGATCAGTGCGACAGTGAAATGCCATCATCACCGTCCCTGAGACGTGCAAGTGGGATAAGCAACTGATAAGTACATCTTGAGAAGACTACTCAGTGTGACTAGTAAATACGCTGGCAAAGATTTTGGCTTGGATGGTTGATTCTTCCAGGCCACCGCCCGCGCCACCCGCTAGGCGATTGCCACGACGGACTGCAACTGCACCCCACGACCACTACACCCACGTCCCCAACGAAACGCCTCCCACACATCCCCGTCCACGCACTGGAAATAACCCATTGTCTTCCATCTCTGCCTCATTCATTGCCGCTTCCATCTCAACTACAAACAACCCAGAAACTTCTCTCTTCCAAGCCCACACTCACCAGAGGAGGGAAATGGCTGAGGAACCGTCTGCCAAGCGTCATCATGGCGAGACGTCCTACCAGAGCAGCAACCTCGACGACGTTCACGTCCCCAGCGAGAAGCGCGAGTACACCCAAACCCTCACAGGGGTTGAGCTCCATGGCAAGGAGACGCTGGAGTTTGTCTGCACCAGCGAACCAGACAAGGCCGACGAGATGATCACTAGGCTCTAGAAGAAGGCTGGCGGCTTGTATCCTAGGTTCGTCGGCGTTGATGTGGAGTACACTAGGGAAGACGAACCTCCGTAGAGAGCAGCTGTTCTGTAGTTGTGCGTGGAGGAACTCTTCCTGGTATACCACATCGCAGCGGCCACAAAATGGTGAACCATCCTACTCATTTGCCCTATTTGGTTCATCTGTTTAATTAGTATTGTATCCTCAAAAATTCATCAAACTTGTTTCCCAATTAGATGTACTAGTGTAGTTTGTGAAAGTGGATGCACTACTGCACTTTCTCAAGTAGATGCACTATAATATATTTTTTGAACCTGATGAACTGGATTACTATTTGAAAATCTTGCAGAAGATTAATTAATTTATGAAGTTGATGTACTAGTATAGTTTTTGATCTTGATCTAATAGTGTAGTTTCTGCACTCGATGTATTAAAAAGATGTTTCTCAACTTGATGTAGTGAAGTAGTTTCTGAACTTGGTTTGGTGTTATTTTCATAAGCAAACAAACTAAGAACTTGGTGAAGCACTGGTATGTGTTGTTCTATTCAACAAAAGTAAACTAAACTAGTACTAAAGTAGCACATACATCATTGAATCAAACCGTATATATTCCAGAAAGAAAAATTACATGGTGTACTTGAATTTAATTCCAAAACTTTGTTTACTAGTTTCTGAAGTACACTCATCGATCCATTAATTATACTATATAAGCATCTACTTCATGGATTCATCGCTTGTAAAACAAAAAAAATGAAGAATTCAAACATCAAAATAATACTAATCTTCAAAATGTCTCTCCCCTTGCAGGCCCAAGCGCCTCAATGACATGCTGAAGCATGAGAAGTTGTTCACATTTGTCGGTTTCAGCATTCAAGGTGACAAAGAGAAGCTGAAGATGTCTGGTTTGGAGATCAACCCCAACAAGTACATCAACATTCAACGCAACTGGAGAGTTCCATACACCGAAAAAGATTACGACTCCTTGGCTGATGTTGCAGCCAGCACCATCCACCCATTCTACAAAGACATGAAGAAGAAGATCGACGGGAAGGAAGACCATAAACTATGGGGGATCAGCCTGCTGCCAAATTACCTCATCGACTATGCAGCTATAGATGCGTACGCCACCAACAAGTCATGGAAGATAATTGACAACATCACAACAGGTTGGGAAATTTCAAAAGAGCAGGAGGCTGACCCCTACTACCACTGCCACTATGCGGGATGAAGATACATCAAAGTCTGCCTTCGTGTTGCTTGCTCTTGTGCTTGCCTTTTATCTTGTTGTTTCAAATTCGTAGTTTGCTCTTGTTAAGTTAAACCAGTTTGCTTATGTCTTGTGTGTCAGGGTTGAACCAGTCTGCTTATGTCGTGCTTACTACAATAAAAAGTACAAAGAAGCATAAGTTCACAGTCCCTCAAAAAAAATGTTATACTAAGCACATAAGTGCTACTATGAGTGAACTCTCAGTACAACTTAGTTTACACGCAAGTACTATAGTGGTAAAATGATACCAGAAGACCCTTGAGAATAATCACAAAAACAAACACAAAAAGAAGGCAAAAACTCAATGAAAAGATAACACTTCCACAAAACTAACAAGAACTACAACAAAAAGTATCAGTCCACATTACTGGTGGAGTCAAGTACTAGATTCAAACCAAAAAAATTAAAAATTGACCGCCCGAAGACAGGCAGGCCCTGACGCAGCTAGGTACTTGAACTCGATCCCACGACAGAACGTTGGCGAATCCCTAGTAATCGGCCCAACACAGGGCCAGCCGACCGGGGCCCGCAGGTCATGAGAAAGAGTGAGCGCCGTGTATAAGCGCTCAGGTAAGTATTCAGAGGAGTTCAGCCAAAAGGACTCGGCAACGCTTATCAACAAGTCGAGAGCCCCCTCCCTTAGCGAGGTGGGGCTAAACCCAGAACACACGCACATTCACATGTCCTCAAATCGCCCGTGCGGGCCATTTGGGCCAGAAATGGGCCCAATAGCCTCCATCATCTCCAAACACCCCACCAATAAGGCCAATTGAATAAAGCAGAGCACGGGACAAAGAAATATAAAAAATGTTCAAAAACTGAAAATAGAAAAGTTCAAATACTTGTTAGCAGGCAATAATTTTAAATACAAAAATAAAAATAAAAATAATTTTACCTATGCACCACAGATGATAAAAAAGGAAATTTTTTGATACAAAAACAATGAAACTTTAAAAAGCGGAGAACTTAATAAGCTGTATGTTAAATGTACATAATTTAAACCAGCGAATTAAATATTACTTTCAAGTTCAACTACTAAAATGCAAGAAGTTCAAATAGATATTGTTTGTCAATTCTGCTAAATTTCTTATTTATATTAAACCTGACTAGTTCAACTACTGAAATGCAATAAGTTCAAATAGATATTGTTTGTCAATTCTGCAAAATTTCTTATTTATATAAAATCTGACTAGTTCAACTACTAAAATGCAAGAAGTTCAAATAGATATTGTTTGTCAATTCTGCTAAATTTCTTATTTATATAAAATCTGACTAGAGCTCAACCAACGATTTCGTCGTAAATAATCTCAATCCCAAAAAAACTCAGTTCAAACATACATATGACATCAGTACTACAAAGCAAAGAAGGGTCAAGCCACTCACACCACTGTGACACCAATTTTCAAAACCTTACGTTGTATGAAATTACAATTCAGTACACACAACACTAAACCATAAGTACACTAAAAAGAGAGTACAAACACTATAAAGGCCTAACTTAGGTTGGGACAGATGAAAATAAAATAAGTCCCAGTTTTGAGCAACCACTTCCAGTGCACTGTAAATTTTTTTAGATCAACTAGTGTATAATACTTCAGTGCAAAAAGGAGACTTAACCTCCACACTGAAAACATCACAAAGTGTATGCCACTTAAACAGTACAAAATGCCATCATCATCGACCCTGAGACGTGCAAGTGGGATAAGCAGCTGATAAGTACAGCGTGACAAGACTACTCAGTGCGACAAGTAAAAAACCCTTAGCTTGGATGGTTGGTTCTTCCAGGCCACCCCCCGCGCCACCCACTGGGCGGTTGCCATGACGGACTGCAACGGCGACCCCACAACCACTACCCCCACGACAGGGAAGAACTTCCTCCCCCACGTCCCAAACCACGCCCTCAAAAAGCCACAAATCAACTCCATCCCTGCCACATCTCCAAAAACCACGATTGCCGCTTCCATCTCACTACAAAAAAAGACACATCTGTGACATTTTGGGCCGAACGAAAAAAATTTCTGTCATACATATGACACTTCTATGACGATAATTGTGACAGAACTCGGTATCATCATAGATGTGGTGGGCTCCTACTTCTATGACAAAAAATCATGAAAAAATAGGCTTTTCATCCTGGACGGGCCGTATTCGCAGCTGCATGACATTCTTTGGGCCGCCCATGACGGAAAAAATCGTGGTAGAAGCGAGGGGTAGGAAAATTTTGGGAGTTGCCGTTCGGTGGGAGGTCGGGGCCGAAGCGATGCTGCTGCTCTCCTACACGCGCGAGGCGTTGGCTCTAATCGAACCCGAGCGAGGCGTTGGGTTTTAATCAACCCGAGCGACAGACCGCAGCTACGCGTTATCGAACTCCGAGCGATCGATCGATGGTCGTTAATCGAACCCGATGGAGCGATTCTTCGCACGCCGCTAATCAAGCCGATTGATTGGATGAAGAGGAGCGTTGAGGGGGGGGTTGATGAGCAGTGAGCGGCGGCGGCGCGCCTGGATGAACAGACCCTGGTGTGGAGGGCTGGATGAACAGAGATGGTGGAGGGGTGGTTGAACAGACCTGTGGTGTGGAGGGTTGGATAAGCGATGAGACGATGGAGGGGTGCCCGTGGAGGAGTGGTTGAACAAGAGCCGGTGGAGTAGCAAGGTGGAGGCTGGATGAACAGGAGCCCGTGGAGGCCGGAGGAGGTCGACGGTAGCCCGTGGAGGCCGGAGGAGGTCGACGGTGGAGATGAACAGATCCCGTGGAGTCCTGTTTTGCGGACGCCACACTCCTCCCCCGCTTTGACCGTAGCACTCCAACACAAGTCCGTTTCATCCGCTTTTGCGATACCCCACACCCTCCCGATCAACAGACCCCTGCTTCGACCATAGGAGGTCCGCTTCTCCGTTTTGCGATACGCCACACCCTCCCGATCAACGGGACCCTGCTCCAACTTGGCCGGTCGAACACAAGGCCGCTTTCTCCGTTCTGCGACGCGGACCTCATTTCCATCGCTTGTTCCGCCCAAGCCGGTTGGCTCTCACGCGTTCTGCTGCCTCCCGGCGAACATGACGATTCTCGTTGCCTCCCCATGAACACGACACATTCCGCTGCCTCCCCATGAACACGACGCATTCCGCTGCCTCCCCATGAACACGAGCCCGGCAGACGTATGTGCGATTAGGCGTTCGAGACCCCGCCAGATGTACACATACGTGGTCAGATTTTCTTTCTTGCACGTGTTCTCGCCATACGTGATGTGCGATTAGGCGTTCGATACCCGCCCGATGTACACATACGACACGGCGCGCCTCTACATCGACCAAGATGTATGCGTACATTTGCGACCAGGATGACAACGCCACGACGCTTCACCAGGTGGGTCCCGGTATCGTGCACTTCCTTGCTCGCAAAGATGTAGCTGGTGGGTCCCAGCAATGGGGCTAATCGCTTTTTCCCTGGACGCACTTCCTTGCGCAAGCGAAGATGTAGCTCGTGGGTCCCGGCGGTCGAGGCTAATCATTTTTTCACGAATACGGTGGCCCGTCCGTGGGTCCCTGCCGTCCGTGGAGGAATAATTATTTTGCGCGAATACGGAGGCACTTCCTTGCGGCTGTCGTGGACCCAGCTGTCGCCTCTCCACGCTGATCCTCGCCCAATGGAAGTCGCCTTGACCACGCTGACCACGCCGCCGAGAGCACCACGGCGGTGGACGACGGTGAGGCCTAGGAAGGAGACGACGTGGAGCTGTGGAAGACGCGACGGTGGATGCACACGCGGAGAGGAGTATGAGGGTTCACTGGTTCGTCTGCGCTACCGTCGCCGCAGAATAACAGGGGTGTGGGTGAGTGGAGGGATGGCATGGCTAGCGATGGGAGTAGTAGGGCGGTGAGGCCCCAGCAAAGACAGCCGCCACGGAGGCAGGAGCAGGCGGCACGACCGGCGCTGCTTTGGGCTGCTGGAGCAACAAGACCAGAGGTTGAAGAAGCACGACGGCCGTTGGATGGACATCGTACGGTCACTGCAGCTAGAATCCTTTATATTGACTAAGAGTACAAAGCCCTTGGTACGTCAACTTAGTAGGCCCACAGGCCAGCTTCCGAAATGGTGCGCCCCAGATGTCAGGGGAGGAATCATTTTTGGGTGGGTGAAGCTAGAATATCCGAGATTGAAGAAGAAGCACGGCATCCATTGGATGGACATCCAACGGCCACTACTGCTAGAACCGTGTGTTGACTATAAGTTGACAAAGCCTTCCATACGCGTCAACTCTGTTTTTTAGGGACGCGTCAACTTAGTAAGGCCGTAGTGTGTGGCGAGAGAACTTATAGCCCATTTGAGATTTGTAAGAATGTGTAGCCCATTTTGAATTCTAATGGAATTTACTACAGCCCATTTACAGTTTGTTAAAAGTACAACCCATTTCAACCAACCGCTCAAAACAGAATTCAATAAAATTTCCCACATTTTGATGGGATCCAATATTTTATCCCAAAATTTCTAGTCGATTAAATACAATTTCAATATAAATTTATATTACGTAAAAATCCAACGAAACATTGTGCTCGCAACAATTAATGAAATTAAAATTTTCAATATTCCAAAAATAGTATTTTATAAAGTAATCACTGTTTGGTGCATTTTTTTATAGTTACCACCCAGTTTTTATTATTACATCCCATTTATTATTTCTTAAAGCCCATTTTCTTGTTAAGCCTAATGCATCCCTCCTAGGAAAGATTTGCAGCCCAGCGGGGTGGAGAATAACAACTTGACCTTGCCTGGGTATTCCTAAAAAAAGTATAGATGGGCTAGCCATTTTCAGTTTCAAAAAAATTAATATTTGGGCTGGATATCTGGCCTGGGCTAAACGGGTCACAGCCCGCCCAGTTAATACCTGCAGCGATGTTTTCGTTGTTTTTCAGAGCAGAAAAATTAATATCTGGGGTAAACATCAAAAAACTCTGCAGTGCTCACACCTCAAAAACACAAATATCGCCGAGCTACTTGGTCCCAAATTGCCGGTCGCTTCTTGTGCAATTCTCTCGCTTATTGACTACTCCCTCCTTTCCGGTTTATAATGCTCAATTCAAAAATCTCACCAATCAAGGTAGATGGCGAGTGGTGGAATACTTTTTGTAGTTTTGCAAAAGCACCCAATTAATGCTCTTGTTATCCTTAAAAAATTATGTTTATCAATGCATTAATTGCAATGCATGCATGCATAAAAGTACATGCATTGGTCAGTTTTCTCTTAATACTTGCATGCAATGATTTAATGCACCTTGGAATCTGAACATGTGATGGAAAACAACCAAATTGAGCCTTATAAAATAGAAAAACTGAAATTTTGAGATAAGCCCTATAAACCGGAAAGGAAGGAGTACATAGGTTGACAATGGTGTGTGACCGTGATGTCAGGAAACCAGGAGGAAGCAAAATAAATTATAGTTATATATATATATATATATATATATATATATATATATATATATATATATATATAAGGAGGCACTTATGACGTGAGGCTATGGACCTGGTGGGTCCCCATTGTCATCCTATCCAAGTAAAGTCATCTCTCACCCTGGCGCTTCCGCCCAAATGATCGGTGTCGACCGCCCGCTTCCGGTGCAAGCGATTGCTCGCCTTCAAACGACACAAGTGCCGCCCGTCTCGTCCATCTGCCGCACACATTAATGATACGTGGTTGCCGAGGCGGCTACTCGGCGCCACACGTCCGTCCCTCCGCCGCCCACCATTGCTATATAAACGGCCGCACCAGCCATAGCCGCATCTATCCGCATATGTTCCTTTCTCCTGTCCACACCACTACGCCCACCATGGTTTATCGCGCCCAGCGCTCTTCGACGGGCGGACGACAGACCACAAGGAGATGGCAGCCATTGATGCCGACCGCTGGCGGCAGCAGCCGGAGGACGACAACGCCCCAATGGAGAACATGGTAGTCGACGATCCGGCGCCAACCCCTCCTCCGCGCCATCTCGCCGTGCATTGCACCATGACCATCGGCGAGGCCCGTGCCCAATATATGGACAGGGTGAGGCAGATGCGTGAGGAGCAGTTCCGGGAGGCGCAGGCCCACGCCGCCTACAACCACCATCTCCTCCAGAAGCACCTGCAGGCGGAGGAGCAGATCACCATGGAGCGGGCGGAGCAGGAGGCGCCGACTCGACCGCTCCGCCGCAAGGGCCGCCGAAAGGCCGGGCGGTACCTCATGCGGGTGGCGGAGGCTGCGGCCGCCTACAAAGAGGTTAGCAAAGAGGGCGATGAAGCGGGCGAGGCGCTGTTTGGCAAGCCGAGGATGAGGCAGAGGACAATGCCGGCTCCGACAAGTCCCCGCTCCGCTGACGTCGACAACGCCCTGCTCTGCCGAGGCCTTGCGGTGCCAACAACGAGGCAGAGGACACCGCCGGCTCCGCCGAGGCCCCGCCCCGCCAACAACGAGGCAGAGGACATTGCCGGCTCAGCCGAGGCCCCACCCCGCCAAGAACGCGGGGAGGATTTACCGCTCGCTGAGGCGCCGACCGCCGCAACGAGACAGAGGACATCGCCGGCTCCACCGAGGCCCCGCCCGCCGCTAACGAGGCCGCCGCCACACGTAAAACGGAAGAGTAGAACACGGTAGGTCGCCGCCGGGTCCAAGTAAGGCCACCGCTGCTACCCTTTGGTTGAAGCCAAGCTAGGCGGGTTGACCATTGACGGCCGGGTTAGCTTCTTGGCGGCGACGCGGAGTCGGAGAGCTGCGCCGAGAAGAACGCTGCTTACTTAATCGCTGGTGCAGTTATCGATCGACATGTGGGCCCAACAGGCCACATGTCGCCACGCAACTACACCTGCAGCTAAGTCACAAGCTTCTGCTCGCTCAATGACACAGCGGTTGCTTCGTTAATTAATTATACCTCCAGTAGCACCCTTTTTAGTGTTTTTAGGAAAGGAGGATGACCCCGGCCTCGTGATCTCGGGAGATGCATGCAGCCACAAACACTCCTTTTTAGTTGAAGAATGTATGAAATGTAATGAAATCCGCATGTTTATATGAAATCGACCATGTATGAATGAATTTATTTCGATTAGTTCAATTCTCAGATCACGGCATTGGATGAACATGCAAAACAATACGTACTAGCATTATTCCTGTGGTGATCACCACGCTTGCAGCAGTTTCACATGTACTCCCTCCGGTCCTTGCTAGTCTGCATACAAGTTTTGTCTGCAGTCAAAGTATCTCTACTTTGACCAATCTTATACAAAAAGTATGCACTTTCACAATGTGCGAAGTAAAAAGGAACAAAAGGAGTACAAAGAGTTTGAGTAGCTTTTTAGCGTTTCTGTACATTGCAGTCAAACACACAGGCCTGGAAATTCATAGAGAACATTCAAAACAATTGATGATTATGCATATCAGCGACTCACATGTCAGAGGCAATATTTACTTCACAACTAAAGAATAAAGAAAAAATTGATCGACGCCACTGACAGCAAAGGGCGTCCCATTTGAAAATATCAAACGCATATCTTGCTAAAATCAATGAGCAAAATTTGACAAGGTTGTCCCATTCCAAAATATCAAATGCCTACGGTTGTGGAATGGGCAGGGTTTGCCATCATTTCGGACATTGACATGGCACCTCGTGCTAAATAAACCAGCTGTACTTTTTGTGCAGTTCCACCAAAATCAACCAAATTCGCGCGTAGTTTGTATGATTTCGCCCTTATATGTTGCAACGCCTTGAACTTATGGGCACCTCCTTTCTTGTGGTGGAAATGAGTGATTCAATGTATTCATGAACATTTTGTGCAGTTCCCGTTGAAATCAAGCTGAGCACCCCTGTTTGCACAAATACAAAAAAGTGATTAGTATAAAGCAAACTGTATTATGAATTGACAGTTTCAACAGGAACATACATGGTCCATGTAGAGCACACTTTTAGAAAAATGGAACTCACCAGAAAGAATCCTAGAACAACATTGTACTCGCGCATCACAGCAAAAAAATGGAGATTTGTCAGTCCTTCTGAGCTGAAGTTAGTTTGGTCTTGTGGGGAGTAATGTAACCATCCTTAAACTGATCCTTCTGATGAGAAGATAGACGTTCTTCATCCTGGCATAATCGAAACTAGTCACTTCACGTACTCCATATTCTTATTCAGAGGAAGATGATCCCTGTTTGCTCGAAAAAAAGGGAAGGAAATATTTAAAACAGCACTGATGAAGCACTTCTCAAGGACAATACCACTTTTTCATGACAAGTATCTAAACAGTAGCACAACACCAATAGAGATGACAAAGCTCAATCATATGGATGAAATCAGTGGGCTTAGTACCAACATTTGTCGAGGCTGATTGTGTAGAGCATACAGATGAAGCACTTCTCCGAACCATCTGCTGCTATCTACGGGGTGGCCATGCTTACTATATACTCCTCGATTAGTTTAATGTTTCCAACATCTTCTTGTGCAGTTCCACTAAAATATATGGTATCTTCAAAGAAGATCCCGCTTGCACAAGTAGAGATAATTACGTATGGCATCAAATCGGTGGCAAAACAATTGCTCGCTCCAGCCATACCGATAAATTAAGATGCAAAACTATATCATTACTTGTGTCATCACAGTTCAAAGGCTTCATTACAGACCGGAGTTGATTTTTGTTTTCTTCCGCTAGTTCTTCCCTTCATCGCTTGGTTCAATAATGCATAAGCTTCGCCTTCAATGTAAGACTTGGCATGTCAATTAGGGAGCACAAGTATAGTACTAAACTTAATTTTCTAATGAAAGTGGCAAAATACAGGCCAACAGCCAGAAATATCCTTATCTTACCTCAATGGGATATTACGGTGCACATACAGATTGGAAGTCTTGTCTCCATTTGTGCAGTTCACTAAAATCAAGCAACATTATCGTACAAGTAGCACAACATATGAAAGCACACTGCAGAATCATGTGAAAGAAGGCTAGTACTGACCTCTCATGATGCAGAATTCAAACAACTCACAAGAAGAAGATCTGAACCAAATTCGCCTTAACGGATAGGAAGTAAGATCTCCTCTTGTGCAGTTCCACTAAGATCAAGCAATCAAGCAACATTGTCGATGTGACATTTTGGTTGAACTGCACAAAACACTCTTAAAACAAAAGTATTTTGTGCAGTGCACCAAAAGGTCACAATGGCAACGAGGTGAAGTAGATAACCCAGTTTACACAGAGGTGCAAAGGAAACAATTAGTGGTCAATGACTGCGGATGACAGAGAAGCCAACAAAAAGAAGCATCTACCTTATCTAAATGGGAAATAAAGCAATACAGTAGCATTTCTCAAACGGTGGCATTCATTAATATTAACATAGAGATTATAATAACAATAAAATTCATCAAACATGTAATTTGCTTTTAACTGTGGCATTGCATCAATTTTCCAGCGGCATTATTAGAGGGTGTTTGTTTACAGGGACATTTTGGTGTAGGGACTCCGTGTCAGTCACATCTAAACCAAACAGGAGGGACTTTTAGGGACTAAAAGTGGGCATTTGGGACTAAAGAAATAAGACCCCGGGGGAGTCTTTTTGGGACTTTTTCCAAAAGTTGCCCCTGCCACGCATCACACCTTGTTTCTATTTGTTCATTACTAGGGGTAACATGGTCTTTTATCATGTCATTTAATAACATTTAGTCCATGTTTAGTCCCTGGAACCAAGCAGGTAGGGACTAGGGAGTTTTTAACCAAACAGGGCCTTAGATTAACAACAGCTAATGAGTTGCACGGGACAGTGGACGCACCAGCACCATGTGCATCTACCGATGTACTGTGGTCATGCACAGCCTGTTACAACAAAGAACAAACTACCAAGGAGCATATTTGTGTTGGTCCCAGTTTTGTTATCTTTAGACACCTTTCCCTATGTGAGCGCAGCAAATCTAGTCCTGCTCAAACTCTACAGCCTTGTCCCTTCCTTTCCTTTTTGAACTAGTACTTTCGCCCCTTCCTTTCAACTTTGAACCACGTCCTAGATTTATGCGATACAACTTTCCCCACTAATTTCCCCCATTCCATTCCTCTTTGAACCACGTCCTAGATTCATGCTATACAACTTTCCCCTTCATTTCCTCTTTGAACCACGTCCTAGATTCATGCTATATACAACTTTTCCCACTACTTTCCCCCACTCCTTTCCTCTTTGAACCACGTCCTAGATTCATGGTATACATGCAGCTAGAGCAATGCAAGTGGAGTAAGTAAAATATACCTTAAGGTTCTTGGGGCGAGGTTCGGTGGGCCACGCGACGGCGGCGAAGAAGAAAGGGTCGGAGGCCCTCCCGTGCCGCCGCTGGGTGGAAAGTGAACAGCTGCGCCGGTAGTGGATTCCCTCCCTCGCCGACGGCGACAGCGTTAAGCCTCCTTCCCTTCCCGATGGACGGATCCTGCCGGCTCTTTGAGCAGCAGTGAGGGGAGAGAGAGAGGCCAACGAAGTCTTGTTTAGATCTGGAGAGGGTGAGAGAGTGTGAAGATAGCAACTACAAGCTACCGAGGCTCCAGTGGGAGAGGGCGAGAGTGTGAAGAGATCAACTACAACGCCGAGGCTCCAAAGATGTATATATATCTTTGGAGAGAGAGTGTGAAGCGTGCAAACCCTAGAAAACATTTTGACCAGTCAAAGAATCCTCCTGGCAAAAATTATGCTCAAGTGTAGTTATCGAACCCGAGACCTCAAGTTTGATGAGCGAACAGGCTAACCAGCTACACAACCCTCCCGTTATGTTCAACGAGAGGAAAATAACCTTTTAAACATTCCTTCATTCGTGTGACAGGCATGCCGTGTTTTTTTGTGTGTGTGGGAGTCATTAGGATTTCAATCATAATCGTTTCATGTGGCTTTGGTGGTAAGACTATCCACAATGGTGCAGAAATAATGCAGCCTTAGTCACCTTACCTCTCTCCACGTAGTACGTTGGGTCCCACCAGTCAGAGGGTGAAACAAACAAATTAATAAGAAAAATTAAAAGCGTTAGCGGTGTATCTTACTACCTCACACATGTCGCTACTGCTCGGGAACACTGTCCAATTGATCCCTCTGTTCGCTCACGTACTATTTTAAGTGAATCCTTATTATAACATGCACACAAATTATGGGCACTTGTATTCGACTTAAGTCAGTGTGCCACCGTATCTCGTATACTTACTACTCCCTCCGTCTAGGTGTAATAAGACACGTTAGAAGGTGCAACGGGACCAAGGTGCGTGCGTGTGCGTGTGTGTGTTTAACAGCATGTGTGTGTTAGAGAGTGCGACAGGTCAACCTACTCCTACAGAGAGATGGTGTGTAGTGTACGATTTTAGCCGCGAGAGTCGGTGCATCCTCTCGTTTCCGGGCGTGTCAGGTAGGGACATGCGGACAGCTGCCACGCCCGCTCCTGACCAGCCTGGCCCACCAAAAGCCCCTCCATCGCCCGCGCGCGCTTCCCGCCCAAAACGGTCAAGGCCACTCCAATGAATCGGTGTCGCATTCATGCCCGGGCAGAGCGGACGCGACCTCTCACTGGCGCAAGAGTAATGGTTGCTTCGTCCGTCCAACTTACTACTGGGTCTATGTGATTTGACGGCTCATTGGTCTTTATTACTGAGGTGGTAGGACTGCTGGATGTCCAACGCTTTCGGCGAAAGGAAGTAGTAGATTACAATTTTCTCCATTCTTACAGCGGAGGAGTGCAAGAGCAGTGAAAACACGCAGGCTCAGTGATTACATGGCCCACCTCACACTATCACCGTCGACACCTAACTCTTTACATAGTACTCCTCCGCTCCTAAATATTACTAGATGAGTCCTCGCTGTCATGAACAATGTATATCTCTCTGCACAAAATTATCGATTTCATAGAACTAAAAAAAATCTATAACCTCATGACAAATGTGGTAGCCAAACTAAATAAACTCCCATCATCATTTAGATCATCCCACGTAAGGAAAAAAGATCAGCCAACTCCTACTCCATAAGGCTGGTCATAGTGGGAGTAACTTAGCAAGTAACATAGCGCATTTCAAGACAGGTTTGCTTATGTGGCATGGAGTTAATGAGGAAAGAGGTGTTTGGAGTAACATAATATGTTACTGTAACATAACGCAACCGAAAGCAAAATGAGTCTATAATGTAATAAATGTTATCATCTATGATATTGCACTATGAAGGTAGTAACAAAGACTAGTGTCATATGCATGACACTAGTCTAAGTTACTCCCCACTATGACTAGCCTAATGGGATTATATTTTTATTTTTGACATGTTAATGGGACTTAAAAGCTCACTTACATGCATGCTACCGGTGCATGCTTGCATGCAGACATGTTGATGTGATTTAAAACCCACTCACATGCATGTGCCATGGTATTTCTGCATGCTTGCATGTGGCTTAGTGCGGAGCCTCTCAACATCTAGATCAGACGGCTAATATGACTGATTTACTTCATCTAACGGCTATGTCAATTTTGATGATGTGGCTCAAGGAGAGGATAGAGAACTCCTAGTAGTGGGGGCTAGCTATTACTAGTAGAGAAGTCTTTGTAGAGATTCCACTAGGTGAACTACATACAGAACAAAATGAATGAATCTACACTTAAAATGCATCTATATACATCCGCATGTGGTTCATGGTGAAATCTCTACAAAGACTTATATTTAGGAACGGAGGAAGTACTAGTATAGTACTAGTACGTACTGTAATTTATCAGCGAGATAAATTTGTACAATGCTATGAAGCTTCCAGCTCCTGTTACATGTATCTTGTCTCCAAGGTTGCCTGTTGCAACATTTCATCAAATATAAAGGAGATTAACATGCATGCTATTGCATCTCAATGATTGACAGATCATAGCAAATATGTACTCCCTCCATTCCAAAATAAGTGTCTCAACTTTGTGCAAACTTTAGTACAAAGTTGTACTACTACTAAAGTTGACACTTATTTTGGAACAGAGGAAGCTAAAGAAAAAACGATCCATGCAGTCCCTAGCCCTTGAACCGTGAACCCCGACCAGGCTTCAATTTGTTTGGCAACGCTCGAGCTTCCTAATAAATGAAGTTTGCAACCTTTTGACCATCGGATCATTTTGTGCAGTTTCACCAAAATTGAAATGTGCATCCCTCGTGGCAAAGAAATTGAAGAAGCGTGATTAGAATAAGATTACTAGGACTAGTTGATGAGACATAAACTCATCACAAATACAGACGAGAAGCCAGAGAGGTATCGGTATGTGCAGGCAAAGAAGTAAAGAAATATCCACAGGAGTGATGTGGGCAGCTGGAGCATGGTGCAAGCCGTCTCAGAAGCGAGTTGTACACGAGGGACGAGCTCAACCTTGAGGAGGGCAGCGGAGGCGGCAGCGCCCACGCCGTGGCAAAGGAGAAAGGGACGAAGGCAACCTCACCGGCTTTGTGAGAGAGAACGGCGGGGACCCCTGATCGGGACATGCCGACAGTGGGTTTTCGTTGTCGGCGACGGCCACCGCATCTACCTTAAGCATCCACCCCTTCCCCAAGCGGACATGATCCGCCGGGATGTTAGAGATGTGGCCACAATCATTTTGTGCGAGAGAGTGTGAAGAGAGCAACCCCAGCAAGCAACCGTGTAGGCCGGCCCGTCCTGACTATGTATATAGTGGAGCGGCTTCCTTTTCTCTCCATATGAACCTATCATATTGCGTACGTGCCACTGAAGAAAAACAAACTTTATTTATAAATGACGCGGCACCTACTACTGGTTCTCCTATAACCTTGCGCTTGGCATCTCCAAAATATTAACCTTGCGATTGGCTCTTCGCATCTTCGGGAAGTCGAGCAATAATGGTAGTGTAGTATATATCGTTCTGGCTATATGAGATGGAATGAATTGCTGCACGTCCACCACGTGGACGAGGGTCGAGGGGCGAGGGAGAGTGCTACATACGGAGCAAAATGAGTGAATCTACACTCTAAATTACGTCTATATACATCAGTGTTTGGAGTATGTACTAGTAGTTCATATTGAAATCTACTAAAGGACATATATATTCCAAACAATATGACATAATCCCTATAACCAAGGTAGTAGGGACGAGGAGTAAACGGAGGGAGTAGTAAATTTTTGTCCTCGTCCTGCGAGCCACCGCGCGCATGGGCGAGGGAGCGGGCGTAAGGCGAAGCAAGCTTCACCTCATCCTGCGAGCCACCACGCCCGTGGGCGGGGGATACGGCGTACTAAGCAAGCTTCTCCTCGCTCTTTGAGATGACGGGACACATCAAAAGTACTCCAGTGTATAGAGCCTTGCCTCTAAGGTAGGCCCCACATGGTTTGCCTCTTTTTTTAATTTAACATAACACGTCAAGTCACAATTTATTTGTTCACCCGTGATAGACAATCCCCCTCCACCAAGTGGACAACCAGTACACGTGCCAAATTACCACGTGGGCTGCCTTTTTCATACAGAAATGAGCTCCACCGTGTACCCGGGCGGGTGTGGTTGGGAAAGAGACGGGAGTACGTGCATCGTGCATGCATCTCTTCTCTTCGTGCACGTCCCCCACCTACGTGGGTGTGTGTGAGAGGTACAAACCGCGTTCGTAAGTGTTTTTTGTTTTGTGGTGGGGGTGGGGGTGGGGTGGGGGGTTGATTTCGTGAATTTTTTGTGGGAATATGTGTCGATGACATCTCAAACAAAATTTTGCATGCAATGTGTGTGAAATGGAGGCCTATCCATATCATAAATAGAGGGTCGGGCAATCCACGATAAGAGAGGGAGGGGTCATAGCTATCGGTAGAGTCGAAGAGAGGATCAAGTGGGTGGGTGCGAGATCGATGAAGAGAGCCATCAAAATTGTGTGTGTGTGCAAGTCAAAGATATAGGGCGACTGGCCCACCGAGCGTTAGAGGGAACATGTCAAGTTTTTGTGTGGCAGAGAGACATGACTAGAGCGCTTGATGTATCGGTGTGTGTGGGGGGGGGGGGAGGGGTAGGCAGAGGCCTAACTATAGAGGTAGAATGACTTGTATATGTGTTGAGAAGGAGAGACCCAGCTATGTCTTGAGGGAGATCTGTAACATCCCAAAATTCTAAATTTTGGAATGTTATAATAATTAAAATATATGA
Organism: Aegilops longissima; assembly: GCA_021605205.1. Classification (NCBI taxonomy): domain Eukaryota; kingdom Viridiplantae; phylum Streptophyta; class Magnoliopsida; order Poales; family Poaceae; genus Aegilops; species Aegilops longissima. The sequence continues at coordinate 472,394,136 of CM038682.1, forward strand.
TTGCTTGATTGATTGTTGAGTGATCGATTGCGTGAAATTGATTGGAATTTTAAACTTTTGAAGTTTTGTTGAGAGGGAATAAAAGGACTTCCCAAAAAAATGCTTCTGTTTGAAAATATTTGAATTTGGAAATATTTCAAACTTCATGCCACTCAATGATCCTCATGATTTCTTCAATGAAAGAGAGTGGGAAGTAAAGAAAATTTTGATTTTGAATTTGTCATTTTAAATTTTGTTTTTAACTCAAAGTGGCATTTGAGTTTTATTCAAAAACTTTTCTGACAAAGAACACTTTAACAAAAGTGTTGAGAGGGAGTAACATGACACCCCAAAAATGTTGGAATAAATTTTCCATAGAGTTTTGAGAGTCATTTTGATTTTTGTTTGAATTTAAAAAAATGATTTTTCAAAAAGTATTTTATTTGCCCCTGCAAAATAAACCATTAAATTGGGCTTATTTTTCTGATCGTTTTTATAGATAATACTCCTATATTTTATTTTTTTTAAATGATTTTTATTCGCGGATTCTTTTTAAAAAGGAAAGGTATTTTTGTTTTGGGCCAAATCCGGCCCAATCGCGCCAGATCATCTCCTTCCTCACGAAGTGGATTTCGTTCCCGAGCACAGCCGCGTCGGCCATCGCCGGAGATCGCGGGATTCACGGAATCCCTTGCCCCCTCCTCCAAACCGACCTGCCCCCCCTATAAATGGCCACCTCCCGCACCCATTCCCGCCCCTAGAGCCGCCTCTCCTTGCCCCACACTACCGCGCCACCTCGCCGGAGTTCGCCGGACCACCACCGCCATTGCCGCCCCGCCCCACCACCTCCGGCCATCCCCGCCACCCACCGACCCCACCAGCCGCTCCGCCCCGCTCTGCCACCCCCGACCATCCCTTCTCCGACGCCAGAGGGCCACCAGAGGACGTCGCCGGAGCTCAACCAGAACCCCATCATCGGAACTGCTACAGTAAATCCCGACCTACTGTTTTTTTTCGTTCTGTTTTTAAAACGGAATAGTTTCAATCTTGTAAAATCCATAGTTAATTATCTACGAGGTATTTTTGAGTGATTCCAACTGCCTTGGATCAAAAAATTTATGAAGTTTCTGTTACTTCAATTGTATTTCATATTTGAGCAGTTTAAATTTGTGTTTGTATGAATTTTCTCAAATCACTAGATTTGAGCTATTTTGAGTTAGGAATATTATTTTTGACCGATTCTTTTTGCTCCTGGTCTCTAGGACCTTTGTTTATCCAGTACTCCCTCCGTTCCTAAATACTTGTCTTTCTAGAGGTTTCAAATGGTGACTACATACGGAACAAAATGAGTGAATCTACACTCTAAAATATGTCTATATACATCCGTATGTGGTGACCATTTGAAATCTCTAGAAAGACAAGTATTTAGGAACGGAGGGAGTAGTATTTAGTATTTTATTTCTAGGCTAATTTAAATTAGGTTTTTAGCAAAACAATACTGTTTTATTATTAGTTCTGTTTTAGCTTTTTCTTTATTGTTTTTATTAGTTTTAAATTATTTCTTTTTGTCACTTTTGACAAAATTAGTTGTGTTTCTGTTAGACAACAGGAGAAAAATTTATTTTTATTTTAAAATTTAATTTCTTAGTTTTGTATGAAAACTTCTATAGGTTATAGTTAGAGTTTTATAAAAGCTTTTTATTTGTTTATTTTTGCAAATGTAATTTTATGAAAAAATACTTTACATTAACTTAGTTGTTTTACTTTTTATTTTTGTAAATTATTAGTTATTGTTTTAATTACTGTTATGTTTTTTGACTTTTTGCAAAACTATGTTTGATGCTTGTAGCAAAGTCATAGATTTTCGTTAGTAGTTTTCCTTTCTAGTTTTATTTGAAGCTTCTTTGGAATTTGTTGGAGTTTTATTATTGAGTTTTTATTATTTTTTTGTTTTAATTGTTATTTTGAGTGTTAGTATTGCTTTCTAGAATGATTGCTTATGTGAATGCTATGTTTGACTTGTATAGATTTTCTTCAGAGAGTGACGAATAGTTCTATCAAATTTTGTGAGAGTGTTGTTATCATCATCAACGTACCAGGCAAGTTCACTTTGACCATGCTTTCATACCTATGTTTTATTGCATTTAGTGGCATCTTTGCAACAACCCTACATTAGTGATTTTGAATTCTTGTAGTTGAGTAGTATGCATGAGGTAGGAACCCATCACCCTGTTACCAAGCCTGGGACGTTATTTATTTTAGTGCTACGCTATAGTAGACGAGGTTTGGTATGAGTGCTCGGGAGTGGTGTGAGAATGGACGACTCTACGTCAATGACGACAACTCCATGATGGCATCTGCAAGGACTACATCTTCAAGGCCTCAAGACTTCAAGACTCGAGACAAGAATTCAATACACACTACTGGGTGAAGGATGGTTGATGGGCACCCTGGAGAAACCAGTGGATGGCCGGGATGCATGGAGAAGCGCCATGACATCTTGCGGAAAGCTTCACCCAGACTCAAAGAGACGGAAGAATACTTCATGCCCGGAAGCTTACTTGTGCAACCGCAAGTCACTATGGGCTCTGGCTTGGTTGACCTTAGTTGTGACTTTGGCTGGGACGGTGCTAGCATATGTAGAACTATGATTGGATGAGCACCGGACAGTGGTCAGAGGAACTCTCCGGAAGACCATGTTTCGGTCGTCTTGTTCTCAAACACCCTGAAGTTCGAGAACATAAAAAGAGGGATCGAATCTTGCGGGTAAAGTGTACAAACCTCTGCAGAGGGTTAAAACCTAATCGATTAGTCGTGTCCCCGGTTACGGACAACTTGAGCCTCTGGACTTGGATCTATCTCGGAACTCTCAACACCGGACTGATAACTTAATTGTGGGCAACTTATGATGATTTGGGCTATGAGACATCGGTTGGCGGAACCATGTCATGATAGAAACCTCCATAGTACAGACTCCAGTTATTCCTTTGATGTAGGGAAATAAAACCAGCTTTTATGCAAAACAAAACTCAGACATAGAGCCACAAAGCCATATTGCATATAGTATAGTTTTATCATCTGTTTTCTCATGTTGTGATATTGCCGGTACATTCAATGTACTGACCTACACGGCTGCAACGTATCATGTTGCAGATACTTTCTTCCGACGAGTAAGAGTATGGTACAGGGTTACGGTCTACACTCAACTTGCCGATGGCGTTGATGGGATTCCACACCCGATTGTTTGTTTCCGCTGAGACTTATGAGGTATATATCAGTTTTACATTATTTATACATGTGATTGCACTTTGATATATACATTGATGTCTTGTGTGTGCCAAAGATCTTGATCGAGGATGGCACAGATACACGAGGCTTGACCGTCGAGGTCGGGTTACTCTGATATGGTATCGAGCACATGTTGGTATGGGGCGTGACCCTAGGAAATGACTTAGTAATATGAAGACCCCAACAGAGCGACCTTTGTTCTTGTTACTACTCTCGTAACACCTGATTCCTTTTCTCGAACCTTCCTTATTTCAATCTATAGATGGAGAGCTACATTCTGAACAAAAGAGAACACTACGAGAAGGTTCTTGGAGGCCCCTTCCTTGTGGAGCTAGTCAGGCTGCTGAAGCTACCAATACCTGAGATCAAGGCAACTAAGAGGACGTCTAGATCATGGGGAGTCAAGACCCAAGTTTTTGGCCATAAAGAAGACCCCAAGACTGCAGACATCAGCTTCGGCACCATAAATGGTGACTGTGATATGGGCATCAACACTTCCGTCCATGATGCTATTGCACGCTTATGCTATCGTCATCGTGCTGCACTAAACCCACACTTCTTTGGAAGGATTGGATGGCAGAAGTTTGATGGAGCAACTATTGCCTTGACAGAAGTGCAAAAGATAAAGTCTCCCCACTGTTAGTGTACAATCAGGACCTAGAACAATACATCAAGAATCTTCAGATGGACCTCCTAGAAGCCCTATTTGACAATGAAGCACTACGAGAAGAGGTTGAGACTCAGAGACTGAAGGTAGACAACCGGAGGAGGAGAACCTCGAGATCCCGAGAATCGTCGAGAACTGAAAAGCAGCAGAACCATGTCTCATGCCAAGGACGTTGAGATCCGTAAGCTCAAGGAACAACTTCGGGACATCTGAGTCGTCACAAGAAACTCCGTGATCGACAGGAAAATCTAGCAGAAAAATTGGAGGAGATCAAGTCCACACAGAAGAAGCCCCGGTGGGGACAATGATCAAGTTCCCGGTAAATTAGCTTAGTAGTAGCCCACCATGAGAGAAATAAAGATGAAAGCTTTCTTGATTTAAGTATCTGACCATACCAACTTATGTGGGTGGCAATACTATAGAATTGATTGAATAAATGAATGCTTGGTTGCTATTATTTTCTGTGTTTATTGAATGGTTGGATAGATGCGATATTTGTAGGCTTGTTATGTCAACCTTGAGAGACGTAAGTTACGGAAGAATGGTAGAAGGCCTTCATATGGGAAAAGCATCAGGAATTGGAAACTCCTGAGCATTGAAGACCTGGAGAAATGAATACTTAGAAACGAAACCATAGTAGAACGGCCCATTAAAAACGATTTTTTTCTTTTGAGCTCGGATTTGTTTGTTGATGGGTGGGTATTCTCTTTCTCTTTCTATCTCAACCAGACCCCGAAACCTCGAACCAATGGACAGCTGAACACCAAACTTTTCTAGAGACAAAAAAAATTCCCCATGGAGATACACTCTTTGTTCTGAGTAGCCCTCTTATCCTACACATGCAGATGACAACCCTTTATGAGTCTTTCCTTAAGGGCCCTGAAACGATCATGACCCTGACAAGTGATCATGATTACCCGAAGATCCTGAAGGACATGATGAAGCATATTCACCTTGAAGGAGATGCAGTCTACAAAGGCTACCCCTTCATGCAAAAGGGAGTGGAACTTTGGTATGTGGAGGTACACCTCCATCGTATGAAAGGAGTTTGCCCAAAGACGATGGGGCAGTACTTTTTCATCTCACGTGTACCACAAGCAACTTTCTTCGACGCTGTTCGTGAAGCAGCCATGGAAGCCATCGCCGGATCGGAGAAATACTTGAAGCAAGACTTCGTTATACTCAGGAATGCCTAAGAGAAGTGCATGCAGAGATGATGGAGATGAAGCTCAAGGCCACCACGATGAAACAGAAGATTGAAGATTTCAAGGCGATGTCGCACAATTCCAATGGGATCAAGAATCCTCAAGGAGGAAAAATGAATAAAGTTGGATGTAATGTCGACCATACCGAACCATGTGGGTGGCAGCATTTGTAATAAACTTTTGGAATTTGGATTCTGAAAATGGTTAAGGATGTAATAAAAGATTGATATGAAAATAATGTGATTTATGGATAAACTAGTGCATTTTTTGGTGTGGTAGTACTCCGTAAAGCCACAGGATCAATGAAGAAAGAAATGTGTTATTCATGACGGTCCATAGAAGGGAGCTGGACCAAATAAGTTGGAGTTTTGTATGATCGTCACCACAAGGGTATGAAGGAAGAAGTACTACTGGATTTACAGGATATGTAATGTTGGAATATGGAATGATAATCCTCGGAAGGATGAGTTAAACATGTACAAGAGTTGAAGTGGGCCATAACCCACAGGCCCAGGAGTTAAGAAGAAGCAAGCACACTCTTGCTGTAGGAACATATTTCGGAAGAAAACTTTGAATTTAATCATCCGGCATTTTTAGGAGGATACGAAAACCCGAGGGTTGTGAAGAAACGTTAGATGTCTTGTTCAGCTTGCAGAAACCATGGATTTATTAGAACTCAGTTCGTCGACAAGGGAAATTCTGCAATGCTTGTGAGTATGACCAAGTGTTAGAATACGTGATTCAATGTCTGCATAGTTAGTAATGGTTCAAGTACGGGATGGATTGGCCCCCATACCGGGACTTCTATCATGAACTATCATATGTTGATGGAAAATCAGAGAGCCTTGAAAACGAATCTCAGACCACAGTCGACTGCCCACAGTCAACTATGGTCTTGGGGACTACATCCAGTGGGTGCACTTAGCTTGCCCCCACTGGTTCAGGTTCCACTCGACCTAGTCCATCCAGGCCAAGTGAGAAAATTCTGACTCTCAGACCACAGTCGACTGCCCGCAGTCAACTATGGTCTTGGGGACTACACCTAGTGGGTGCACTTAGCGTGCCCCCACTGGTTCAAAGACTCAATCGACATAACTTAGTCGACTCAAGATACAAAACTACTCAGCGGCATGTCAAAACACCCAGTGGGTGTACCAATGCAAAACGCAGACTGACGGAAAGATCCTTCAAAGAAAGTTTCCAGGTAGCATATCCTAACAGAACAAGCGACAAGCTAAAGAGTCAGCCGGTAATCTGCTAACCTGGATGTTGCTCTGGAGAGCTGAGCTGGCGTCATAAGTAGCTTTGTTGGCCTCCCGAACCACCTTCATCTTCTCCATCATAATGCCCACCTGACGTATAGCCTCCTTGGCAGCACCCACCTGGTCCTCTGGGATGTGATGTGCAACAAAAAGTGAAGATGGATGGGCTGGAGTCTGCACGGTTGACGCTGAAGGCTGAGCACTCGACAGTGGTATGGCAAAGGTGAAAGAAGTCCGATTGGCATCGCCGACCTCCTGGATTACCGGTTCCATCACCAGCATCGATTGGGGCGTCTTACTAGTTGACGTCTTCCTGTTTCTTCTTCCCAAGGGCCTCAGCAGCACATCCTTGTCGTTGTCTGGAAGATCAATGACATTGGGAGGAGCTGCGAAAAGATCAGTCGCCAGAATTCAGTCGACCGTAGTTAAATCGACAAAACAAAGACAAGATTGCTAAGGTCATACCCGGGTTGGAAGTAGCCGCATCTTCCATGTCCTAGTCCTCGTTTTTGTAAGCAGAAGTCCCAGAGGTAGCGGCACTGCTGGTTTCAAGATTCATTTGGTCAAACCAAGAAAAGTGTAGACAACACAGAACCTCGGGTAAAAAATGAAGACAAAACACTCACGCAGAAGCAATGGGGATATCAATTTTGATTTTGGGCAGGGTCATCCAAGACTTCGATGCGACAACTTTCGACTACTTCGGGGCCTTCTCAGTCGGCGCTGGAGAAGACGTCCGAGGGTGCTTCGAGGTCTGTCCAGTCAGCGCAGTCGCTTTGCCACGGATACTCGCCGGGTCATGGGAGTGCTTGGATCGCCTTTCGCTGCGAGGAGGCGGGTCGACTTCCTCGCCGTCGCTAGAGTCGTCACTTTGTCGTCTCCTCCTCCTTCAGAGTGCCACTCGCCGCTCTCGCCTCCGCTCGCCTCCCCTTCCGGGTCCTGCTCCTGCTTTCCGTTGGGCATCGAGTACATCTCAGTGAGGGCCTAAAAGACAACAAGTGGAGCAAATGTCAGTCGGTTGGCAAAAAGCAATTGCACGATAGATCAACAGAACACTCAGAAATTTAGAGTTGGACCATGTCTAGTTCATACGAGTTGTCAAGTGGAGGGATCCTCCTGGACCCCCCTGGGGTTATCCTTATTGCCAGTGATGCCCCTCAACCACTGCTCCACCGTATCCTTGTCAACTTCCTCTGGGTGGATCCGAGTGCTATCATCGATGCCCGAATACATCCACATCGGATGGTCACGAGCTTGAAGCGGCTGAATGCATCGTCTGAGGAAGACCTCCAGCAGATCCATGCCAGTCACGCCATCACGAACGAGCTGGACCACTCGCTCGACCATCACCTTCACCTCTGCTTTCTCCGCCGGAGTCACTTTCAAGGCAGAGGGCTTCTCGACTCGAGCCATGGAAAAGGGGGGAAGCCCAGTCGACTGGCCTGGAGTCGGCTGGTCTTTGCAGTATAACCAAGTCGACTGCCACCCTCTGACTGACTCAGGAAGAATCATGGCTGGGAAAGTACTTTTACCTCTCATTTGGATCCCAAGACTCCCACACATCAGGATCACATGCGTCCTCTCGTCACTCGGATTGGCCTTTTTGACCGACTGAGAACGACAGGTGAAAATATATTTGAAGAGACCCAGTGTGGTCGACAACCCAGGAAATTCTCACACATGGACACGAATGCAGCGAGGTACACAATGGTGTTGGGGGAAAAGTGAAAGGATCGAGAAGAGGTGTCTAGAGGGGGGGTGAATAGACTCTAATCGAAAAGTTGCAGTTTTTAATTTCCTTTAGTTGATGTGGAGTTTGAACACAAGTTTAAACATTCACAATACATATCAAGCAAACATGCAGGCATACAAAGGGTATATGAGCAGCGGAAAGTAAAGCATGCAAGTTGCAAGAATGTAAAGAGATGGGATTGGAGTGTGCAAACACAATTTGGAGACACAGAGATTTTTTATCCATAGGTGGTGCTATCGTACATCCACGTTGATGGAGACTTCAACCCATGAAGGGTAACGGCTGCGCGAGTCCACGGAGGGCTCCACCCACGAAGGGTCCACGAAGAAGCAACCTTGTCTATCCCACCATGGCCGTCGCCCACGAAGGACTTGCCTCACTAGGGTAGATCTTCACGAAGTAGGCGATCTCCTTGCCCTTACAAACTCCTTGGTTCAACTCCACAATCTTGTCGGAGGCTCCCAAGTGACACCTAGCCAATCTAGGAGACACCACTCTCCAAGAAGTAACAAATGGTGTGCTGATGATGAACTCCTTGCTCTTGTGCTTCAAATGATAGTCTCCCCAACACTCAACTCTCTCTCATAGGATTGGATTTGGTAGAAGGAATATTTGAGTGGAAAGCAACTTGGGGAAGGCTAGAGATCAAGATTTATGTGGTTGGAATGGAATTTCTTGACCTCAACACAAGTGTAGGTGGTTCTCTCTCAGAAAATATGTATTGGAAGTGTAGGCATGTTCTGATGGCTCTCTCCACGAATGAAGAGTGGGTGGAGGGGTATATAAAGCCTCCACACAAAATCTAACCGTTACACACAAATCACTAAACTCGGTGGGACCGATTCAGAGAACTCGGTCGGACCGATTTAGTTCAAAATGTGAATGTTAGGATTCTCGGTGGGACCGACATGTCAACTCGGTGGGACCGATGTCATTAGGGTTAGGGCATAACGTAATCTAGGTGAGACCGATTACACAAACTCGGTGAGACCGATTTTGGTAATAGCCAAACAGAGAGTTGGTCAGGCAAACTCGATGGGACCGATTCGCTCATCTCGGTTGGACCGAAACGTTACGAAAAGGAAATACAGAGTTTGCATTGCAATCTCGGTGGGACCGATCAGTCATCTCGGTCTGACCGAAACGTTACAAAGGGAAACAGAGAGTTTGCAAGCCCATCTCGGTGAGACCAGATCCCTATCGGTGAGACCGAATTGATTAGGGTTTCTGGCAGTGGCTATGCCAACTGAACTCGGTGGCTCCAGATGGAAAGATTCGGTGGGGCCGAGTTGGACTTTTTGGATTAGGACATATGTGGAAGTGAGAAAGTGGTTGAGGGCTTTGGAGCATATCACTAAGCATTTTGAGCAAGATCCTCATTAAGCAACACCTCATCCCTTCTTAATAGTATTGGCTTTTCCTATAGACTCAATGTTATCTTGGATCACTTAAAATAGAAAATGTAGAGTCCTGAGCTTTGAGCTTGAGCCAATCCTTTGTCCTTAGCATCTTGAGGGGGTTCCACATCCTCTTGTCCAAGCCACTCCATTGTTAAAATTATCTGAAACATACTAGGTAGAAGCATTAGTCCAACAAGAGATATGTTGACATTAATTACCAAAATCACCTAGGGAGCACTTGTGTTTTCAAAAAGTGATGAACTTGTGCTCCAAAGAAATTCAAAAAGCCTCGGAAGAAAGGATGGGGAGGCAAAGAAAAACCATGGTCGACATGGGTGGCGAGGAGCACACACTCACCCTCCTGTGGCCGTGGCTCGGTCTCGTCCTCTAGGAGCCGCCCTGATCCATGGGGAATCAGTCCCCCCTCGACCAGATCATCGAGCTCGTCTTGCCGGATCATCGACTGAATCCAATACCCCTGGATCCAGCCAGCGGCAAGCCGGATCTCGACGAAGATCCGCCCCGGCTGGTCTTCGTCCCCTTCACCTTCGTCGTCGCCTTCTTCACGCGCTCCAAGGCCGTCGTCTTCTCCTTCTCCATTGCAGCGGGAGGAGCTCGGCGGGC